>NW_010588641.1:463447-498504 GCF_000705375.1 Tinamus guttatus | reverse complement strand
AAGCCCGTAGGGCCCCCCGGCCCAGTGTACACAGAGGACCCGGGAGGCTGCATGGAAGTCTATAGGGCCCCTCCGGCCCAGTGTGCATGGAAGCCCTTGGAGTCCGCACCCAAGCCCGTAGTGCGCCCTGGTCCTGTGAGAACGGGGGCCCCGGGGGGCCACATGAAAGCCCATAGGGCTTCCTCCCCCCCAGCCCAGTGCGCACGGAATCCTTTGAAGGCCACAGGAAAGCCTTTAGGGACCCTGCGGTTCGGTGCGCACGGAAGCCCCGGGAAGCCACACAAAAGCCCAAAGTGTCCCCCCCGGCCCTTTGCACATGGATGCCCTTGGGGGGGATGCACAAAAGCCTGTAGGGCCCCCTGGGCCCAGTGTGCCTGGAGGCTCTCGGAGGCCGCAGCAAGGCCTGTGGGGACCCTCTGGCCTAGGGCTCACGGAGGTGCCGGGAGGCCACACGAAAGCCCGTAGGGCCCCCCCAGCCCAGGGCGCACAGAGGGCCTGGGAGGCCTCACCAAAGCCTGTAGGAGGCCCCCGGGCCTGTGCGAACGGAGGCCGGCTACAAATTTTGAGGCACAGATTCCCCCATAGCCATCAGTAGCACCCAAGAATGAGACCCACATTAATGCAGCTCGGTTAAGAAAGACCATAGGCCAGAGAAGATGAACACGCAGCCTCTTCATCCTGATCAGAGGGAGAAACATTGCACAGGAAGTCACCGAAGTCCTCAGGCCCTGACACATCTGTACTCACACCTGCCAGCAGTAAAAACTTCCTTACATCTTCCCTACCTGGAAGCAAAGGCTAAACAAGAGGCCAGGGAGACCCTCATTTGGCCTAACAGCAAGGAAATGTTTCCTCCCTGGGACTCTGCAAAGATGCGCAGGCCTGGGCAGTGGGAAGATGCCTGACAATGTGCTTTCGTGGAGAGCTAAAAATGTTGTCTTCAATTACCCATGCTCTCCACTGCTGTAATTGGGATTTAGGGATTTTGCTTGCTGCAACAGCCCAAAGCAAGGTTCGATTAACCAAAATTAACTTGGGACCCTCAAAATGGCCATGATTAAGTTCAGATCCCTGAGGCCCAGCTGCCAGGTATACAAGAGGCCGTGGATACTGAGCCATGCTCAGTAATTCAGTGCCTCCAAATGTGAGGCTCATGAAAACGAGCCACATAACTTGCTCAGCAGCACAGAGCAAGGCAGAAAATTCAATTCACATCTTCCAGTAATAAGCCTATAACACATACCACGTAGTAGGCTGCAGTTGAGAGCATCAGCTGTGCCAGGCAGGAGAAACTGGTGTCACTAGCTCAGCTAATGCAGCCTGGAGCCTCTCAGCCCTTTGAGCCCTCATCAGCTTCATCGTATGCCTCCAGCAGGCTGGGCCCATGGCCACTGGCAGGACAGAGGCTGGCACTCCTCAGTGGTAGCATTCAGATGTCCATCCTGCACGTCTTCTTTTCTACCTTTCATCTCTGCCGCAGAGCCCCCCAAAACATCTGCAGAACCTGGGACCCAGCAGACACAAGCACAGATATAAATTCCTCTGTTTTCCCCAGCACAGCTGAAAAGCAACAAACGAGCAGCAGCTCTGCAGCTTCCTGACCTCCTACTCTGCCCTGGGACATTCCCTGCGCCTTCTGCTTCACTTGACGTGCACGTCTCAGCCGAGACACCTCACAGACATGCAGAGCTTCGCCCCACTGCAGAGCAAGGCTGAGGAGGGAGGATTAAAATGAAGACTCCTTCCTGACCCCTTGGCCATGCCCAGGAATGACCTGGCCCACAAGCAGAGCCTGGTGCCCCCCTACCCACCCCGCTTCTCACTGCACCCTCAGGGTGCCCCCCTACACACCTCCAACCCCGCTGCTCTCCCTGCTGCTCCACGGCTGCATGCGGCGCTGCGGTGAGCACAGGTGCCCTCCGGTGGAGCCCACGCCAAGCCGGCACCAGCACTCCCACCATTTAACCCGTGCCTTGCTCTCCGCCTCAGCTCCCCGCAGCTCTGTCATACTTTTCCCAGTTTATTCCCTGAAACTTCCTCCCTTCTCTGTTCTTGGCCAGTGTGCTGAGGAAGGCGCCACCGTGCACCTCTAATGGCTGTGTGTAATGGCCGCATGTAACGGTTGCCACCACGCACCTCTAGCGGCCACACGTGTCTGAGGTGAAGTTTGCTCAGGGGAATGGCTGTGGTGGAAGCAAACGTGAGCCCGGAACAAATGAGCCCAGCCTGGTGCTTCCAAGCGGGGATGCAGCACTGCAGCTGGTGCCTGCCAATAGTTGGTGTCGGATTCTAATGGGTCAGGAATAGCAGGAGGGGAAAAAACGTAGCTTCTGTGCACCTGGGCAGCGGTGAGACTCTGGGAGCCCTGAGCTCCTGGCGTCCAGTGGGCTGAACAGAACAGCCTTGGCTTTGAACAAATCCTATGTGCTAGAGTTTTGTGGTTCCCATTTTCCACCTTATACAAGTATATGTTCTCTCTTTTGTTTGAATGTTGAGGGGTTTTTTTAGCAGTGCAGGCTTATTTTGCCTCTTTCTAGAGGCTTCTGTCCAGGAAATACAAAATAATCCATCCTAGCAGTGGGTGGATGTTTTTGCATTTAGCCCTAGCCTTGCAAGCTGTAGAGTCACCTCCCCTAAGCAATTCTCAAGATCCTGAGGTCAGGAGTTACTTGTATGCCATCTTCAGCAGCTCCACAGTCTGACCAGGATTCACCCACTTCTCATGCAGGGCAGAACCGCTGAAGATTTCCCGCTGTTGAAGTATGTCTTGCTTCCCTGAAGAGCACTTGGGTGTGCTTGAAGGAAGCTGGAAAATGAAAGCGTTACACACCCACAGATAGGATCCCAGCTCCAACACAATGGAAGGATGGGCTTGTCCAGAGTCAGTGGAGAGCTGGATGAAAACATCAAGTTTACTCCCTGGAGCCACCTTCAATCATCGCCTTCAAACACCATTGTTATGAAGAACCCTCAGGAACAACTTGTGCACAGCAGAGTGCCTGTCTACGTACATGTGCCATAACTTCACGTTACATCATGCTGGGTTTGATCCAGAAGGAAGGAGAGGATGTATTTGGGCAGCAGAACTGCCTGGAATTGGGTGTTGGGGCTTCTGTCTGAAAGAGCAAAAGGATCGTGGCTGCTCCATACAGGAGGGCAAGCCCAGAGCCAAGAGTCACTCTGGTGCAGGCAGTGCCCTTGCCAGCCAGGGTGCAACCCTGGAGGACTCACCACCAGCATGGGGTTAGTTACACAACCCAACCAAGCAGGAGACATGACTGGAGACAAGGCTGCCTATAACATTGGTCCCAGGTTCCTCCAGGAGACAGGGCCAGAGATAAGGCTGCCTGCAATGTCAGCCTGAAGTCATAGAATCATAGAATTGTTAAGGTTGGAAGGGACCTCTAGAGATCACCTAGTCCAGCTCCCTGCAAACGCAGATTCACCTAGAACATGTGCTACAGGACTGCATCCAAGCGGGTTTTGAAGTTCTCCAGAGAAGGAGATTCCACAACCTCTCTGGGCAGCCTGTTCCAGCGCTCTGTCACCCTCACTGTTAAGAAATTTTTCCTTAAGTTCCTGTGGAACTTTTGGTGTTTCAGTTTGTGGCTATTACCTCTAGTTCTGTCGGTGGCTACCACTGAAAAGAGGCCAGCACCAGAGGACTGACCCCATGGGGGACAACGCTAGCTACCTCCAACTAGACTTTGCACCACTGATCATCACGCTCTGGGCTCTGCCATCCAGCCAGTTCTTAATCCACCTCACCATCCATTCATCTAATGCACACTTTCAGAGCTTGCCCAGGAGGATAATGTGAGGGACACTGTTAAAAGCCTTGCTGAAGTCCAGATAGATGACATCCACTGCTCTCCTCTCAAGTCCAGATAGATGACATCCACTGCTCTCCTCTCATCTACCCAGCCAAGCATTTCATCCTAGAAGACTATCAGGTTAGTCAAGCGTGATTTCCCCTTGGTGGACCCATTCTGACTACTCCTGAGCACCTCCACATGTTTGGAGACAACAACCAGGATGAGTTGTTCCATCACTTCTCCAGGGATGGAGGTGAGATTGACAGGCCTGTAGCTGCTTGGGTCCTCCTCCTTGCGATTTTTGAAGACCAGCATGACATTGGCTTTCTTCCAATCCTCCAGCACCTCCCCCGTTCTCCAGGACCTTTCAAAGATGATGGAGAGCAGCTGAGCAATAACATCACCAGCTCACGCAGCACTCCTGGGTGCATCCCATCAGGGCCCATGGATTTGTGGGTATCAAGTTTCCCTAAGTGCTCTCTGGCCCAATCTTCCTCTACCCAGGGCAAGTCTTCCTCTCTCCAGGTATCTTCTTTTGTCTCTGGGGTCTGGGATTCCAGAGGGTTGCCCTTGGTAAACACTACAGTAAAGAAGGCATTCAGCAACTCTGCTTTTTCTGCGTCTTTCATAACCAGGGCATCCACACCATTCACCAGCAGACCCACGTTTTTCCTAATCTTGCTTTTGCCATTGATATATTTGAAAAAAGCTCTTCTTGTTATTTTTAACATCCCTTGCCAGATTTAATTCCAATTGTGCCTTAGCTTTCCTTGTCACGTCCTTGCATTCCCTGACAACATTTCTATATTCCTCCCAAGGAGCCTGTCCTTTTTTCCACTTTCTGTATACTGCCTTTTTCTGTTTGAGTTTTACCAGCAGCTCCTTGCTCATCCACGCAGGCCTCCTGCCCCCTGCTGCCTGACTTCTTACTCAAAGGGATGCACTGCTCCTGAGTGTGGAGGAAGTGCTGCTTGAATCCTGACCAGCTCTCTTGGGCCCCCTTCCTTCTAGAGCCCTGGCCCATGGCATTCCTCCCAGGAGGTCTCTGAAGAGGCCAGAGTTGGCCCTCCTGAAGTCCATGGTTGCAAAACTACTTATAGCCCTGCCTCCCCCTCTTTGGATCCTAAACTCAACCAGCTCATGATCTCTGCAGCCAAGGCTACCCTCCACCTTCACGTCTCCAACAAGTCCATCTCTGTTTGTTAGTCCAAGGTCCAGCAGCCACCTCTCCTCGTTGACTCCTCCACAATCTAAAAGTTATCATCAGTGCACTGCAGAAACCTCCAGGACTGTTTGCGCTTGGCGGGGTTGTCTTTGCAGTTGATGTTATCCACCGTACTATAGAAGGCCTCATCAACCTCCTCGTCCTGGTCAGGTGGCCTGTAGCAGACACCCACCACAGTGTCTTCCACATTAGCCTGCCCTCTAATCCTTACTCACAAGCTCTCAACTTCCTCATCCTCCACTCCCAGGTTGAGCTCCATGCATTCCAGTTGCTCTCTCACATAAAGAGCAACTCCACCACCTCGCCTTCTCAGCCTGTCCTTCCTAAAAAGCACATAGCCTTCCATGACAGCGCTCCAGTTGTGTGAGCTATCCCACTATGTCTCTGTAATTCCAATGAGATCGTGATGCTGGGACCACACACCGATCTCCAGTTCCTCCTGTTTATTCCCCATGCTGCATACATTGGTGTACAGGGATTTAAGGAAAGTGGTCGAGCCTGCAGGTTTCCCTGGTGGGGTGAAAGAGGACCCTCTGTAAGCATCTCCTATACTCACTTCCTGCGGTACGTCTTCTGGCTTTGGCTGCATGCCAATGGTTGCCCTGTCCATGTAACATTCCCTTCCCACTTCTTGCCTCGTTTAAAGCCCTCCTTACCAGGCTGGCCAACCTTTTGGCACCTCTTGCTGAGGTGGCTCTCATCATTCTCTACTAGCTGTTGGTCTTCAAACAGAGTCCCATGGTCACAGAAACCAAAATCCTGTTGCCAAGACCAGCAGCAAAGCCAGTTGTTAACCTGTAATATCCACCTTTTCCTCCTCATATCCATTCCCCTCATTGACAGGATAGAGGAGAACACAACCTGGGCACCCAGACCTTTAACTACCATCCTTAGGGCTCTGAAATCTTGTTTAATGTTTCTCAGTTTCCCCAGAGCATCATTAGTGCCCCATTAGTGCCCTGCAGCAGAGAGTCACCCATGACCATCACTCACCGCTTCTTCCAGGTGCTCCTTTTTTCCTTAGTGAGAGCAGCCTTAAGGTGCGGACTTGGCTGCCTCACCCTAGGCAACCCCCTAGATGAACCTTGGTCCTTGACCTCATTTGTCTGGCCCTCAAGTTTCAGGGCCTCATACCTGTTGAACATGGTCACTTGTGGGGGCGAGGTGGGCCAAGAAAGGGTGCAGTTGATGTCAGGGTGGTTGAAGTCCCCCATGAGAACCAGGGCCTGTGACCATGAGGCTACTCCCTCCTGCCTGCGCGAACTGCGGCACTCCTGGTCGCTCACGGTCCCTGGGGGCGTCTTTTCTGGCTGCCCCCGTGCTGAGTCAGAGCCCCCTCAGGCCCGGGGCTCGGTGCTGACCGCACGGGGTCGACACTGGGGCTGCCTCTCGCTCCCTGCACTTTCTTGCTCAGCGGCTTTGGCCGTGGTTGTGCTCCTCTAGGCAAGGTGCTCCAGCGCAAGCGTCCGCTCTGGAACCCTTCCCTTTGAGCTCGGTGTTGGGAGAGCATGAGCTGGACACCTGAGCGGTGCTCCAGGGACACCCAGTGCTCCCCAGCCACTAAAGCGCTTTGGTTCTTTAGGACAAGACTAGAGCATGTCTGGAGTAAAAAATAAATAAATAAATAAAAATGCCCTGACATATGTATAGTACATACACTGGGTCTGCAGCATTATAGGCCACTTACATTCCACAGTGCTATTGCTGACACAGCCACAGCCAGCACAGTCCAAGCCATTCCCAATTTCCTCAAGATTTGGTGTGTGATACAATGACCAAGCCCACAGCCAAGCCCAGCCCGGCCAGACAAAAACATCCACCAGCAGATGGCATTTGCTGCCCACAGATATGTCAGGGCCACGGCGGCCGGAGGCTGCGGTGGCATGAAGAAGCGGAACAGATGGTTTGGAGGGGTTTTATGAATGAAGGCTGCTTCCAGATGACATAACTGCTCTTGACTCCACCCTGCTGCCCGCAGATCTCAGGTGCTTTTGTTTTGCTGCAGGCAAGGCACTGGCAGCTGGCGAGCTCGCCGCGCAGCCGCTTCGCTGCTCAAGTGACCGCAACGCGCAGCCCGGGAGGTCTGGGAGGCTGCTGGGCTGGTGAGTAGCAAAGCAGGGTTTTAGTTGTTTATATGCTTGGCAGAATCGCCTGGATTATTCTGTACCCTTTCTCTCCCTCGGAGACGCAGCTCCACTGTAATTCCTGGTGGGATCAGCTCAGAGCAGCTCCAGCACAGAGTCCGGAGCTCCAGCTGCAGCTCCAGGCACCTCAACCAGGTCTGACCACCAGTGAGCGAGTGCAGGACTGTCTTTAAAAGTCGCTTGTTGCATTTTATGTCTACGAGCAGAACAGTTCACAAGCGAGTTCTCTAAAGCTCTAAGAGAACAGACTAGTCTGTCACTCTGTTTGCTGTAGTATGTGATGGAAAAGTTTGTAGTAAGCCTGTTTTTGATGATTAATGCCTTAACTTAGATTTAAAAAGAGTTTATTATTATGGTAGAATTGTCTCTCTTTTTTTTTTTTTTTTCCTGTGGCTTCTTGACTTTCATGCTATGAATTTCTGCTAAGTTTTAATGGCTAGAGTCCCATATGGGACAGATTTTTGCTAAATGGTTAGTCCATCTTGGGGACTTTTCCACTGGTCAAAGATGACTGTTGGATTTCCCCCACCCCCAAATCAAAATCAATCGTTTGCATTCGGGCAGTTCTGACAGCCTTGGTCTGAGAAGAAAAATTCTCTCCACGGTCCACAGAAGGAATTACTCCTTACTCTAACTGAATGAACTTTATCAGTACAGAAAAATCCTGTTTCTTGGAGCCAGCTGTCGAGCCTCCCTTCCTGCAATGCCTCACTTCTCTGAAACTTTGGGACATAATGTAGAGCAGGCAGAAAAGAACCAGAGCTTGGAAAATGCAGGGTGCTCTCTAAAGGAATCTTTTAACTAATAACCCCTGGGCTTGGAGGTATCTCAGAACCCAGTTATTGATGACGGCGGGGCTGGAGAGTCTTACACTGATGCAGAATTTAGAAAGAGGTGGATGTTTCACTACAGTGGTTCTGTGATACTCAGTTTGGGAATGTAAGGGGAAGAAGAAACATTTGTTTATAGAGAGAAATATAATATATATATGTATATACATTCACGTTTATATAGAGAAATCACAAAGCATTTAGCAAACTTGAGACAAATGCTGAGAGCTATTTCATCTTCTTGAAGTGAGATCACCTCTAATGCGAAGCGAAGCTTCCGAAAGCACCACAGTCCCCCCAGCAGCACCGCAGACTAATTGAAGGATGCCCTATCCAGTGGGAATTGCAGGGAGGCATCTAATGGGCAGGATATAGCTGCCTTCGTTAAGCCACAAGCCTCAGGTTGTTGCCATGGCTGTGTTCAGCTAAGCTGTTTATTGCCCATAAGGACTCACTGTGTGCCTGAGGCTGCTGATCAGCTGGCATGAAATCTCTCTCAACTAGAAACTACCATTTTCTTGACGCAGCCTCAGGCCCAGGGGAGGAAGAGAAAGTGCTCTGGGGGAAATGGCTAAAGAATTGGAGACTGGGATGTTTACAGGGAGCCAAAGCCAGTTAAATAACTTCCCTAGGCTTTGCTACAGAGATGTGCCGCTGCGGGAGCTTTTCCTTCATGTCGGACTTACCCACGCGGAGCTCCCCCCGGAGGACCCCACGACTCACTCGCTATCTACAGCGTTTGTGTCTGAGCTTTGTGCGGGACAGGCCTAGCACCAACTCCAAGTCCTGGCGGTCCTGATGTGTCTCTGACTTGACAGCTTGTCCTGCAGAACAGGGTCAGGAGGGTGCATAGTGCTGGCGGGGGTGTCATGTGCATGATAAAGAGCAAGAGCTGATAGTTACTGTAATGTATAAATTTATCCTGTAGAGCTAATGGTATCAAAAACGGTATCAAAACAAACACCCTTATGATTTATACGTCAAGATGGGGAAGTCTGTTTGAATGCTGGGGCAGAGATATCAGCTCTGCAAGAAATATGGGAAGAATTCATCCCTAATCTAATCTCACTGAATTCCACAAAGATGCAATACAGGAGTCATTTGGTCCGGTTTCGTAGCTGAGAATTAAACAGGAAACCCCCAAGGATGTAAATTGTTCTCCCAAATACCAAGGTGCAGTTTGTACATCGGGGCTGGAGAGGGGGTGCTACTGTCAGAGCCATCTCTGTGTGACAAATCAGAGGCACCGGGAGGCTGCGGGGCTTTCAGCAGCCCTGAATACAAACAGAAGGGGCAGAAGGCAAGCCCAGGAGAACAGGATCCACAACAGAGCATGCTGCTAGTGATGTTCTTCACAAAACCAAGCCCTCGAGCCAACAAGGCTGGCAGATGTTATCGCGGGCGAGTGTTTCTGGCTTCCTCACTCTGTGCTGTGCTCCTGTGACACCCTCTCAGAGACTGTTTATAGCGAGGATGTGGATTTATTGTAAACCTTGGCTCCCGGACTCTCAGAGCTGCCTCTTCCTCCAAGTTCGGGCTATCCTCACTCCCAGCTGGAATTGCAGCAAGAGGTTTCTCAGAAAGCCCAGGATAACTGGGACCTTTACAGATACTTCCTCTGGCGGATATGAAGTTGGTATTGGCAGTAAGTACGGCCAAGACGTAGGGATGAATCAGTTCAGGACTAGCCTTGGGGTGAGGCTGGGAATGGTTTTCAGCTGAGGGATGGAGCAAACTGGGGAGAGCAGCACCTGACCTGCACATCATGAGGAGCTTTCCAGCACAGAGAGGTCAGCCCGGGAGGGCCTGCTCCACTCTCCTGCAGGTGGCAACTCGCTCCCGCAGAGGACAAGTTGCAACATGGAAGAGGAGGGGAAACGGCATTACCGATTTTGGAACGGATCTCAAGCTTGAGTCCTCATTCTGTGAGTTACACGTCACCTCCTCATTTATTCCGCACTTAGTGCCTCGCTCTCAGATGTTGGGTGCATCTTCTGCTTTTCTTTTTGCTGGGAAAATTGAAGCACAGAGTGGCAAAGCAACCAGCATGAGGGGAGATCACAGGGGAACAAATCATTCTGTCTCCTTAAACATATGATCCCCATGGACTATTCCAAATCACAGCCATCTATTGGTTATTACAGATGAAGGAATTACAGTGATTTCATGAGACCAAGACTGCAGATCTGGCAGTACTGAGACTGAACAGAGGCCAGCAAACCTGAAGCTGTGAGTCCTGAGACTCCTGGCTGCCACTAATATTCATCCTTTATTATAAAGGATGAGATAAGCCTTTATTATTCCTGGATAAGGGTGTTATACAAATATTGGCCCATGTGGATATGACTTCTCTGTGCTCTCTATGCTATAGTCTAAAAGACCCCCTGGCCATGCTGTTCCTGCACACACTCCACACACGTTTTTCTGGGCCAGCACAACTCAGCTCCGCTGCTGCATGGCAAAGAGTGTAGTGGTTGCAAATGTCACACTGAGTTGGATTGGGAGCCTGCCCAGGGTACGGTTTCCCTGAAACAATGTGGTTCACAAGAACACGTCCATGTGGGGTAATTGTTCTTGTCCAGGACACTGGCAAGTCGCCACGTATTGTGTGCAGAACCCACTTTGCTTCTCCCACCATCAAGTTCAGGTTAATTTCCCTGTTTTCCAGGAGGAGATCAGTGATGTCAGCTAATTTGGACAGAGTTCTTCACAGCACAAAAGAAAGTGGCTTTCGGTTTCAATCTGCCCCTTGTCCAGTGCGAGGGCTGCTCTTCCCATGGTGCGTGCTTGTCCCCAGGGCCACAGTGACAGCTGTGCCACTGCATCCTGGAGCCTCCGTGCTCACTCACACTTGGGCCAGGGTAGAGTCAGGTTCACTTTCCTCAAAGCTCTGATCTGGGCAATAGAAGGATGATCTGCTATTCAGAACATGTATATATGTGTTCCGATACTTGTATGTACTGGCAGCTCTGCTACTGCTCCTTTCTGGCCATTAGCAGTTCACTTAGCCCATCTGTGCCTCAATTCCCCACAGGGACAATGTCACCTTAGTCACAGTGGCTTTTCACCCTGGGATGCCTCAGGGGTAAAGACATTAAGATCCAAGAGACCTTCAGATGCAGTAGGGATTGGGCAGGAACTATGTGCCTTGCATATGAGGCTCACAGTTGAGTTTTCTCTGTTCTGTCTGATAAGTTAAATGATTGCAACAAGGGGAGCTGTCTGCCTTGCTGCTGCCAGAAGAGTGCCCTGTTTCTTCTCTCAGAAGATCAGCAACCGAGCTGTCCTAACACCTGACAAATGTGCCTTCATGTGCCTTTACTTTCAGCTCACCCTACAGTTGACCTGAGCCAGGGTGTCTCTCCTAGAGAGGAATGAATGAATGAGCAGCCAAATGGGCTGAATGGCCTGGCATCCATCTACAGACTCTCAGCTGGTCACTAATTCCTAGGAGAAACTCAGCACGAAGGCTGCAGTTGGACCGGATCCAGCGTTCATTACTCCAGAAAAACCCCATTGCCTTCTCAGGCTGTCACCTGGGTAGGGACTGCAGGTTTCCTCAGCAATTTTGGAGCTAACTGGGACAACCGTTAGGGAAAAATGTCTCTCTGGTTTCTGGTCAGTTAAAAGTGTCTCTCTTCTCCTGCTCTCCCAGTACCCCTCCCAGTCCAAGAGAGGGGCTGAGACTGATGCAGCAGCAGCGCTGCTCAAAAGCAGCAGGAAAACTGATGCTCTCAATGGCACGTCCTTCCCATTAGCGGGGAGACGCAGGCAGCAGTGAGCCAGAGAAAAGGGCAGCTCTTGTCGGAGGCTGCACAAGCCTGGTGCTCTGCAGGGGTCCAAGCTACGCAAGTCAGGGAGCTTAGCAGGGAATTTGAGCTGTAATTGCCAAGCAGTCACTGCCAAGAGGCTCTGAGAAGAAGCAGATAAGGGTGCAGGAACCCTTCATCCTCATTAAAATACTTTCCCTGGCAAAGCCCCCCACGCCTGCTCAGCCTGTTCCAATTAGTGCAGTGGGCCAAGGGAGGCCAAAGAGCAGGGTTCCTGTGGATGAAGAGAAAACACTGGAGAGCTTTCAAGTGCTGGAGGGAGGCAAGCGACCTCAGCCCAGGACAGAGGGAGGCCCTGGGAGCATAACACACACTCCTGTCACTTCATGGCACTGGCCAAGAGTGAATCCAATGAGCTGGGTCACTGAGCTAAGGAGTAGGTGCTTCACAGACACCTCCTGCGTCAGAGTAGCCCTGGTTTTAGCAGTGGGGAACTGTTGACCCCCTGCCCAGTAGGTCTGGAGATGCAGAACAGTAATTCTGTTGTGAATGAAGTTTGGCAAGGAAGTGTGCTCTGCAAATCATTTAAATACACTGCAAAACATCTCAGCAGCTTACAGTAGCAATAGCAAGTGGCTGAGGAGCCCCAGAGAAGATAGCAACTTGCCTGTCCATGGAGCAGAGATGCTTCTCCTGTGCCCCAAAGCTGTTTTTCTGAGGATGCAGCTGTCTCCAGCCCATAGCTTTTCTCCTAGAGTACTACAGAGAGGCCCGTTAGGATGTTGATATGTGCCCACAAGGACCCTAACCATGATCACCACCTCATTTCTGGTGGCCACTGAAGGACCAGCAGTCTGATACGCTTGGTGACAACTGGCTCTGCCCAAGCTAGAGGCAGTGACCTACAGGTGAAAGGCTCTGTAGGATACCTGGGTATCACACCACTCGCCCCAGCAGAGGTTTTGCTGGCAGATCAGGGGGAGAAGCACTACCAAACCTGCCTCCTAGCTAGATTGCTCACAGACTCCTAGCCTTGGGGAGCCTCTGCTGGATTTTTCCACATTCCTGATTCAGCCAGATCTAGCTCAAGAAGTCTGAAGTTCAAAAAATGCCTCCTCAGTGGGCTAACCCCCCTTGAGCCTTTCAAATGCTGTATTGAATATCAGCCATGTGGTGGACAGGTGGCAAGTGTTGGTTTCAGCCCATGTGCTGGCATCTTTGTATAAATGGCTCTTAGGAATGTGGCTGAGTCTCTGGGGACCCCTGAGGCTTTGGGGATCTGGCCCATCAGCGGGGCGGGCAGGAGGGAGGCCCTTTGATACCTTATTTGGGTACTTTAACATGCCATTAGGGGGTAGCAAGTCCCCTCACAAACATGAAAGAATTTCAACTTCTCAGCTCTGTTAGGAGGTAGGGTGAGGGTTTAATATGCTAGGTGAACCCACTGCTCCCTTCTAAAAGATGCACTGGGATTTGTTGCATGACAGCTCCCAGGCTACTGAAAACAGATCTGGGGTGTGAAAGAGCAGCCGATACCCCCCAGCTCAGCGCTGCACGTGCTGTAGCTCTGGGCAGTGCTACAAGACAGGGCTTTCGGAGTGAGACCGGCTGACATCCCACCAGCTGCTGAGGCCAGCGGTTCACCGCAGCGAAGAGCTGGAGGAACAGCCAGGAAATGAGGCCACGCTGCCGGCCTCGCATGAGACACAATTGCTACGCACTTGTCTCACCTCCCTGACCCTGTGCTTTGTCTGGGGAGGAGCCCAGCCTTCTTCCTCTGAGCACGTCCCTGCGCAGCTGCCAGCTGCCTTCCTGGCCTGGTTACCCCCCTCCATGAAGTCTTGGTCTGGGCAGCTTCCCATAGCCACGTACCTAAGCCAAGGGTTGGCAACGGGGCTCGGGCGCTGCTCAGTGCCTGGGGAGGCTCTCGCAAAAGCCACAAACTGAGGTGTGGGAATGTGGCATGGGATTGCAAGGGGAGAGCTGCAGAGTCCCAAGAACACCCTATGGGGGTGCTTCCCCATGAGTTGTATCCACCTCACTCAGAGATTCTGAGGCACTTGAAGCTGTCTGTGCTCTGGAAGCATTTTAGGAGACCAGCTTGCACAGAGATGTGCAAGGTGGACTTGGCTTCCCTGCTTTCCTGCTCCCTGGCTGTGTGCGGGCTATTTGCTTTGGTGTAAGAGACAGGCTGCCAACTCCCATTTGGAAGTGTAAGTCCATCAGCCAAGACCCTTCTGCTGTTGGTAGGGGACTGTGGTGAATTAGAGGGATGAACAGCTGGGGTTGCCCTTGGTGGGCACTAACTGGCACGAGCAACACGTTCAGACAGCCCAACCAAGTCCCAAGGGAACCTGAGGCAAGGGACAAACCATTCAGCTCATCACCATGTACCGAGACAAACTCAGCTGCTCAGCCACCTTCCCAGCCTGACTTCTGTGGGATGAGCACACTCACACGTGAACCATTTCACCAAACTAACTCACAGGAGGGAGGGAAGGTAGGGCCTAAGCACTGCATGGAGAGGGAGCAAGTGGCTTCCCTAGAAAGGGATTAGCAGATTGTTAAAAGGGAGACAGCTCTTTATCCCCTCATAAACACTTATTAATATATGGCCATGCGTGGGGCTGGTAAGAGCACCTTTAGAGAAGCTGCATTGCATATCTCAAGCAGAAAGATTTTCTCCCCTAAAGGTTCCCTTCCCAAACAGGTGGAAAATTCCCTTCAGCACAGAGTAGAGACAGCTGGAATTTGCCAAGATCACAGGAAGCTCTGATGGACAAGGTCACTACCCACGATGGACATGGCTTTGCCAGTGCTTCAAGGGACACAAAAGGAAACTGGTTGCAGAACTCACTCCGAGCTGGTCAGCTATAGTGTCCAAGTGCCCAAGGTCCATGTTCATGCAGCAGTGCAGAGTGGGCTGCACTTTATATAATAATGCACCAATTCTCAGAGATCAGGAATCCTTTTTATATCAGGACAGATAAGAAGTAAAAAGTGAACAGAGAGTGTGGGGAGACAGAGGAGCAGAGACAACCCAGTAGCTCCTTCTTGGTCCAGGGTTTGGGCATTTTACACAATCTTCCCAGGTGATCTCTATTTTCTCATCTCTCTCACAGGTGACCCTTATTAGCATCTCACCCTTTGTATTCCCATATTGGTTGGCCTCAGAAAATCCTTTTATCTGTCAAACTATCAGATTATTATTTTCATCCTTGGCCACGCCAACCTTTCTTCCTACATATTCCCATAAGAGAGTGCTTCCTCCTGAGTGTGGAAACAAATGGTAAAGTCCTCCTGATCCTACCAAGACCCGCCAGGTTTCCCCATGGACAGGACAGCGGAGTTGTCTCTGCCCTGGTTGATGTTAACACGTACCTGTTAGCAAGGAGCCCTCCTGCGTGGCGGAGGCGAAGCACACGGGGGCAAACGCAGCCCGCCCGCAGGGCTGTGGCGCCAGCAGCAGCTGGAACTCGTTCCTTCATGCGCTCAGCGCTTGGCACGCTTCAACACCAGCGCCTGGCGAGAAACAGCCGCTGGGATAATTGTGATCATAGCCTTTAATCTCCCAAGGCAGGCGCGCTGGGGGCCAGCGGGTGATCTCCCGCCTGGAACGGGGCCTACTGGCCAGGCCGGCCGGGCAACAGCAGAGAAACGTGAGAGAAGCTCCAGCAACCTCAGCGTTGTTCTGCTGCTCAGCGATTCCTCTGGCCAAGCGCTGCAAACGTGCACCCTTTCCTTTCTCTTCCCCTCGTTGTCCGCCTTTGGGGTTGTGCGCAGGCCGTGTGCTTCGGGCACATGCGTGCTGTTGGGCTCAGTGGCATCGGGGTAGGCACGGAGGAAGCTGAGGGGCCCGGTGGCTTCATCCTCTCCTTCGGGAAAGGCCAACAGCTGCCTCCCCAGGCTGCCCCAGGAAGCAGGAGCAGCAGCTGCTGGCGAATCCATTACGCTGCACAGGATGGAGGGAATCAGCCCAAACCCCTGGTTGAGAAAGGAGCATTTCTGTGCCCCAGACCTGTGTGGGCAGGAGGAGGGACAGCAGTCTCTTTGTGAGAAAGGCCCCTCCGCCTGCACACAGACGTGCCTGCCAAGACCCAGGACTCCTAGATATGGGTCCGTACTCTCCCTGCACAAGCAGACCAGCATTCGCCCAGGACACACCACACCACGTGCAGACCCCAGCCTGCACAAACGAGCTTGGATGGACCGAGCCAGGGGAGGGAGAAGGACAGACCCCCATGATGGAAAGGCAGAGCCATCCTGTCCTTACAGGGCTTTGCTTGAGGAAGTGAGGACGGTGTCAAGCAATAGGTGCAAGAGGCCTGGATCTCAGGACATCAGCTGAGGAGCCAGGGGAGCTAAGGGAGCTGATCTGTTGGCATGTCTCATATAGTGCCAGCCCTGTGGGGCGACTTCAGCCATCTGAAACTCTCCCATCTCACGTCACCTCTCACGTGAGGTAGCCCAGCAAGGTCTAGTGCGGGGTTTTCTTCCCCAGGCAGGAGGGATTGCTGAGGTTTAGTGCTCACCGCATCGCAGCCCCGCACCTCCCCGCTGCTTGCTGATGGCTGCTCCCCTGAGGTCCCCCAGCTGTTGAGGCCCTGCACTTTAACTCCTGGCTGTGACCTGGCTGAGCCCAAAGTGTAACTCAAGAAGGCAATAGGCTGCAAACGGAGCTTGCGGATTAGCCAGGAAACAATTGGGCCTGTGAGATGGGGAGAACACTTGCCAGGCTGTGCTGCACAGGGAGGAAGCGGGAGGTATCTGATCTTAATGCAATAGGATTGCTGGAAAGCTCAAGTTCAGCACACCCTTCCGTCCTGGGAGATAATCCACAGCCTGATCCATCTACTGCCAGCAACCTTCCCCCTCTAAATTTTGGGCAGTTGCGCTATTCATGGCACCGCAGAAAACAGGCGTTGTCAGAGGACAAGTGCTTCCCTCCCATAGCAACCTGTTTCAAACTCAAGATGTTTGTCATGTCCCGGTGCTGCTCATTGGTCCCTACAAGGCTCTCCCCAGGACTTCTACAGAGGAAAACTTTGTGCAGGGGCACCAAGTGCTGGGTTTAGGGGATACTCCAGATCCTTAAATCTGTTAGACTCCTGAGCACCTCACTGATCTGAGTAGAGATGCAGTCATGGAGCGACATAGGGCTGCCACGGGGGAGTCGAAGCATCGTAGCATAGTGCCGTGGAAGGCAGGGCTACAAGGTGCCCACATCTTCTCCTGCGATCCTGCCTGCTTGTAGAGCCGCTGGTAGCATGGGTCAGAACAGGAAAGCAGGCGGAGCAGTGAGTTTAAAGAGCTGAATTCCATCAAAAATGTTACTGCCACTCCCCGTAAAACCGGGACTGCAAAATCCTTCCTCTCCCTCAGGCCCTCCTGGTACCCAGGGCATGAAATCTTCTGTGCCGTAACCCGGTCTCCAAAGCCAAACCCACAGAAATCCCCTCACCCCAGCGGTCTGCTCTCATCAGCAATTCTTTCTCCAAACTGAGATAGAAATAGTTGTAGCTCAGGGCAGTTGATTATTTAAAGCTGTCGGGAGTGTTTAATTTAACCCTGGATTCATCATCTGCAGCTTGTTTCCATCCACTAGACACCCGCTCTCCCCCTCTCCGTGTAAACTCTGCCTGTGACAAGCTCTTCACCTCCAGGAACACTTGGGCTGAGGTTTATAGGAAGGGGCTGTGACCCCACTGTGTGTTTCCAGCCACTTCACCCAGCCAAACGGGCACGGCTGAGCATGCCTCTGTACCAGGCCTCGCGCATGAAGCCAGGCAATTCCCACCGAGAGGGAGCTGGGATTTTACCTGAGCTTTGCAGAATGGATGTACGTCGCAGAGGGAGGGAGCTGTGCCCTGCCCGCCATTCGCAGCTTCCCGGGCCCACCCTGGGATGTCTTGGAGCTTCAGGGCATGAACGTGCCGACTGCTGTCCCCAGTCCGAAGCCTAGCACGGGCTCTGCTCCCTTTATAGAAAGCTGCAATTAGAGGGCAAGTTCTCCAGCAACCATATGTACATTGGCAAAAACTCTTGGTCAAATCACAGTCATGTCCTTGCAGTGACCCTGGAATAACACTGTTCACTCAGGAAGGGACCTCTAGATATCATCTAGTCCAACCCCCCTGCATACGCAGGGACACCTAGAGCACGTGGCACAGGACTGCGTCCAAGCGGGTTTTGAAGATCTCCAGAGAAGGAGACTCTACAACCTCTCTGGGCAGCCTGTTCCAGTGCTCTGTCACCCTCACTGTTAAGAAATTTTTCCTTAAGTTCCTATGGAATTTTTGATGTTTCAGTTTCCGGCCATTTCCTCTAGTCCTATCAGTGGCCACCACTGAAAAGAGACCATCCCCGTCCTCTGCACTCCCTCCGTTGAGGTATTTATATACACTGATTAGATCCCCTCTCAGCCTTCTCTTCTCCAGGCTGAACAGGCCCAGCTCCCTCAGCCTCTCCTCATAGGGCAGATGTTCCAGACCCCTGATCATCCTTGTAGCCCTGCGCTGGACTCTCTCCAGCAGCTCCACATCCCTCTTGTACTGTGGAGCCCAGAACTGGACACAATAGAGCCCAGAACTGGACACAATAAAGCCCAGAACTGGACACTGGACACTGGACCCATGGCCATGAGTCTGCAGGAGAACAGGTCTGCATGAGGTCTTCAGCTTTCTGGATGAACTTGGTGCATTTTGGAAGGGCTAAAACTGCCAGTTCCCCCAGCACAGGACTGCTGCTCTTTACCTCTGCATGGCAGGAACGTGGCAGAACGACACTGGGCTTTGATGGCTTGAGTCCTGCTAGGGGATGGCACTTGGGGCTGCACAGTTTTAGGCTGGAGCTGGTTAACTCCAGTAAAGACTAGGGAAAAAGTCAGCACAGGAGCTGCCCCCAAGCACTGCACACAGCCCTGCACAGCGCAGGGACTCTCTGAATGCAGAAAGGGAGGGGAAATTTGCTGAGCGGTAGATCTGGCCATCTTCTCCCTGTCCCCCACCAGAGAGATAACAACCCATGCTTCTGAAAGCTGAAACTGGGCCCGTAGGCCCAGCCTGGTGCTCCGTCTTGTGGGAGATGGGGAACAAGGCAGTTTAAAATGTTTGGCTTCCCTGGGCTGTGTCTGAGTGTTCACTCCTACACAGTCTGTAACAGAGACTGCAGAAATCCCCTATTTCTTGGGTCAAATGCCTCTACGCTTATTCTAAGTCTGGCAGCCAGGGGACTTATAGATCTGAACACCCATCAAGTGCACAGGGTAGTTGGAGCTGACGTT
This sequence comes from Tinamus guttatus, assembly GCF_000705375.1. The sequence continues at coordinate 479,438 of NW_010588641.1, read as the reverse complement.
TTGAGACCAGGACATTTATAAGCAGGAAAAAAAATGTCTAAATTGCATTAATTAATTGCCGAGAACTGTCAGTCTGACTTTGCTCCCCTCTGGGATGCATGGGAGTTGGTGAATAAGGTGATAATACTGTGTCTGGCGGTGTGTAAATGCGAGAGAGTAGGAGTGATCCCTGTGGTTAGTGTCCAGGAGCTGCTAAATGCTGGCGGTGCCTTTCTTGGGCCCAAAGCCATCACAACATGCACGTGGCATAGCCTTCTTGTAATAGCTCATCCTTGGAATTCTCTGTTATGCAAACCGTGTCTGAGCCCCTGGGCAGCAGGAGAAGATGCAGCCTTCCGGTGCAGCCCACGCTGGATCTTGTCATGCTCAAACTGGCCAAGTGAACCAGGGCTCCACAAGCAGGAGCTTCTTTGACAGCTCCCAGAGATGTGTATAGGGTGCACGGCACCCACCTGGGAACTGAACCACTCTGTAACATGAAGACATCCAGACCCCAGTGCCCTGGCAACGTCCAGGATGTCTCCTCCTCATCAATAACCATTGAGGCTGCAAGGATAGCCCAGCAAGGGGGCCTTTGCCTCGCTGAGCCTCCTGCTTTTCCTCCCACCTGTCAGTTTAGGCTAATGGAGCCCTTCAAGACAGGCCTTGTCTCTCCCCAAGTCTGGCTTTCACAGAGACCGATGGGGCCTGGCCCTCCTCAGTGCCTGCAGGTGCTCTGCTCAGATAAACAGTCCCAACGTGCGCTGTGGTGAGCTGCTCAGGGGCCTGCAGGAGCTCAGATACTCAGCCTCGCCATCCCTGCACAGGCTGTGGGACTCCAGCGTGGCCAGGGACCTCCCCGGCCCCCATGCTCGGCAGAGCTGGCTAGTTCTGCAGTGCCGTGGGTGGGTCTGGGGCTGGGCTCTTGGGCAGAGCCCAGGAGCTCCTCTCTGCCAGGCAGCTGAACTGTCACCTCGGGTACAGGAGAGCTGCCATGCTGTCCCTCGGGATGGCTGGAGTGACCCAGAGCTCTTTGGAGCAAGGGGTCCCTGGGGCTGGTGGGACAGTCGCATCCGCTACAGCCTGCAGTCGTGCAGCTTCCCCCTTTTCTTCTTACAGCTGGAGGTGAAGGTGGCATCTCTGTGTGTGGACCATGGCACCGTGACGGGGAGCTGCCCCAGTGCCCAGCAGCAGAGCACCAGGATGAAATCCTCCCGTGGTGGCGGGCTTCCCCTCGGCACAATCCTGCTCTGGATCCTCCTGCTGCTCCCGGACACCAGTGTGGCCTGGAAGCAACATGCCCCTCGCCTTCGTGTCTCCTATAAAGGTAAGAGGGCCCTGGAGGCTGCTGGCGTGTGGGATTTCTGTAGGGGCTACGCTTCATTTTGAAGGGCTGGAAGGAATGTCCAGGGTGACAGAATGAGCCAGGCCTCCCAGGAGGTGGGAGGTCATGGCTGCAATGACTCTACACGCGCCAGTCTCGGGGTGCTTCATGGACTGTGGCTGAAATGGTGGGCACAGCCCCTGAGGATGCAGCACGGGTGCTGCCGGCCTCGGGGAACAGCACATCCCACCTGGGTGCAGCTTGGGTTCGGGGCAGCCAGGGCCATCTCCCTTCTGCCCAGACTCACCCTGTGAACCATAGAGCGTGTCTGGGGCTGGAGTTCACCTGGGGGAACCTTCCCTGACCTGTTGGGAAGATCCCCTGTGTTCACACAGTGCAATAGGCACCCTAAGCCCCAGGCATCTTATGGGATGCATTGCGGGCTGTTCAAGTCTCCAGCTTGAGACTCCAGCGTCTCCCATCAGGGAGATGGGACCCAGCTCAGAAACGCAGCCAGGGCCTGTCTGTCCCCGGAGGCGGAGGCAGAGGAGGCTGCTCAGCCGGCAGGAACACAGAGGGACTCCTGACTTCAAAGCCCCACGGAGTGCTGGGGCCAGGCATGCCAAAAACCCTCGAGTCTTGGGCAGAGGCAGGAGAGGAAGCTCCCAGCATCAGGAGGGCTCAAGGACAATACGAACAATGACAGGGGATGTGACTCACGGACAGCACAAGGCAGGTTCAAGGACACAATGGCCTGAGAACTTTAGGTTTAAAAATCCCTCGGAAAGAAACAAAAAGATTACATCCACCCCAGCATCTACAGGATCAGCCTCACTGTCAGATCCCAGCATGGGGGTGGCAGGTGGAGCTGGATGGGAAGAGGGGAAATGTAAGCAGGCGCATGAGAAGGAAATGGCAGCGCCGAAGGCTGGAAGAGCAAAGGAAGGATGGGGCACAGGGCAAGGGGCCAGGAACAACAGCGGCAGCTCCCGCCCCGCCGCGGAGGCAAGGAGCAGGGTTAGGCCAGCAGCCCGGCAGGTCGGAGGCAGCTTTGGGTAGACACGGCTCACGCTGGGGCAGCCTTGGTGCTGGCCAGGGTTGAGCCTCTCTGCTTTCTTACACGGCGGCTACACCGCAGCATGACTGTGCGGTGAAACGACAGCACTGCTCTGAGCTCCTGTGGCTCTGATAATCTGGGGTTGGCCTGGCTAGAAGTTGCCAAATGGGTTTTCCAGCTATCTGTGATGGAGAGGCAGCCCAGCTGGGCAGGATCCAGAAGCCATTGCACTGCGGCAGGGCAGGAGGCTCTGGTTATCTGCACCAAAAGCTGCCCTGACGCAGCTCTTATCAGCCACGGGGCTCCGGGGGTCGTCTCCTGGGGCTGGCTCCTTCTTAGGGCTGGGTGAAGGATGGAGAAGGGTCTCCCAGCAGAGCCGGGCGGTGACCCCAGGAAGCCGAGGGTCACCCTGTGCTGAGGGTGTTGGTGCTACGGGGCAGGCGGGGATGATGGATGGGATGAGGCAGTCTCAGTGATCCTGACAACAAAGGGAAACACCGCATGGCCTTTGGAGATAACACAAAAGAGAGGATGTTTCTCTGGGCTCACCTCTGTCTTTAGCCATTGCACAGTTTCTTCAGAGGCTACTTGATTCCCTCCCTTAGGGGCTGGGGCCTGAATGAGATGTCTTGTTTGTATAGATGGGCTGGGGGCAAGAAAGGGTGGTTTATGCTCATTTGGCAGGCACCTTCCTGCGCATATAGCATGGGAATCAAAGATATTTAGATGTCCAAACCGTTTGGAAAGGAGCAGAACCATGGCGCAGCATGAGGCGGGGATGGACCGCGGTGCTCATCATCCCATGGAGCCTGCCGTGGATTTCATGCTGCAAGTGCAGGACAGTGAATCCTCCTGACAGCCAGGTCGCATCCTCCCCTCCACATTGCAGCAGGCTCCTGAGACACCAGCAGAGAGGGCTCCCTGTCAGTCCTGCATGCTTGGACAGGGCCAAAGCAGCTCCGAGCACCAAGTGGTGATAATAGCAGCTTTCTCCTTGACGCAGGCATGTCCCCCATGGCTTAATTGCCCCCTTGACTTAATTACACCCATGCACTGGATGAATCTTCAACCTTCCCTCGCCCTCGCATCTTCCTTTCCAGTGCCTTGTCTTACATTCCCTCTGGATCCTTCAGGTCCACAAGGGATGAGTGAACTGAGACTGAGGAAACTTTTCCAGGAGCGGAGTGAGGGCTCTTTGTCCTGGCAAGATCGCCCTGGGAGCCTGGAAGAGAGATGGATTTCTCTGTGTTACAGTAACTAGAGCTCTGATCCCAGCACCGGGCAGCCCCGGAGAAAGGGAAGAAGGAAACGCCTGGTCGGAGCAGGCCGGGCTGCAGCGTCGCGGTTCCGGCAGGGATCCTGCTTGTTGCATGTGCCCCAGCAGCTCCTTTCCTCACAGGCAGGAGCGGACGTCAGGGGCATTTCCAGCTCACAACAACTGGCCCCGCTTCCTCTCTCCCATGGAAATGGGGTGGAAGGAAGAGAGCAATAGCCTCCGGCAGCCACCGGCAGCCTCCGGCGCACACGGAACCAGGCACGCTCTGCTTACTGGCACCCGTGCTGCCGTCCCTGCTGGCCAGCACTTGCTTCCCTCCTCCAGCACCAAATGGGTGCTCTCAGAAGCCCCTTTCCTGAGCTGCTCTAATTCTGGGTTTAGGCTGTGTCCCAGAGCATGAGACATCAAAATGTGACAGTCAGAGGCAGAGCAGCACTCGAGAGGCGGCTGGAGACTTGCTACAAGCTCCTTGGCCCTGCATCTGGCTGGCCTGGTGCTTGGGGTAAAGCCCAGCAGCTCACAGGTACTGAGCGGTTAAAAAGGAGCTGGTCCAAGTGTCCTGGCTGGGCCAGGGCAGTCGTCTTTTTATACAGCTTTTCATTTGAGTTTTACTTGGCCCCAGAGATTTGTCGCCAAGGCACGGTCAGGAAAGTTGCTTTCCCTTGAGGTGGGTGGATGATGAGAGCTGTTCCTGGGAGAAGGAAGGAGAGGGTCTCCTGCTGTCTGCTGCCTCACTAATGGGCTTCCCTTTTTTCTTTCTTCTTCTTCTGCCCCTTAGATCTGCTGAGATCCAACAGCTCTCGCCTGTTGCTGGCGTCAGCGGATGGGCTGGATTTCCAGGCACTTTTGCTGAATGAAGACAGGGCCTGGCTGATGGTGGGAGCAAAAAACCACATCTTCCTGCTCCATCTCAACCATCCCACCAGGGAGCCTGAGAAGGTCAGTGCTGGGGAGGAGGGTGTGAACACAATCCTGAGCCAGACCAGCCTCTTCCTCCGCAGTTCCCCCGGGGAAGCGCTCTGTGCCAGTGCCAGGGAATGGAGGGGGATGTGGTCCTAGCTGGGATGGGGCAGTGTCGCCAAGGACACAATTTTTTTGGGATTTCTCAGTCAGTGGGGTCAGCCAGCCCCTGGCCCATGTACTGGTATTGATCCCCACTTGGGACGGGCCATAAGAGCCTCCTGCTGTGGCCAGCACCAGGAAAGGACAGGGCTGCTCAGCCAGGAGCCAAGAGCTGGGTGGGTCCAGGCTGAGGGTGGAAGGGAAGCACCCAAAGCCCGGAGATCACGCCATAATCACTGCTTTTGCAAGATCTAAAACAAATGGAGTCCACTAATGTCATCCCAATGCATCCTGCCTGTGGGGTGCACAGTTCAAAACCAACAAAAGGAAAGACCGTTAGCACATTCGGGCCTGGCGTTGCCATGGGCTGGGATCCAGGACCTGCCTGCTGAGCGGGTGTGTCGTGGCCCACCCAGATTTGCTCTGACCCTACCTGGCAGCCTGCCCGCTGAGCTCAGCTGTCCCTTTGGGTCCCAGAGGGTTGTCAGACCTTTCGCAGTGCAGCCCGGCATCCTCCCCATGTGCCTCAACCCAGCAGAGAGGGTTGACTGGTCACGGTCACCCCAACCTCAGCCTTTGGGGACGTGCCTGTGGCAGGCAGCGCTTGGAGGAACCGGTCAAGCTGTGTCTGTGCTGCCCAGGCAGGTCGAGGAAAGCAGGCACCAAGTGGGGCTCAGGCTGATGGGGTTTGTGTTGCAGATTTTCTGGCCAGCCTCCCGGGAGCAGGTTGAGCACTGCCGTCTGGCAGGGAAGAATGCAGAGGTAAGCAGGCCTGCTGCTGGGCCCAGCACAGGTGTCTAACACCCCCACGACCCAAAATGGCACCCTGGGGAGCTGCAGAGCACAGCAGTGTCCAGCCAGCCGAGACTGGCATTGGGCCTCAGCAAGCTCAGCCTGCTGAGTCCCCGGGGAGCACCCAGGTGGGCTTCCCATCCTGGGAAGACCTGAAAAATGGTTGGTAGGAGCTGCATCTGCGCGTGTTACCTGGGCTCTCACCATTGCCAACGTTTCTGTCCCGAGCAGACAGAATGTGCCAACTTCATCCGCCTCCTGCAGCCCTTCAACAGGAGCCATGTGTTTGCCTGTGGGACTGGCTCCTACCAGCCTGTCTGTGCCTTCATCCAGCTGGGAGGCAGAGCAAAGGTGAGGGATGCCCTGGTGAGCCATGTCCCCCGCTTCCTCCCAGCAGATCCTTGTCCTCCTCTATAGCGGGGAAGGGAGGGGAAGGGCGTGCCCGGATAGCCAGGCCCCGAGCCTGGGGCCAGTGCAGGGAGCTTGCAGCTGCACGTGCTGAGAAGCAGCTCATGCTCGGCAGCACCGGGGTGCCCCGAGAGAGGTGTACCTGTTGTGGCATTAGCCAGCACAGACCTTCTGCTCCCAGGCTGAAGGTTATCCAAATGATAGGGACATCCCACAGGAGGCAGGGACAGGCCAAGGGAGGTGGGGTCAGGTTCACTGCTAGCCCCCATCTAGGCTGACATTTCCCCTCTGGCTCTGGCAGGATACTGGGGCCCTACCGATGCGGCTGGTGACCCACTCCTTGGAATCGGGGCGAGGACGGTGCCCATACAGCCCCCATGAACCTTTCACAGGGCTCCTTGTCGGTAAGATGAAACGGGGAGCAGGGAGTAGAGGTGATGCTGGGAGGGTGGGAGTCCTGGGAATGGCCTGTGTGGAAGTCCCTGCGTGCTGACCCTGCAGAGCCTTGTCATGCTCAGGTTCATCCCAGCCTCAGAGAGAGGTTCCTGCTCAAAAACATGAGAGGGGCTTTACAAATGCCACACATGCATGGGGGTGTGTGCAGGGACACTGGCTGGCCCACCTTGTAGCACCTGGTGGGTCATCAGCCAGAGCCAGCACTGGTGTCATCGTGGCTGAGGAAGGGACTGCTCCTGATGCAGGGCTGCACTGAGGATCTGGGGAGCCCTGCCAGGGTAACTGCCAGCAGTAGCACCCCAGCTCACCCGCATCTCCTTCCTGACCCTGCAGATGGGGAGCTCTATTCTGGCACCTCCAGTGACTTCATGGGCAGCAGTGCTGCTTTCTTCCGGACCTGGGTTCACAGGGCTGAGCAGAGCTACATCCGGACGGAGCAGAACCAGGATCACTGGCTACACGGTAGAGGCGTGGGGAGAGGCGAGGGGTCAGCGTGGTGTTTGCTGCGTGGCCTGAGGGCTCCCTTTGCTTCTTCCATGGGGGAAGCGAATGCCTGAAAGCCTCTGGCACAAATTACAAGATCAGATCTAGCTGGGAGAGCTGCCAGCACACGGCCACATTGTGCTGCTCCTCCTCCCCGCAGAGCCTGCGTTCGTTGGCGCTTATGCCATCCCTGACACCCATAACCCACGTGATGACAAGGTCTACATCTTCTTCCGCGAGACCGCCCTGGAAGCCGGGCAGTGGGAGAGACGGCACATCCATGCCAGGGTGGCGCGGGTCTGCAAGGTCAGTCCTGGCGGGTTGGCACCCTGCGAGCAGCACAGAGCAGCTTGCCAGGCAGCCTAGGGGGGGCTCAGCTGCCCCAGGGACTGGCCACATAGAGGGTCCCCAGGCATCATCCCTGCTCTGGGCTGGGGGAACATCCCAAATAGGGGCAAACAACAAGAACCGGGGTGGAGGGTGTCACCGAGTGCAGCGTGGGGATGGAGGCAGGTGCAGTGATGGGAGAGGCTGGGCTGAGGGCAGCACCTGGTGCCCGGCAGAACGACGCTGGGGGCAAGCGCAGCCTCATCAATCGCTGGAGCACATTCCTCAAGGCCCGCCTGGTATGCTCCATCCCCGGGCCCCACGGCACCGAGACCCACTTCGACCAGCTTGGTGAGTGCGCACACCGCTCAGCGGCACGGCAGCTGGGAGGGAGGCGCCAATGCCACCACCGCGAGCCTGTCGCTAAGCGGTGCCCACGGCCGTCAGACCATCCCCATGGCTCACGCTACGGCTGCCAGGCCCCTCATCCCCACCTCTCTCCTTGCAGAGGATGTTTTCCTCCTCCGCACCCGGGATCCACAGAACCCTCTTGTCTTCAGCCTCTTCACGGTTTCCAGGTGAGTCCTGGGCACTGGCTGGCCCTGTGCATAGGACAGTCCAGCCACCTCTGTCCCCTCGTCGGCACTGCGCCATGGGGAGCCCTGTGGAAAGACCCAGCTGGGCAAGGAAAGGCCGCAGGGGACATGGGTGCCACAGAGCTGGCTCCTGCGGAGGAGCAGGGAGACTGACAGCTCCACTCTCTCTCCCCTCCAGCGGCGTCTTCAGCGGCTCCGCCGTGTGCGTCTACTCCATGGCTGCCGTGAGAGCCGCCTTCAGCGGCCCTTTCGCACACAAGGAGGGATTCGACTACCGCTGGGTAGAGTACAAGGGGCGCATCCCGTACCCCCGGCCTGGCACAGTAAGGACCTGGAGCAGGGGAGCAGATGGTGCCGGGGGGCTCGGAGAGGCCGTCCTGGTCGTAACGTAGCTCCCTGTGGTCCTCGCAGTGCCCCAGTGAGACGTACGACCCCCTCCTGCAATCCACCAAGGACTTCCCCGACGAGCTGATCAGCTTCATGCGCACCCACCAGCTCATGTGGGAGCCCGTGTACCCGCAGCGCCGCCGGCCCGTCCTCGTGAGGGTCAACGTGCCGTACCGGCTCCAGAGGCTCCTGGTGCACAGGGTGGAGATGGAGAGCAGGCACTACGACGTGCTCTTCCTTGGCACAGGTAGGGGCTTGCCCCAGCTCTGGGCACGCTGGCACCATGTGGTGACACCCAGTCCTGCCCTGGCTGGTGATTCCCAGCCCGGACAGCTCCCTCTCCTGCTGCATTCACAGATGATGGCAAAGTCCTGAAGGTGGGTCTGGCCAGCGGGGCGAGCCAGGGCACGGAGGAGATCAGCCTTGAGGAGATCAGTGTCACCAAGGTACAGGGACCTGGGCCAGGGCTGGACCTCAGGCTGCCGAATTGAGCAGTATGGCCTCGTCCAGCCCCCTGCAGTACCTCCCTGGCCTCCATGCGGGGAGATCCTTAGCCTCACTGCTGTTGTCTCCCAGCAACCCTGACCAGCAGTTACCGTCCCTGCAAGGAGTGGAGTGAGGGTCACTGGTGGACTGAGGTGCCGGGGAAGGACTAACTCCACTGTAGGACTAACCCTCCTCTCTTCCAGGTACCTTCTCCCATCCTGGACATGCAGTTGTCACCAAAGCGGGTGAGTTCTCCCTAAGGCTTCACCCTGAGGTAGCTGAGGGAAGGGATGGCTGACCCCAGCCTCTCCCCCTCAGTCCCAGGCCTCGCACCTGTAGAGAGCAGGTTTCACCAGGGCAGCACTGCACAGCTCGGGGTGGAGGGAGTAGCAAGCTCAGCCCTGCACCCCACTGGTCTCTCCAGGCCACAGGTCCTCGGCCTGGCACAGGGCAGGATGCCCAAGTCCCAGGCTGGACCCCATGTCTGCAGCCTCAGTGGGTGCTGACAGCTGCTGTTCTCGTTGCCTGAGCAGCAGGAGCTGTTTGTGAGCAGCACCCACGGGCTGCTGCAGCTCTCCCTGTACCGCTGTGAGCTCTACGGCAAAGCCTGCACCGACTGCTGCCTGGCCAGGGATCCCTACTGCACCTGGGATGGCAAGAGCTGCGCCCCACACTTGCTCACAGAGAAGAGGTGAGCACCTGCCTTGCTCCCCTGCATGGGCAAGGACAAGCCATGACCCTGAAGGCTTTGCCCTGACCCTCACCTGCCACCTGCCACACTGCCCCTCATCCCCTGTGCCTCGTTGCTCTGCCACTGAGTGGCCCAGGGCACACAGCCCGGGTGAGTGCCCCCAGCCAGCGCTGCCAAGATGTGCTTGCTCCCCCAGGCAGGCCCGCTGGCAGGACGCGCTGAAGTCCGACCCACTCAGCCAGTGCCAGGACACCACAGACGGTGAGTGCCAGCCCCTGCGAGGAGGCTCCAGCACCGAGACACCAGCACCCGTGTCCTGGGCACCTCTGCCAGGGCCTGTGCCAGCACTAGCCCTCTGCCCCGCTCGGGCAGTGCCAGACATCTTGCCAGGCACCCTGGGCAGCGCAGGGAGCGCAGAGCTGGGCAGTCACCCCTCCTCCTGTCCCCTCTCGCCCACAGGGACCACTGCAGCAGAGAAGCTGGTTTTCGGCGTGGAGAAAAACTCAACCTTCCTCGAGTGCCTGCCTCGCTCGCCCCAGACAAGCATCCAGTGGCTGGTGCAGCACAGCGACGAGGGGAGCGTGAGCGAGGTACGGGGTGCAGGGCCCGGGGATGGCTCGGCCGGGCGCAGCACCGAGGCTCACAGTGCTCTGCCTTCGCCCAGCTCACGAGCAACGGCCGCTTCCTGATGCTAGAGCAAGGGCTGCTGATCCGCCAGCTGGCGACGGAGGACGAGGGGACCTACGAATGCCGGGCTGTGGAGCGCTCCTTCTCGCGGCCCCTCACGCGCTACAGCCTTCGTGTCATCAGGCACGAGGCGATGGAGGCGCCTCCCTACAAGCGGGGCAAGGGGGCCGAGCTAGGAGGAAGCTACCAGCCCCCCCTGCCCCGAGTGGACCTACAAATGAGCTACAAGGGATTCCCGCGGGCGCTGGGGGCACCAGGCACCAGCCTCGATACCTACTGCAATGCCCTGCGGCACCAGGAAAGGCAGCGGCAGAAGGCCTGGCCCCAGAAGTGGCAGCATCCTTCCCCAGAAAGCAAGAAGGGCCGAGTGCTACGGCACCCTCAGCGCCTGTAACCAACCGCGCAGAGCGGCCCGGGGCTGCCTCTGCTTTGGGGCCACCACAGGGCACTGGCGCCCGCCCCCTCCACCAATTTGGGCCCTTCCTGCATTCAGGCACCAGCTCCCAGGTGCCTCTCAGCCTCCTGTGCAGAAAGCGCTGTGCGTTGACTACCTCACACCGTGCCAGTGCCCTCGGCCTCTCCATGCGCCCCCGCGGAGCACAGCGGGGCCGGGGCAGTCCGTCCGGATTCAAGACTCAAAGCTATTTACACCCTGCTAAGTATTTATTCTCCTCCTTCCCCGCCCTTAACAGTGATCATTATTAGCAGCAACAGCAAATGCAGAGGACTGAGGATGGAAAGAGCCAGTTTTCACCTGGCTCCCGACACTGGGCAACACCCAGATGCCGCCATGGACAGAAGCAGACCCGAATGCCCCCTCGGCCTGCCCAGGTCGGCACCTCGTACCGGAGCCGGCGCTCGGGAGCTGCTTGCTGAGCGGGGCTCTGGCAGCAGCACCGCTGGGGGTGCACAACCCAACCGTGACCCGCACTGCTTTTTTGTATCAAATTGTGTTTGAAGTTCACTTTACCAAAAGAGAAAGACACCAGGCAATTATACCAACTTACAATTTATTATTTTTTAAAAAATGACATGAAACACAAGTAAAAATAAATACATCATATAAACAACAAATTATTCAAAGTCTCTGTTCTGGGAGATTGGGAGAGCACATCCCGCTCGACAGAGAGAAGAGGGAAGCACATGGTCATGCGTGGGGCCAACCGCCCAACCCACCCTGCTAGAGATACTCCTCTTTCCAATCACAAAAAGACAGGCCACAAACTAAGGCGGTAGTAAGGAAGAAAACAAAAACAGCCCAAAACAAAACGAGACTCATCAGTGGATTCATTCAGGCTCCCCTCCATAGGTGGATTGGCCAAAAAGACCCCATCTCCGAGCCGGGCACTCCCACTGCAGGAGCCACTGCGGTGGCGCTGCAGGAGGCGGCCAAGCTGCGCTGCCTCCTTCACACCGCGTCCTCCTTTCGCGCTCCGTGTGCGAGGAGCCCTCATCCCCAGTGGGACGTAGCCCGACTACACCCCCCTATTGAATCTCTGCCCCCCACCCCCTGCCCTTCCAAGACTGCATTGACAAACTTCGTCCTAGAGTGAAACAGCAGTTGAGAAGATCCTTGCCGCGCTTGCCCCTTTGGGCCTAGAAGTCATCCACAAGCCACCAGCCATTTTCTTGCGTTCAGCTATTAGCTGACACCAGTAAGTCAAGCAGACGCAGGTTCTAGCGAGGCACCCGTGGAAGTCCCGTCCTTGCTTCCTGGAAGCGTTTCTGTATCTGCAGTCATCTGTGCAGCTCCTGGCGCCCCGGGAGCGAATGGGCCCAGCTGTGGGCCAGGCGAGGCCCCGCCGCTCTGAGGCACCCTGAGGTACCTGCCGTGCTGCAGCCCCAGGCTCCGCCACCCGCGGGAGTGAAGGGCGGACAACCCCACAGAGCCTGCACGGCCGTGGGGACAGTATCGGGCGCGTTGCAGCTGCAGGTCACTCCCCACCCACCCCGTGGTGTCTTGCAGTGGTACAAGGCGCAGCTTTGCCCGACTGTCCCTGCTGCATCCGGAGAGGAGTGGAAACCTCCCACCTAAGGGAAGAGCTCAGAGGCGGGTGCTCGTGCGAGGGGACCTTGGGGCTGTGCTCAGGAATCTTCCTTAGTGTCCAAACGCCTCCACGGAGAGTCCTGTACTGCTGTCCTCAGTGTCACCCGCAGCCCAGCCGCGAGCTGCCAGCTGCTCCCATCAGTTCATGAAAGACGAACTCAGCAGCAAAACAAAAAATTCAACCCGTGCAGGAAAAGCCCCCATTCCAGGCTCAGAAAACCTAGACAGGACCCTCTAAAGCACAACTACGTGCTAAAGAAAAGGTGGGAGAAGAGGGAGGAGGAGGCCATGGTGTTTGGGGCTCTGAGAGGTCACCCTGTTCAGGAGGAGCCTGGATAACCTGTTCAGGAGGAGCCTGGATAACCTGCACACCCGTGCGGCTTCAAGGAAGCAGAAGGAAATCCCTTCCCCCTGCCTTAGAGCACCGCGTGAGAGCCGGTGCCCACCCACGCCGCCCTGGGCCGCTCGCCGGGGCTGAGGGTCAGCATCACGGCCAGCTGCTGCCCCAGGCACTGCGACCATCTGACCATCTCTGTGCCGACACTCTGACAAGGGGCGGGTCCCCATGAAAGGCAAGGGCTGAAGGGCAGGGAACCTGGTGGCTAAGTGGGGGGAGAGGCGCTGCCATGCCCGGCCATGCTCAGAAAGGGCGACTGGGACTCGACTCGGGCTCTTTCTGAGCAGGGGCAGCACATGCCCGGCTCTTCAGCAACGAAGGGAGCCCCTCAGGGTGGGTCGCTTCCAGGGGCGGCTGTGCTAGAGGCTTCCTGGCTGCCGAGGACCACGGGGCACCGGGCAGCCAGAGCCCCATTCCGATGGGGGCCGAGCGCATCCGCCTCGAGTCCTGCGGTACGGGGCTAGGTCACAACCAGGGACCCTTGGCGGAGGGGAAAGGTGCCAGGGCCGCTCGCTGCAGCACCGGCCCCTCTGGAGGTGGCTCGTGCTTTCCTGGAGAGGCAACGAGCAGAGGAGGAAAAACAGCGCGCAGGCCCCGCCGGCAGAGCCCCAAGCAGAGCCACCCCAGAGAGACACCAGGAGGGTCACTGGGGCGAGCGCAGTCCCCTGCCCATGGCCACTGCGGAGCCGGGCTGGGGAAGGGCCCCAGGCACCCTCTGCTCAAGCTCTGAGGAGCCCCCGGCCTCCCGCCCAGTCTCACACTCCCGCAGGTCTCAAAAACTTGCTACCCTGGACAAGGAAAGCCCTTGCCTAGGTCCATTCCCCAAATCCACCGGGAATCTGCCAGCCTCACAGGGATGCAACGGACATCTGGGCAAGCTTGCAATACAATCAGCGGCACGGGATCGTGCACGAGGTGGACACACAGAGCACAGGAGGGCACGACTCACAGACGCAGCATGTCAAGTCTTTGGAGAAACTTGCATGAACCCCATCAGTTAATTTGCTTTGTTACTTTTGTGGGGGGGGGTTGATTTTTATTTCCATGGTGCATCCAAAGACAAGTTGTCCAGCAGTTTGCTCAGAACCCCTCGGTTTTCAACTCCTAGGATATGTTAAAGAAGAAAGCACTATTTTAATGTTTGTTTTCTTAAAAATAAAATAAAATAATTTGCATAGCTAAACTGTTGTTCTAAGGCTTCTATGAACAGGGGGGTTACGTTTGACAGACAACGTCCATTAAACAGAGAAAGACACTAGGAAAGCCCCGTAACGTGTTTATTATGGTTCTGCACGACATGCATGCACCTCTCGCTCGCCCTCTCTCCAGGAAGGTCCCCATCCTCCAGAGCCCCCGCGGAGCAGAAGGACATCTCCTCCTCTCCTCTCCTCCTACACCTAGCTGGTCCCGGCAAGCACCAACAGCCGCGGGTTCCCCAGCCCGGGAAGCCTCTGCAGGAGCCCGGGAGAGCCTGGCCCCGCTCCGAGGACACCCTGCGCGGGCCGGCACAGCTGCCCCCAGACACACATGGAGCTTCCCAGGGCGCCGGACCCGCACACAAGCCCCCCACACGCCTCGTGGAGACGCCGCTGTCCCGGCACTGCCCTCGCCAGGAGCTGGCGTGGGGGCCCTGACGCCACAGGAGGCCTCCAGGCTCCCCCCGGCCGCTCCGAACCCTGGCCCAGCTCCTTCTGCTCCGCCGGCAGGGCCTGCCCGGCAAACACGACGTGAGGCAGCAGGAGCGCCCGCTCCTACACTACGCTTTGCTCAACAGCTGCTTCTCCCCACACAGACAACCCCATGAGCAACCACTGCACGATGGAGGCCAGAATTTTATTTTTTTTCTTTTTTTTCTTTTTCTTTTTTTTAACATGAAAATTAATTTAAAAATAGAAAGAAAGAGTCCCCCAAACAATAAATATTACGCCTTCATGAAATAAATTAATGCAAGAGATGCGGTGTGGGGGAAGTCGCTCCGATCGCAGAGGCAGCAGCGACGGGTGCCTGGCCCCCCCACCGCACCCCCTCGCGCCCTCCTCCAGCGCCGGCAGCTGGTGCAAAGCAGCAACGAGCCCCTCACGCCGCTCGCTGGCCCCAGCAGGCACGGAGGTGCCCTGGGCGCAGCCCCGCGGAGCCCGGGGGAGTCACCAGGACTCCCTGCAGCAGCCGCCAGGACAACCTACCTGGGCCGGGGAGCTCCCCCTGCCCTCCCGCCGCAGCCGGGCCCGGCCGGGCGCCTCCGACTCAGTGTCGTTCAGATTTGAAGAGGACGATGAACAAACCGTATTTTTTTTTTCTCTCTAACATCAAAATCTCCCTCCCCGCCCAAACACGCACAACAGAGAAGCCCTCCCGCCCCGTCCCCAGTAAAAACGCTTCGTCCCCAACCCCGGCCGCAGCGGCCCCGGCCGCGGGGGACGTCTTCACAGATAAGGCAGTTTACGGGGAGGCCGGTCGAGACTGGGCCTCCAGGCCCCAAAGCCTCCCCCTTCCAGACAAGACAGAGAGAACAGAGACAGACAGACAGACAGAGTGGGGAGGTGGGGGGAGGGAGGCTCTCCTAGGGTCTGCGCCACTGCTTCCCTCCCTGCCCCGGCTCTCGCTCCCCTCGCAGCTCCGCTCCATCACCCCAGCTCCCAGTACAGTTCAGATCCTCAACAGCTAAGAACCAACCAAACGGAACAAAAAGAAACCAACCAACCCCCCCACCAGCCCCTTCACATCCTTCTCCACCCGATGCCATGACCCAGAGGGGAAATCCTGCCTCCCAAAAAGGTCCTGCAACACTGGCCTCCTAAGCTGAGCTGAGACCGAGCAGGAGTCGGGCCCGTTATTTCCCTGTGATCTCTATAACATCGTCGTCTTTGTCCTCGTCATTGGAGCTGCATCCCACCTCCGGGACCTCCTGGGGTTCAAACTGAGGCACCTGGGACCGAAGGAGGCCCCCGGCCGGATAGCCCGCGTGAGGGGACACGTAGCCAGGGTAGGCAGACGCCATGCTCCTGGGAAGGCTGCTAGGCAAGACGGGGGCTGGGAAAGGAGCAAACATCCTGGGCTCGGGCAGGAGTGACTGTGTGAAGGGAAGCGAGTAATTGGGCAGCACCCCCGTCAGAGAAGGGTTTAGCATGAATGAGGGGACGCTGGCGGTGGCTGAGGTAGCAGCAGAAGAGCTGGCGGTGCCGGCTGTCAGCAGAGGGTCAGTAGTCACAGGGAACACCAGATGAGGGTCTGGGAGTAAATTGGGCAGCTGGTAATAAGAGGAGCCAGTGCCCACGTATAAGGAGTTTCCTGGCTGGGAGGCAAATGGATGGGTTAGGTTGTGGTTTAAAGAGACAGGAGGCATGGCGAACCCACCAGAGACGGGGTACCCGTGTTCGTACGGCTGCACGGACGCTGGCAACTGGCGCTTTTTCTGCTGCCTGCGGGCTTGTTCCTCCGGAGCTGACGGCGAGGTCGATTTGCGCTTGTTGCCCCGTAAGTCCAACACAGAGTGGGCATCGACGTGCTGGCTGGTGGCCGGCAGGGCCGCGGGGGCG
>NW_010588641.1:443573-463363 GCF_000705375.1 Tinamus guttatus | reverse complement strand
GCCGCCTCGGCGTACTGCTGCAGCTCACTGAGGATCTCGGGGCTGTCGGGGGAGAGGGGCCGCGTGAGCTCCTCCGCGCTGGGGAGCTGCGGGGATGAGGCACTGTGTCTGCCGTTGCTCGTGGACTCCAGCGGGGAACTCTGGGAGCCTGTGAGAGAGGAGGGGGAATGGCTGAGAAGGACAAGCTCAGGAAATCCTGGGGGCCAAAGGGACAAGGAAGAGGCAGGAGTGACAGGAAGGAGTGGACAACGTGGGCACGCTGTGAATGCTGGCCCAATGGGAGAAGGCCAGGGGCCACCACCCAACAGAGCCGCAGGTGGGAGAGCTCTCGAGCAAGCCCCACGCAGCGCCTGCGAGCCTCTACCTGAGGCAGCCGTCCGACGGTCCTCGTTGCCCTTTGGCTTCCCAGTGGTCCGGATAGCAAAAATCCGCCCGTCGCTGGTCCGGATGTATGTCCCTAGAACAGAGACCGAACACCATCGTGCGTGACTTCTGGTCTCACCTTTGGACCACGGAGTGGTGAGCCAGCAAGGCTGCCCAGGCAGCAGGAGCACAGCAGTGTGGCCCATGAAGGGAGATTAGGGGAACCTCTTGCCTCCTTCCTTACTCCCCACCTCCCTTCTTTCAGCTTTCCTGGGCTCAAAGCTTCCCCCTCTCAACGTGACACTTGGCACGTGGGGCTAAATTGGATCTGGGAGCGCTAGGACGTGCTTGGCTGTCCCAGTATGTGCAGCGGGCGCTGCACGAACAAGAGGCCTCGCACTGAAGTTCAACAGCTCCTCTTAGAGGCCGGAGTAGCCACAACAGGAACCATTCCTGGTGCACGGGCTACAGGAGCCCACCAAAGCACAGCTCACAACCCAGCCACTGCAGGGTCCAGATCTCTTCCCCTTCCCACCTGTTTTCCTCTCAAAGGACTGATTTGTGCCTTTCAGTCCCTTCTTTGCTGATTAGCGTTGTTCAGGTCTCCATCCGCAAATCCTACTGAGACAAGGCCTTACCTTTAGTCCCTCGGATGATGTGGATGCTCTCGCCCGCACTGATTCTTGCCTGCACATCGGTGGACGTGTTTGTACCCGGAATCACAATATCTGGCAGAGGGAGGAAACGAAGCAGTGTCTGTGAAACTGCACACCAGCCACAGGCAGGAGCAGGAATCGCCCCCCCGAACCCCTTTGCTTGCAGCACACTTGTTTCGCCCACGTGCTGTGCTTTTCTGAGTAACACCAAGGCAGCAGGAGCAGGAAAGTGCAGGGCGCTCAGGGAGCAAAACCCAGGAAGCTCTGGCACAAGGTCTCTGCTGTCCCAAAAAGGACAAGCGTCTCCTCTCTGCTGCAGGCAGTACTGCAGACCCTCTTACAGTGAGCTCGCTCCTATCAGCCCACCAGGTCTTCACCCCTTGCGCAACCACACGGAAAGCCCCCAGGCCCTGGGGAACCCCTCAGGTACAGACAGAGGCAACAGCAGCAGCTCTGATGCCTCTATGCCCACAGTCACGGGAGAAATCTGGAGGACAGACCGAAGGAGAGGTTGCCACCCGCCCCGTCATGATCTCGGGTTGTCTGGGCTCAGTCCTGCAGCAGCAGCTCACCTGTGGTGGTGACAATCTTCTGCACAAGGACGCCAGCTCGCTGGAGATAGTTGATGGGGAAGTTGACAGCAGGGTTGGAACCCGAGGCTGATCCCACAGCGCCCATGGGGACATGCCGGGGCATCATAGGAATGGGGGTGGACTGAACTGGGCGGACACTCGCCACTGGCTTGTCCTCACCCTTGAGGGCTGGTCGCCTAATGAGAGAGAAGGAGGAAAATAGAGCATCTCTGCTGGTGGGGCTAGGCTTCCTCCAGCCCATGCTTCAGCCTGCACCACGGCAAGGCAAGGAAGAGGCAGGTACTCACCAGTTCCTCTGGCTGAAGGCAGGGATACTCGTCAGACTCTGGTCGCTGGCTGGGTAATACTGTGCGTAGGACGGCCGGGTGTAGGGGACGGATGCTCGTTTCTCCTCCTCGTAGCTCTTCTTGGCTGCTTTCTTCTCTGCTTTGGTCAACTTGTGCTCCTTGCGGTCGATGAGCAGTGACTCGTGCTGAAAAGGCTCCTGCAAATCCACAGCAGGGAGGATGTGACACCAACACACCACAAGAGGGAACCAATACGCTCCGCAAGGCAGCCACCCTGTCCCCGTGTGCCGGCGGGGTCCTCATCCCAGACCAGAGAGGAGAGGGAGGGTTACAGGCAAAGCTGCTCATGGGGTGCTGTGTCCAGCTGCACGTGTGGACATGATGGATTTGAGGAATGACTGAGTGTCAGCTGAGCTGTCACATCTGCCCAGGTAAGGCCCTCGCTCACTGCAAGTGCACGGCAAAACCCACAACCTGAAGACCCAGCTAAGGGCACGGACAAGGCATCACAGTGACACCCGAGCCTCACCATGGCCAGCCACAAGCCCAGTCTGCAGCAGCGCCCTGCCTGCAAATCCTCCCCAAACACAGGCAAGTGTTAGTTGTCCTGGCATCACCCCCTTGTTCTAAAAATCACTCCAGGAGGAGAGTTAGCACCAAGCCAGAAAACGAGATCGCCAATTCCTTGACACAGCATCCAAAGGGAGAAACAGCTGCCTACAACTTGCCTCCAAACCTGGGCAGCACAGAGGAAACTCTAAGTGTGTTGGAGATATTGCAGGGACGAACAGGGCTCTCAAGGGCCTCTCTAGAGACATGCATCCCTGTTCCCACCAGCATACACAGGCGTGTGCCTTGCCACCATGTCCTCATCGCACAGCCTGGGACCTCTGCTCCTCCTCCTGCCCGTGCAGGGCAGCACCACCAAGCAGGCAGGTCGGTCTTACCTTGGTGATGAGGTGAGGATACTTGAGACAGGCCAACTGTAGAACAGACTCCTTCATCTTGCTTGGATTGAGGGAGAGCTGAGCAGGGTCAGATTCCTCTTCTACAAAATGCAGCAGATTCTCCACCTCCCGTCGGGTAAAGTTCAGCACTGGGTTCAGATCATCCACCACCCGATCTGGAAAAGGGAGGGGAGCGAGCAGAGAAGGTAAGAAATGGAAACTTCTGCCCATTCCCATCCTAAAATAACGCCCTCCTCCTAATCTGCACTTTCCTCAGAAGCCTCTTGCAAAAACCAGAGAGGAAAATCATCCACCATGTTCAGTGATGAGGCTGTTTTGAGCAAATAGGGCTGACAAACGCCTTGTGCTCCAGCCAGCACAGCAACGTGGCACTGGCCACTGAGATGCTGGACACAGCAACGAGATCGTAGTTACACAAGCCCTGGGACAGGGTATGGTAAAGCCACACCAGGATGTGTCTCCCACCACATCCCACCCAAAAGGCTCAAGTTAACAACTGATATATGCAGAACTTGGGTCAGACATGCAGAAAAACATCCACAATGGCTCCCTAACAAGGGCCTGAAAACTTCCCTTGGACTTGCCTTCTGGTGCACGGGACAAACGGGAGCACAGGGAGACAAATATCTGCGCCCAGGACTCTCCTGGGAGCAAGGCCAACTGCCAAGAAACTCCCTCTTGAGTGCAAAAGACGGGACACTGAGCCAGTCACATTGGGCTGCTGCTTCTGGACTTGATTTCAGAGAGAAAGGAGGACTGTTTCGGGGTCAGCACAAGGCCGTGCAGACTCAGTGCTACTTCCACTCCGATCTGTGCTGCTCCAACCTGCAGTGCAGGAGCCCAAGCAAAGCTGAAGGCGCAGCAGACCTGGAGCTGCAGTGTGCAGCAGTGAAGGCAGCTGGCCCAGAGTGGGGCTGGCAGCACAACCTTGTTGTGGACGGTGCTTCTACAACCCCTACTGCTCTGCCCTCCATTTCTTACTGGCTCTGGTATGATTGTCAATTGATAAACATTAAACATTATCTTAAAAGAACACGTTTCTATCATTTCTTTACTTCCTTGGTTTTCCACTTCTTTCTTCTTTTAAAAAAAAGGTATTACGAAAATCACAGAAATAGGACTAAGAGCCAAAAGCAGAAAAAACCAAGAGTCAAATGCTGTGTTCACATTTACCTGACATGCCTTGCTTGGAGATCTGACGGTCGTAGATCTTCTTCTCGAGGGTGTAATCAGAAACCAGCCGGTAGATGTGGCATGGCTTCTTCTGCCCATAGCGGTACACTCGGCACACAGCCTGGGCGTCATGGCACGGGTTCCAAGAAGCATCAAACACCACCACTCTGTTGGCTCCAATGAGGTTGACACCCAAACACCCAGCCCTGCAAATCAAAGACAAATTTCCACCTGTTGCCTTGGCCAATTTCCAAAGCTTTTAGGCAGGAGAAGCCATTGCGGCCAAGAGTCCATGGTGTGTCTACGGAAAGTTCTTTCCAGTCATATAGGCAATTTCAAAATGACTTCTGGTTTCTAAGACTGTTGCTAACGGTATGCAGAGGACTAGGGCAAAACCCCTATGCCCACAGGGAACTCAGATGCAGACAGCCCTATTGCTGAAGGAAACTGGAGAGCTGAAAGCCCACGTGCCCGCACAGCATCAGCACAAGCCCCGGCTGCTGCAGGCAACTTACCGTGTGGACAGCAGGAAGAGCCAGACCGACGTGTTGCTGGGGTCATTGAACTGGTTGATCAGGCGCTCCCTTTCCGAGGCAGAGGTGCTGCCATCCAGTCCTGAGAAGGAAATGAAAGATGCATTTAAAAACTCTGTATAAGGGATTTTGTCAGAACCAGCCCACTTTCCCAACACTGGGCTTTGTTCCCAACCCGTTTTGGATCCTCTTCAAGTCCTACACTCCAAGACCTCCGTGTCCCCAGGTTGCTGTAATGCAGCCAGCTGGCTCTTTCCAACCAAAGGATGAAACAAAACATTACTCAAGCCTGGCAAGGCCAAGAACAGGAGGGCTACAATCACCTTGCGCTTTAAGGGTCTGTATTAGACCTTACACAAGCAAAAGCAGCAGGCCCAAAGTCCCCAAGTACCCTGGGAGCTCGAGAAACGAGGCGAAAGCCAACTGTGCAAGCCTTTGGCAAACCCCACAGACTGGATCTCAGCACAGAGAGAAGCAATCTAAAGGAGGGTGGTGGGTAGCGCGTCTCCCTTCCTGGGCACCAGCTTGTTCCTGGCAGCTCCGCAAAACCAGGAACACCCTACGCACCCCTCCCCTCAGTCCTGGCCCATAAAGCAGCCCCACCAAGCAGCAACCCACACTGGTTAATCAAATTAACTAATCAAACTGTTTTTCTGAGCAACTAAATGAGTTCAGTCTCAAAGAGACTTCATCATGTGAATGTTCTAGAAGAAGAGCAGCTGCACATCCAGGGAAAATTATGAGAAGACAGTGAACTCTTCCAGGAATGAATCCATCACAGAGAATCAGACTGCATCATACCAAAAGAGGGAGGACAGGTTGCACTCACTGTAATAGTTGATGTTTCGGACCCAGTTGTGAACCCCACCGTCTGAACCTGGAGGACTTGGTATTGGTCTCTTTGCCAAAAACTCTTCGATGACGGATAACGTGGACAAGCTCTGGCTGTAAAAGCGAGATCTCTGTTCAGGAGAAAGTCTCAGCAGCAAAACTGCAATATCACAACTCCTCCCCAACCACGCTAGCACTACAAGTTGTCAAACTCTGCCTGCTGCAGCACACCTCTTGCTATCAAACTTGAAGGGGAAGGAAGTATAAAATCTATGGAGGATCTGGTACAACAAAAGAGAAAAGGGGAACTTCCACACAATTCACTCTACGTAACAACCTCCTAGCATGACTTGCAATTTCTCCAGATCCAGTAAAGTCAACCACTGGCACTTCTCTTACCTGAAGACCAAGATCTTGTCTCCAAGCTTCACGCTCTCCTCCACTAAGTGGAACAGTAACACCATCTTGGGTGAGTTCTCCAAGACTCCTGTCTGGTAATCACACAAGATGTCTTTGGCCTATCAAGAAACGGGAGACTATTACAGGTGGAGTTGTTTATTCCCTGTTTAGTTCAACAATCCGGT
The DNA here is from genome assembly GCF_000705375.1 of Tinamus guttatus. Next base: position 457,375 of record NW_010588641.1, on the reverse strand, counting down.
CTCAAGCTGATAGAAATAAGTCATTGCATAGAGGTAACACACCCCAGAGAGGTCCATCTGACAATGTTACGCTGCTGCTGCCTGCTATTTCAGAAGCTCCAAATGACAAACTTCCCGGAGTGTGGATAAATGAGCATCCTCCTAAGCCCTCTCCTGACTCCCTGCTCTTATCTCGAGATTGCTCTTACAGTCCACTAGAGAGTTACCACCATCTTATATACATTAAACTTCAGCCAAACACTTCTTTGGGATAAGAAAGTCCACAGCTCTTTAGTGAGATTAAAACGATTTATGAAAAAGTGCCGCCTGCATTCCAGGCCCATGAGAAGCCCCAAGGCACCCACGCAGAGCCATGCACACATGCTGATGGAGATGCTACCAAGAGAGCTCTGTGGCAGAGAAAATGGATGAGCTCTCAAACCTCTTCTTCAGAAAACTGCCCAGACAAGAAATAGAGTCTTTGAGAGAGCAAGTGGCTAGTCTTTGTTTACCGTAACACTCCAAACAAGGTGCTTTCCAGCAGTGATACTCACCCACTCATAAGTAACAACCTGATTCGCTCTTTCCTGAAAAGGGTTGAAGCCAACGCTCTGGAGGAACTTGCTGTTGGTGGCCTCTCCAACGGGTGATGCCAAAGCATTACTTTCTGTTTTGACTTTAATTCCCTGAGGCTGGCAGCGGGAATTGCTACTTGCTGTGCTAAGGTCATCCACGTCCAAATCTTGCTCATTTGCCAGATTCTCCTTTTGAAGAGCTTCATACAACACATCTGGGTGGTTCCAGATCTAAAAGGGTAAGAAAAATGATGGTTAGGCCTGTGTTGGCCTGCTGCCTGCCAAGGTATGTGGACTGAAAGTCCCCACGGCTATTTGAAGAAAAGAATTAATATTGGCATCATCTATTCACCATGTCCACACGGGATTTTAGGGCTCTGCACAGAAAGCTGGGCTGCCTATAACACAACAAACACAGAGGAAGCTGCTAGTTCACATTGCAGCAGGTGAATGCCTAAGGTATCAGCCCAATATCCAGATTTACTGGTTCACATGATGTTACTGGTTCATTGCCAGTTTCTTGCATTCTTGCAACCCCTGCATCCCAGTTCGGAATTGCTGAGGACAGCAAATCTGCTGGACCACAGCAGGGAACTCTGTAGAGAGAAGCTCTCTTCTGGTTAAGATGCACCTGGCCAAGCACACTTTTTTTTTTCCCTTATGTTTTGATTAATATTCTTGCCTTTTCTTTACATACTGCAATTGCAATACATATTACAATTCCTTACATATTGCAATATTTCTTTGCACCTCTTGCCAAAATCTTACCTTACAACAGACGCAGAAAGCTTTGAGAGGGTTCAGTCCCAGCCAGCCACTGTTGCCTGCATCTCGAAACCGGTTCATGAACTCCGTATAAAGGGCCCGCTGGATCTTGGATAAACGTACCAAAATGACATGTTCTTCCTTAGAGGGGAGCTGAACTTTTAGCACATTGTGGCCTCGTCTGTGGAAGCAATAAAGAAAGATAAATAGAGGGAAGGGAACTTACCAAGTTGGGCTCTGCAGCTGCCTGCAGGCTGTGATTTCTTGTCCAGCTAGCTGCAAGGAGAAAGCCCTCCAGTCTCAGGTTTCCCTGACACATGACACTCGTGAGATACTGCTACCAACGGTCCCAAAACCAACAACAATTAGCACAGATAGAGAGGTCTCAAATGTTAGGATCTCCTAGCACAGGTCACAGTGTTAAGAGGAGTGATGAAAGACTTTTTTCCATGACAGCTGAAAAATGTAATTAAGAACTAAGACTTATTTTTGTTCTACCAGCGACTTTTCCTAACGGAGAGTTAATAAAATACTTTCAAATTCTTGGGTGGAAGATGTCAAAGGAGCGCACATCCAAATTAGCTATTAAGACATCAAAATAAGCCTGAGGTCCTTCTAGTGCAGTTAGAGGTGCTGTTCTTCATAACCTACATGTACAGTACCAGAGGAAATTAACTTTATTTCTAGTCCAAACGCAAAACTGAATCATAAAGATGGCTCTTCAGCTGGCTGACCAAACGAGACACATCTGAGACAAGTACAGAGCTCGTCTCCTCTGTGGTTTTCTCCATATGCTTAAGACCCTTCCACAAAGAAAGATAAGGTAGCTGTATAGAAGTCAAGCCCAAGATGGCCACATGATTAGCTGTACTGCATAAACTCGGCACACAAGCAAGCTGAGCTGGCCTAAAGGAGCTGTTTGCAGGGACTGGACTAGTAAGAAGCCCCTGGGGACTCACCGTTGCACAAAGCCCTCCAGCAGGCTATGCAGGACGTGACTGCGATACCTCATGAGGCGGACGTCTTGAGGGGTGCTGTCAATACACTGCCCATTGAGGATGGGGCGCTCGAACATGTTGCTGAATTCCTGCCGCGAGCCTAGGAAGTCGGGCCGGACAAAGTCCACCATGCACCAGTACTCAATGAGGTTGTTCTGGAGCGGGTAGCCAGTCAGCACCACTCGGCGGCGGGAGCGGATGTTCTTCAGTGCCTGCGACGTGCTGGCGTGGCAGTTCTTGATCCGGTGGCCCTCATCACAAATAACCACGTCTGGGCCAGGGCGAGACAAGGCTTTCTCAATCCCTGAGGACAAGGGACAACAAGTGCTGGTTTAAGACCAAGTTCTGCCTTTACACGGTCATCAGCTTCAGAAAAGGAAGAAGGGTAGATATACAAGGTGAAGAGCAATATCCATTGGTGGCAGAGATCAAGACTGATTTGGGGAACCAGATGTGACCAGACACAAGTTCCCATTTAGCGTACGTAGTAACGACCAGATACCTGCTGATGGCCCACGTGGAGCAAGTTGGGCACCTTGTATCAGATGCTAGTAGAAAACCTCAAACAGACAACCCCAGTGTCAGCGTATTGACTTCTGCAGCCATCGTAAGAAATGAAAGACTGAACAGGAACTAAACTGCCTTCTGTCTCCTGAGTGTCAGACTTGCTGAGCAAGACCTGGCCGCATCAGGGATGTGGAAAGCCAGCAAGCTATTCTAGACTTGTTCTGACACCTAGGAGTTCAGTTTCTAGCCAAACTTGCGGAAGAGACCTGAGAGCACCTTCAATACCACTAGCAATGGATCACAAATCCATCCACCATCAGCTTCCTGACACTACTGCCGCATACAAAAAAGTAACTGTTCTCAGCAGCTAAGCATGGTTATTATCCACTCTGTTATCTTACAGATATAAACAATTACAGGTTATTTCCCTGTGCTGCCAGAGTTGGTAGAGCTGGACAGGAGAATCATGTTTTTTTGGGGACTGGACTCCAACCTTTCAGAAGCTCCTGCTGCCGGTCTTCCTCGTCCAAGTCAATAATGACAGGGCCAGCTTGTTTCTTAGTTTTCTTCTTCCTGCCAGCTGCAAAGGACTTCTTCAGTGAGAGGAGCCGGTACATCTCATAGCCCATCAGCAGCACACCACCCTCTATCACCCAGTCATTCACCACCTTTGCACGTGCAGCCGTTGTCCTGCAAAAAGGGGGAAAAAAGAACAAAAACAGAACTGTAAGCTATTTCTTCAGTTTCAGTTGCAACCACTGCCACTGAATCGGAGCCTGGTGAACAAAAAGACCCGTTCAATTAATTAAAGCACTTTCTGGCATTATATTGAACAGAGGAATACAATGAAGCTCTTTTTAGGAGACAATCTGATAAAGAGGAGAAGGAACAAGCCCTTCAGTGTGCTGGGGGCAGCAGGGCTGAGAATGGCAAATCCTAACAGGAACTGAGCTGCAGAAGTCTGTCATGTGTGAAACTGTATCAAATTTGAGTGCATCCTTTTAGGAGAGCTGTTGAGAAGATGGCCTCTGCAAAAACACATTTTCCGTTCGAGCTGCTAATGTACACGGCCACACTCTTCTACTCGTTACCCCCTGCCCTCTCTTCCAGTGCGAGGGTCCCTCAATTACCCCTTGCCTGCTGGCTATTCTTTCCCTGCTAGCTGCTCAGAAGTGGTTCAGATAAAGACTCTGTCCTTCCTCAGCCTTCCCAGAGTGCACACAGATGCCACCCAACACTAAACACACGGCCAGAGTAGCATCAGCAGATTCAGGACCTCAGCGTGCAAGTGTGTGAGCAGAGCTAACGAACTGTCATTCCCAAGGATCACTACACTGTCTGATCTATGCAAGACAGATGACCAGGAAAGAAGCCGAAATCCACTAGCCAAGAATACTCCACATCCGAATGTAACTCCATTAAGTGATCTCTCCTGTCAGGACATTAAGCTTGGCATAGCTTCCCAAAACCCCTTAAGGGAAACACGACCCACAGAAAGACACAGTGTTGGGGTAGAGGAATCCCTAAGTAGGTGAAAGTTTTCAGGGAAAAAAAATTGAAAATACAAGAGACACATGGCGCATGTCCCAGGAGTCCCAGGACTCTGCTGGGATTAGCAGTGCAGCACCACAAACAAACCATGGCACTTCTGCTGGTCCTTACAGAAGTAGCTCCTCCTCTGGTAACTGGGTTCTTGTTCTCAGTAGGTATGGAAGAACAGAAAGGTGAGTCAGCAGCGTAAGAAGAAAGTACAGGACATAAGTAAATAACAAAAGAGACAGCAAATCTCTTCCAGGTGCCAAAAACTTGACAAAGGAGAGCACACGCAGCAAACACGGAGTGAAAGGATCTGGGAGTCTAGGGCACAGATCCGCCAGAACTAAACACCCTACAACAGTCATCTGGCAACAGTTCCACAAGCAGCAGCCTAAGAGCTCAAAAGGGCTTTTACTGGCACCTACTTGTGTTCATCATTCAGGATGTGGACTTTGAAGGTGCGGGGCTGGACTTCTTGGGAGTTAAAATCAGCAGGAAGGTTTTCAGGTGCTGGGAGCCACATGTTGAATTCTGCTAGCCAGTTTTGGAGCGTATTCACCTGAAAAAGTTAGCCATGGAGGGATTGAAAACCCAGTTAATTTTGGCACTCAGGATTTTAAAAGCAGAAATGAGAGCAGGGAATGCCACTGAGCTGTGCCCAGAAGGAACAGACCACAGCATGCAAACTCAGGGACACAGGGAAGGGAGCAGGAGACAAGAAGGGCTGAGGTTATGACAGAGCTTGCTGGGAGCTGGGACACCAATCAACCTTCGCTACGAAAAGAAAGGTGGTGCAAGGAAGTTCATCAGTCAGCCCTTCACACAGGCTACTTACAGGTACAATGGCAAGAACAGTCTTTGCTTCTGTGTGCCGAAAAAGTACATCCAAGAAAGAGATGACCTGTATGGTCTTGCCCAGGCCCATGCTATGTGCTAAAATACACCCAAACCCGCTGCTGGTTTTAAATCTCTCCAAGGACTCCACCAAGTTGTCATAGAGGAATCGGATTCCACCAATCTAAGAGAGAAGAGTAGAAAAGGTGTCAAAAAGGTGGGAGAAAACAACAAAATGGGTACATATTTACAGAGTGACAAAAACATGGACTCAATCAACTTTTAAAACACAAAGGGGACATTTTAAGTTCACTGCAGTATTTTAAGCTAGGCAGGACTCAGAAGGAGGCTATTTTTAGATACTCATAAAACTTTCTGAGAAGATGATACCAATAAATCTCACATTCATTTGGAGCCAAAGAATTTGAGTTGGGGTTGGTTAGTTTGTTTATTAACATAATTTGATCTTAAAAAGGCTCATCTAAACATGCAAGGAAAGCATTCCTGTTTTTTTTATAGCACCACACCATCCATCACCAGGCTGCCCAGCTAAGAAACTTCTTGGACAATGCAATAAACTCTCATGCTTCTAAAACACTTTGCCTTTGAGAGCTGAGGGAATTCAGTTACAAATATAGCCAGGAACAAGGAAAATATTCCCACTTTTCCTTCTTTTGATCAAGTATAAGTGTCAGCTCTTGAAATAACAGTTAAGGACTCTGCTTATCAAATCACAAAAGTAGCTAAAATTACACATAGCTCAGCCCTTTAATTTCTGTTTATCCACAAGAGACTCCACCACAACTAAACTGCCCACAGAGTTCACCAAAGAAGTTCTGCTGAGATTACAAAGCAGGTGTGGCTGCACTCCTTGCACTTCCGAGCCTACCTGATGAGGTTTTACTGCATGGGCAAGCTGGGGAGCCAGGAAAATGTCCTCCTCGTTTGGTGGATGATTGATGTTGACGATGACCTGCCCCAGAGCATCGGACTGATTTAAGGCATCATTCACGTGAGAGCCACTGCTCTCTTCACTGCCATCCTCCTCCCCTTCGTTGCCAGAATCGCTGCTGTCCACAATCTGGAGGGCATCGTCCTCTCCTGAACTCAACTCAATCACTTCTGCAAAGCAACCCAAACAGGAGAGAACAGCAGCAATGGTCAGCTTGACCTCCAGGTTTATTGAAACGTAAACAGAAAGAAAATAACGTTGCTACATTTTGCAGTTCCATGTCTTGCGTGTTACACTGGCTTAATGACCTGTTCTGCCCAAGGGGCAGAATACAGACACACATATCAGGCTGCTCAGGTCAGCTTATAAAAGCTGGAGTTTCCCAGTTTTTGGAGAACATGAATTTGGGCTGAACCAGAGCAAAATGCAGTTTCTCCAAGAGTTTTATGTTTTTCCCCACATGCCCTCCTACTTCCCAAATCCAGTTGTGCATTTATCTACTGACACGCTGCTCTAAGAAGCGCCTAGGAAACCAGGCATGAGGTACTTTTTGGAGCTGTATAAAGGAGTCAGGTTAGATACATTTGTGACACTAAAAATATTTAAATTGCAGATTTCACATGCTTTTTATTTCTCTTTTCTCCACAACAAATGATGCCCCATCTCACTAAAGTGAGGTTCCTTAGCAGAGCACTGAGCAAAAAGAAGTGAATTTAAAAAAAAAAAGTGCATTAGAAATGAACACAAGTTTCCAAGACTGTCTGCCAAGCCAGGTTAGAAACATCAGTTTAGAACTTAGAGGCCATGGAAACCACTAGGACTAATAAATCTGAAGTCATTCACTAATGGCGTGACCAGGTGAAAACAGGAGAAAAGGCTGTTTCTCAGGGCTGAATGAGCTGCATGTTGTAAGAAGACCAGACAATTGGGCACTTACCATCTTTAATGCTATTTTTCCCTTTAGCATCATCTTCACTGCCGCTGCTGGTACTATCTAGGCAGATCACTTCCTCAGCAAGGACCTGCGGGGGGAGCTGGGCAGCCTCTGTCGTCCGGAAAACGATGTCCTCTGCAAACACGACAATAAGTAATTCATAATAATGGTGAAGGAGACAAAACTGCTCAGAAACCAGACAGTATTTCCTTCCACTTTTGCTCCAATAACTTAGTCCTGGAATTTTCCACAACAGACTCTCACTGTCTAAAATACTGCTATGACTCAGCTTCCTGGGTCAGTCTCCTTCTTTCTCAATATGCCTGAACAATAGCCCATTGCTCGGGGCACCCTCTGCGCTGTGCGTCCTGGCTGGGGCACACGCACCATGGACATGCTAAAGTCCCTTTTTCTGTTGTTTTTGCTGTGTCAGAAGCAAAAGACTTTCCTCCTCCTTCATTCCACTTCTGCTTTCCACCCAGTAGAGAAAGCACCCGTTCCTGGAGGGATGGAAATGGCCCTTTCTTAGCAAGGGCACTGCAATAATTATATCCCACGTATCATCAGGCACTTTTGCAGATAGAGACCATTTGCTTGTGTGTTTAAGCACAGCCACGCAGGGGGAGAGGCTAGCTCAAGGGGGCCCAGAAAGCTCAGCTGCAGTGACTCAGCAAGCAACCACGTTCTTCCGGGGCTGCATCCCACTCCTCAACAGTTAAAGTGTTTTAAATAGCTCGCACTCTACTTTTCGTATGCAAAAAACTTTTAGGACATTTGCACTTAAAGGAGAATATACTTTTTCTTCAAGAGGCAAAGCTGACTTAAGAACACTTTGCTCCCTGAGACAACTCCACACTGCACTTCTCTGCCCCCACACCAACCTGAGAGGCTGTGCTATCAACTGCATCATTTGATCCAGGTTAAAAGATGATGCAAGACAGTATATTGTGAAGCTACACCTGAAGATAAGGCCAGGATCTAGGAGTATCTCCTCCTTCGGGATGGAGGGACGATGCGTAACCATGTGTACTGCTATCTCCCTGTTCATTTAAACATGGCAAAAAAGGACACAGCTACACCACAAACAGCTGTACACTCCATCTGTTGCTCCAGCACCACCAGAACCAGACTCAGGCACTAGCAGGCCATCCAAAGCACAAATATGATCAGGCTAAAGGACACAGCATTTCTGTTAAATCAGCTTGTTTAAGCACTACACCAGTTCTGAAAAGACAAACGAGACCTAAGGAGACCTTGCACTTGAGAGTGCAAGGGCAACAGGGCAAACTATCTTCTCCTCCACCTCCTAGCCTTCAAAGTCTCACTTTAGGTGGCATCTCCTACTGCTTACCAGGAAGAAATTCTATGGGTACAGTAGGAATAGCGGCTGGATAACCCTCCCGCTGCTGCTCTAGCCGTTTCCTTCTCTCCAACTCTTCCTGCTGGGCTGCTTTCGTCACGGCTTCCAGTTGGTCCTCACGCAACAGCTTTCTGAACGCAGAGCAAACAGAGAAACGTGGTTTGGTTACACGAGAAGGATCTCTTCCAAACAACTGGGACGACTGCACAGCTGCTGTGGCAGAAGATTCCTGAGACAAGCTCCAGGTAGTCTGCCAGCTGCACAGACTAGCAATGTCACAGCCAAGAGCTACAGATAAATATCTACAGCTCTGTCAATACTGTGCTTCCCAACTACAGGCACTGCTGCTATTACTCAAGAAAAAGACTGAAGCTTGACAGGAACAAAATACTGAATGGGTGAAAAAGGTGACTCAGAAAGTAGATACTTAAAACTAGGTCACCACAGAGGAGTTCTTCTATCCTAAAGCAGGTTACTTATTGCTATAAAGCTTGTACGTACAAAAGCATGAAGTGATGCAAGGAAGCTATGTGAGGAGAAGAGGCACCTCATCCAACTCAAAAAGTCATCACCTGGATTTCCCTCTAGCCTAGTCTTTTCAGGAACTAGGAGCTCTCACAGCTTTAAAACTACCATTTCAAATGCTGCTCTTAAGCACATTACTTTTTCAGGCAATTTCTATCACTTTCAGAAGTTTCTTTTCACTCCTTTCAGTTTCACTCTCAGATATACAGAACTACAAAACTGCACATACTGGTCAGTTATTAGCAAGTAGCAGTGGTGCTAATTTTCAGTCAGGTGACATTAAAAACAGCAGCAACAGACAATTTTTGCTATATATTCTGTAACTCTATATTGTACTCTTCTGAAATACCAAACAACTTTGCACCCACATGCAGCATCCAGACTGAGAACATGCTACTCCCACTGGTGAAATCCTAAGGTTCTGGAACAAAAAGCCATCTGGTTTGCCAACAGTGGCAAAATGTAGCTCAGAAAGAAAGTCCACAGAGTCCTTTTTCACCCGAAAAGGCTAAATAGCACCCTAACTCTTTCCGTCCTGCTGCTGCTTACCTTATGTTCCTCCGCATGTGAGAAGGTTTCTGAGCCCTCTTCTTTTTGGTGTCCTCAGAGGCCAGGCTCTTGTGCTGGTTCTGCAAGAGTCGCTCTGCCCGCTCACTCTGAGATGAGGTAGTTGAAGTAGAGCGCTGCCATTCTCCATCCTCTGCGTGTTCAGCATGCTCGCTGCTGAACACAGCGTCCTGGGGTTGGTCTGAAAAGACAAGGACATATTGACATAAGGACAACCATGCCAGGCCCTCACCTGGCTCTTGCGTGAGCGTTTGAGCTAAGCCAGACCCTCAATCCCTCTTCTTGCTCATTTGCCAGTGTGTCTTGCCGAGGGTCAAAACTGGAGTCCTCTCCAACCACGCCACTCAACGAGCACTAAGGAGCTGTATGGAGGAGGGTCTGCTTCAGCGAGAGCTAAGACTACACCACTGAAGACCGAAAGGATCCTGAGAGAAAACCAGGCAGTGACGGAAATCCGTGCAGACCACATGAAACCCATCTTCCTAGAAGGATCTCAACACTTTTTTCTTTGCTTCTTAGTGGAGCAGAAAATTCCATTCATGTAACACACGTACAACCATCTTCCAAGTTAACAGGACGTACCAGGCAAGAGGTTATCTGGCTCAAAGACTAGGTCACGGCTTAACAGGCAGCCCAGTGCTTTTATCGCCAGACTCTACTCATGATTAAGGTGCCAACTGCTGGCAAGCTTCTGAGAAAACAAAAAGTGGGCAGAACAGGCTTTCCACGCTGGAAACCACTGCCACTCCCTTCCCTCAGCATTCCCCTATTTTCAAACTCATATTAATGGTGGATTTCAGACCCAAAGTGCTAGGCAAAGGATCACCTTGTTGTACACAGCATTTTGCTCCTCAACAGGCTGACGCCAACCAAGCTAATGCTTGCAGATGGCAGAGCAGCAATGTTGCTGTTCAAAAGCTTCCCTTCAAGCAAACTGGTTCTGACAAGCCTTGCAAGAGCTTCTTTGAAACGTCCTGCCCCTTGGCGTCAGGCGCAGGGATACCCTGAACCTCATCTTGTAATCAGCTTTCTTGCACACAGACTGTGAGCTAATGACTGAACTGAAATGATGCTTAGAACTTTGAAGGAAAGGGGGAAAGAAGACACCAGCACAGAACAACACCGCAACCGAAGCAAGCCGGAGCCAGCCAGCATCACGGTGTGACACCGCGGGATCTGGAGAGGCTCTCCCGAAGGGCTGTGAGCTTACACAAAGGAGACTTCGGTAGAGCGCCTCGTATGTGCAGACACCTCTAGAACTGCCACGTTAATATGCCTGTTAAACTAACCTTGCCATCGATGTCACCTCCCGAAATCGGGATGGCAACAGCTAGGTTCACCTTGGTGAAAAGCACTGACCTTGCAGGCTGCTTCTCCAGACATCTCGGCAGACCTGTGAGCACTTGCTCCAAGTCAGAATTCAGTTAGGACTTCTGGATTCGCCCCGACATGGTCCACAACCGGTAGAGCAGCTCAAATGTTTCTGTATCAGTACTGGCAAGTTCTCCACGTACTGGAAAAATAGGTATCACAACTGATGGGGTCAAACAGAGCTCATGGTCAATGCAGAGAGGAGTTACGTTGCACAAGAAGGAGGTTCACTGATCCAATCACACTGGTTCATGTACCATGGCCAAAGCCTCTGAGTCTTTTCCTCCTACCACATCTCCTAAATCTAACAAGCTCCAACACCAACAACCACATTCACCTGCAGGGAGCAAACAGTGCTGGAAATGAAACTCATCTGCCAGGCCTCGCAGGCAGGAGCTCTGCTGTTTGAGCTCAAGATACGTTTTGGTCACATCACCTGCAGCTCGCTGGCATTGTTTCCTTCCCCGCCACCCTTCTCGATTCATGCTTATGTAACTAGATCAAAAGATTGGATGAAATAGGGCAAAGGGAAGCAGGGAGGCAGCACACGTGACCACATTCTGTGGGATGAGTCATTAAACCAGCAACTATCCCAGACACAAATACTGCCATGGTTACGCTGCTGCCATCTCACCCCAGGCCCACTGGGCCTTGACAAGGCATTAGAGAGCTCAAAGTCAAGCTTGGCTGGCAGACGGAAGCTCCTCTCTCCCCACACCCCAGCAATTGCCAAGGTCACCCCGTTCGGGAGCAACCCTTTCACTCGCTCCAAGCCAGGAAAGGACAAAGGCAATGCTAACAACATCCAAAGACCAGGCAGCCCAAAGGTGAGGCCGTTACGTGTCTCCTGTCTACGTTTCCACGTTTGTCATGCAATCTCCACGCCTACTCATCCCACCTCTGCATTTCACCTTTCCTTCTTTCCGCATTTGCTCATGGACTACAAGCTGCATTGAAGTGCACACCCAGGTGGATAAGGCCGCTCCTCCAAGCAGAAGTATGAAACCTAGACACCGATGATGAATTTGGCCTTGCACCAAGCACAGACCCTCGCCTGCCACAGCCGGGTGTGCTCAGGCTCGTGTTTGTCCTGCCAATGCATGCGCTGCGGCGAGGAACGCAATCTGTGCACAACCCACACCGCTGACACACACGCTTCCACATCCCGAGATCTCTCCTCCACTAGTGACTCTAGCGAATGTCACACTGATCACGCTGCGGTGGGATGCAGAGGACAGCCACCTACCTCCCCAAGGACCCGTCCTTGCTACCACAATAAACAAAGCTGCTTAGAGAAAGCTTAACTAATGTAACACTAAAATCACTACAGGCTACTTGCATCGAACCCTGCAACAGCTGCTGCCACCACCTGTGACACGAGCTGGCAGCTATGGGCAGGAATCGAGGTGGTGCTGTCCTAAGCTCCCCAGCACCTACCTACGCAGCCCAACGCTCGCTGAGCACAGACAGCCAGACTGCCCACCATGGCCATGCGTGACGCCCCCTGCAAGCCACGCTAGGGCTGAGCCACATCCAGAAACATGAACCACGCACGTGCAAACCTGCTCCGTACAAGTGACAGATCTGCTCCTTGGAGGGAGGGAAGAGCCTAGATGAGTAGGTGCCATTAGGTAATCAATGGACTAATTCCTGCCCCAATTCCTCCAAGCCCCGATCCGCAACAGAAATGCAATCATGGTTTTGTAACAGGATCTCAGCACGCTGCTCTGACCTGGCCAGGCAGGTAACTGCACTCTAGGAAAATCTGGCCCGTTATCTGCTCCACCTCTATGAGAAAAGCAATGCCACCAACCTATGGGGTAAGACAACCTTGCCTAGGGGCATCGGTCACATATGCTCAGGCTCACAGTCATTTCTGCAGCATGTTTTGTGCTCACCAGGACCAGCACCAGAACCCTCTAAAGAGGGCTCCTGAGGTACATTGGGACAGGAATGTAGCATCAGTGCAGAATACTCTCACACATCCCATAAAACAGCGTGGGTGCCGCCTGAAGAATATTCTCTAGCAGCTCCAATTTGGCAGTGAGTTGCTCTCATTGCAGCCTGCTCTGCAAGGGAACTCAGGTCACTGCCAAGTGTCATGGAAAAACAGGCACATCCCTCAGGTGTGATGAGATTTCTTTGGCCAACAGGCTTCTCCTGACACCAGGGAGAGCGAAAAACATTGTGAAAGATGCATCCAATCTCCATGTCAACATATCCAAATGCACGTAGGTGAACATCCATGGGTCTAACAATAGGCAGACATGCCTAGGAGCACAGAAACGGCCGTTGTGGATCAGACCTGAGCTTCCCCTACCTGGGGCTGCATCACAAGGAGATGCCAAAGACCCCTCAGTGCCACCACCACTTTGCAAGAGGGTTATTTCCTTGCCCCGTGAGCCGCTTGCAGGCTGGAGCGGCAAGCTAGAGGCTTCCCCGTCCTCCTCGGAGGCCGAGCTCTCTGCCAGAATAACGCCAAGGACTTCAGCGAAGAGGCAGCGCTGCGAAGAGCAGGCCCTTGTTCGTTTTTCAAATTGTTTCCTTACGGAAACGCAGGATACTGGATAGCACCATTTTGCTGAGTCCTCAAGCGTTATTTCCTCCCCCGAGGACAGGGATGTGCAGGGATGAGCAGGAACGCAGTTGCAGGCAGAGCAGTGCGGCTCCAGCTCCGGGACCTCCCTCCCTCTCACCCTGCACAAAGGGGACGAGAGCAAGGAGCAGTTAAATCTTAATTCCCTTTTTCTGGAACTTCCCTGCAGTGCACGGGCAGGAGCCTGCCCGGGACCAGCTCGCACCAGCCAGCTCTGCTCCAGCCGGCAGCGCGCTGTCGCGGCGGGGAGGAGCGCCGGGGACACGGCACAACCCGCGCAGCTCCTGCTGCGGCCCGGGAGAC
>NW_010588641.1:432882-443187 GCF_000705375.1 Tinamus guttatus | reverse complement strand
TTTCCTCCTCTCACACGTGGCGGGCCCAGGACCACATCAAGGGCCGCCACGGTCCCCACCAGGGGTGAGGCTTTGTGGGCCAAGCTGCATGCAGAGTTGTCTCCCCAGCCCCTCCGGTGCGATGGTGGCTCCCAGGTGACACCACCCCACAGGCGCCCTGGGCATCCCACCAAGTCGCAGCCACCATGATGTGGCGCAGGAATGAGCTTTGGTGTCCACCCCTGCCCAAGCCTGTGAACTTTCCTCAGCGCCAGCGCAGCGGCCCTCGGCCTGGCTAATCTTCAAGATCTCCAAGATCCTCAGCCCTTGGTGTGTTAGCACCACTCCAGTTCCCCCTTTCCTGCTTGTCACCATAAGCAAGAGCTGAGGCTGGAGCCTCGGCATAGCAAACCACCCTGCTCCGCACTTGGGAACACGTCTCTGGTTATCTCGGTACTTGTGAAGCCATCGGTCGCCAGAGGTTCGAGACGCCTCCGTGAAGGCTGCAGGCAGGAGAGAAGCTGCTTCAAACCACAGCCCCCGACCACAGGCTGTAGGGGCTGAGATGTGAAATGGGTTCTGAAGAAAATAGCTAAAATACAGGGGAAAGCCACCCAGGGCACAGCCATCTCCAGGCTCTTTCTTGGGCTGGGAAGTAAAACCCCATCCAGGGTAAAATAATGATAAACTGTAGGGCAGCATGGCCCATATTTTCTCATGAGAGGGCTCGGGTGTAGCAGTGACCAAGATGTGGCACCGAGCAAAATAAACCCCTTCCTTGGCCTGGAGGGCTCCTTGCTGAGCAGGAGCTGAGGGACAGGAGCTAGGGAGATGCAACCCCAAAAGGGGAAGGGAAAGTGAACAGCCGAGAGCACCAGGAGGCAAACTGCAACGTCACGCAGCCAACTTTGGTGACAGACAATATATCTTCTAACGCCGGGATTATGCAAGAGCAAACCAGGCCCCAAATACCCAAGAGCTCTCGGTCTGGCCGGGCCTCAACACTGCATACGCTGAGGAGACCCAAGTTACATAAACACCAAAGAGCACTTATATAACCTTTTGTATGGAGCACACTTGCAAAGATCAACACCCGGAGCCGGAGGAGGAGAGCAGGTAGCTGCTCCAGCCAAGTCCCCATGACAGCACCCATGGATCCCCAAAATCCACCTGGCGACAGTGCGTCCTTTGCAGGACATTGAGCCACCACCAAGAAGGGAAGGCGCTGGTCTGACCAGGTGTCCATAGGGCTCCGCTCTTGTCCTAGGACTAAGGACAGGGGGTAGAAACTCAAACCTTTGCACAGTGCTTTGTGATGGGAAGAACTGGAGAAATCCCTAATCCTACTACCCAGCACCTCTGCTTCTGAGACAGGCGCAAAATTGCTTTTCCCAAGCAATGTCCTCTACCATCTCCACTGTCTCCTCCTCGCCAGGCCTCCCTTTCTCGCGTGCACGCAGCCAGCGTCGGTGGTGGCATGGGGACCGGGCAGGGGATACGGCTGTCCCCTATGCCGAGGGGACATGAGAGCAACCAAGTTACATAAAACGAAGGCACTGACTGGGAAGTTGTTTCTGGCTCCAGCACTGGGAAGCTTTCTACAAGCTGCTGCTTCAGCAACTGCGTGTAGGAGGCAACCGAAACCTCCCCTTTCGGGCTAGCCCAGTTAACTAGTAACCCAGGAGGGACCTGAGCCTGCCAGATTAAAAGAAAAAAATAATCACGGGTATCTAAACCACACGTAACCTGCTTTCACCCTAAGACCTGACTTATTTTCAAAGCAAAACTCCCCCCCCAACCTAAAAATATCCGGGTCTTTTTTATCATGGTGGAGGAATAGTGATTTAGGGGACCAAGGGGATCTCTGAAGTTGGGAGGTGAAATGGGACCCATCGTGAGCTTGATGTATTCCCAGAACGGGAATCCCGCTGACTGTTACCCTTCTCCCCACTGCACTTTTCCTCGGGCACTGAGGAAAGAGGACGGGCAGGGGACGGAGCCTTTAGCATTATGCAATGATTATATAAGCGGCCATTTATACTAGGTAGCCGGGACGGGTGGCATTAGCCTTGTACCAGGATCCCCTGGGAGCCACGGGATATCGTAAGGGGTGGATTTTGGCTGCCGAGCACTTTCAGGGGTGCCAGGTAGCAAACAAACAGGCCACACAAAGCAAACTTTAATCCTTGTCCCCATCCCTCATCCTACAGCTTCACCTGGGACTGTTAAAACAGAGCGGGGGGAAGATGCTTGGTGTTCGATCCTGATTTCAAGGAGCAATGAGGAATAAGTCCAGCATCCTCCCAGCATCCCCGTGCTCCTGCACTGCCGCTCAAGGGGGCAATAACATAGGGGAAGGAGGGACTGCAACACGGCAGCGTGTCTAAATGCTGGTTTGGGGACAGTGCACCTCACAAGTGGGACCCGATCCACGTGTGTAGAACGGGTCCACCCTCCTCTTTGGTAAGGGGCAAACCCAAGAAGCTGGGCAGGCATCAGTGCCGAGCACCTCCCTACACTGCGCTGGGATAACAGGTGATCTTTCCTCTCCCTAAACAAAATTTCCCCCTGGAGCAATAAAACCTCACTGCCCATCTTTTGCCAACCGCATTGCCCTTTTCGGCACTGTCAGAAGAATTTTTAAGGACTTTGTTTAATGAGGAAGGCAGCGCTCGGGAGAGAGCTGCAAATTGCCGTGCGCGAGCCCGTGCGCCGCCGCACGCTGCTGGCACCTCTCCCGCCGAGGGCAGCCAGGAAAGCGGGCGGCCGCGCTCGAGAAAGCTAATGAGAGCAGGCGGGAACGCCGCCGTGCGAAGGCAATCTGCTGCTGGTCAGGCTTCTCCAAAGAGCTCTGCACACTGCTACAGCGGTCACGGCAAGGAGACTCGCGTGGCATCACCAAAACGTCCCTCACCCTGAACACCTACCTTTGCAAAAAGAATAATCGAAGCTCACACAGCCTGGGAACGTGATGACAAGCTCCCGTTCCTCCAAAGGAAGCTGGAATACCCCCAAAGAGGTGCTCAGGCATCCAATGGAGAAAAAGCCTTTGAAAACAGTGCTTAAAGTAGGAATGTGAGATGTCCCCAGACTCCCCTCGTGACCTCAGGCATCTCTCTGGGGACAAGCAGGCGGGAAGACCCTGCTGGACAACTTCCCGGCTTTGGAGAGCAGACCATGAGAAACCGGCTCCCGCCGCCCCATCCTTGATCCGTGCACACACAAGGGGGAGCTTCTTTGGAGACCTGCTCTTTTCTGTTAAGACTCCCCCAGTCCTTCCCATCTGTTGTTTCGGGGAGGCCTCGGAGCCCATGTTCTCCCTTTGGGTGACCTACAGCCCCACATCCAGAAGCACCTTCCCCTGCCCTCTTCTCCGACCTATTAGCCTGGCTTGGGTTACATAAGCCACTTGTGTCACCCCAGGTCCTCCTTTATTCAAACTCGCTGTGTATCCTAATTCCTCCTCCTTTCAGGTGACACCCCCCTCACAACTAAGTTTCTTCATCCAGAGGCTGAAGAAAGCAAGAAAAGATGATTTTTTGGCTTAGAGTCCACCTCTGTCTGTAATAGACACCAAATACAGCAAAACTGTAATGTTTCTGTAAAAACTCCATGTAAAACCCACACCGCATTGGGCTCCTACGACGCGGAGCTGCAATGCCTGGGGATCATTTAGGATCAGCCTCTTACCTCCCCTGAACAAGCTCCAGGTGGATCTGCCACCGGAGCAAGCACTCGGCTTTCCAAGAGGCTATTCCCATCACCAGCTGAATTACAAAACTGAGGAAGCACTTCAAATGCAAACACAGTCGGAAGTTTTTTTTCTTTCCCCATCCCAAAACACGAGGTTGCCCACCAGGAACCAACCCGAAGGGTGGCCGCTCCAAAACCAAACCAGGTTACACAAGAAACTCCTGGGGTTTCACCAGCACCTGCTGTTTCACAGGGACAAAAAAAAAGAGCCAAGCAGCTCTTAAAAGCCTATTTGGTGCAAATTAGGGGCTCAGAAATACTTCACTGATGAGCCAAGATCTTCAAACCCAGCAGGATGCTGGGGACGCGTGGAGGGAACACGGCGAGGGGAGAGGCCACCGGCTGCATTAGCAACTGCCTCCTCTCCTGCTGGGAGCAACTTTTGCAAAGTGCAACAAGAGAGCGGCACCGAGGGGACCAAGGATATCAGGCTGGGAACGTCTACAGCATTCAAAGCTCCACACATGAGTGTTTGTTTCCTTCTCAAATTCCCCCCAGCAAACTGCTAAGTAGTGCAAAGCATGGAAAAGTCCACCCTTTCCATCCCTGCCCAGGACGGAGCAAATTCCAAAGGGAGCCTCGTGGACGACGCCGGGATCCTAACGGTCCGGAGCAGGGAGGCAAGAAGATCAAGATTGGGGGGGGGGCAATACTGTGTCCTACCTGGAAACTTCTGGGACTCATCCAAAAGTAACATGCTGCTCAGCGCACCGACCGAGGGAAGGTCTCGCCCGGCACGAGCAGCCGCTCAGCTACGCGTGTCCCTGGGGTCTTCAAGACAAAAGTTTCCAGGCGCTGCCAGCAACTTGCTGTCCTGCCGCGCTTCAGGTTGCTGCAGATAACTTTGGTTTAGAGCTCCGAGGGCTGCACTCCACAGCACCGGCAGGACCGGGCTCGGCGAGCATAAATCCGCCCCAAAGTCCGCTGCGCTGGAGGAGGGTGGCTCTTATATAATGAGTTAAAGAAACGTGGGCAGCTTAACTAAAAACTTTCCTACATCCCTGCCCGGAGTCAAAACTGAGGCGGCAGCCGGTAGCGGCAAGCCCCGCGCAGCCCCGTGTTCGCTCGGCCCCGGCGCGGAGCCCACGTTCAACTGGTGGCGGCGGCGAGCGGGGAGCGGAGCGGGCGAATAAAATCCAACTCCTTACATAACCGGGCGGGCTGGAGCGGGGCCCCGCGCGAGGGGAATTCCTACGGGCAACGGGAAGTCGCCAGCCGGAGCCGCGCTCACTCCTAGCGAGCGGTCGCCCGCACCGCCGGCTCAGCAGAGCCGCAGGCAGCTCTGGCACGGCTGTGTTGCAAGCCTGGCCTGAGCAACATAACACGATGCACTCGTGAGATGGTGAAGCTTGACCTAAAGGGTTGCAAAACCAGCTGGGATATTTTTATTCCAGTTATTTGCAACCATCAGAGCAGCCCGGCCACTTTGCAATGCTGTCCAGCTTCAAAATAAACCTGCCTTGCCCCGTTACAGCAACACGGATTTTATCAAGCAGAAAAAAAAGGCAAACTGGATGAAGCATAAGCAGCCTGGGATCGAGACTGCCCATCACCTACATCCCAGGTGCAAACAGTCCGGCAGCTGCACGAGAACCTACGGTGCTGGTCTAGGGGCAAAGAAGGAACAAACGCTTTAAGGAAAGGACATAACTGAGGATCTTGCAGCCGGCCTTACAAGGACTTTGCAGGATTGGAATAAATAACCCAAACACAGGCTCTGTATCTGCCCTAACGGATTTCTGAGACTAGGAAGTAAGATTTACAGACAGTATTTGCATAGAGACAAGCGAACACCACATCTGCCCGGAACGCTTTATGAACGATCTCCTCGTGGAGCTGAGCGCGTTACAGATAAGCCCATTTGCTGCCCAGCTTTCGGCAAGGCCAACCTCACAGGTAGGGTCCTCCTCCACGCCCCGCATGGTCCATGGCCCTCACATCTCACCTGCATTACTCCCCAACACGAGCGAGGTCTTGGCAACCGCGCGAAGACCAAACTACCCACGGGAAGAAGCTTCTCAGGAGACTCTTGTCACTCGGGGGCTTCCTGGGAAAGCACAAGGCTGTCTCCCCTGGGGCAACCGCCGCAACATTCGCACTTTCCCTGAGGTGCTGATTGTCCCCAAGAAGAGCTGCTGCCTGCAGCCTGATTTTGGGGGAAGTTATTAAACTCAACAACTCAACCCAGACTTGACAGTTCCTCAACCTAAAACCATGCAGCTGGAAGGAAACTCTCAACACTACAACTTCAGTTATTGGCAACTGAGTATTTTCAAGGCTTTGAGAATCATCTGCTTTTTAATTAACATTGCATTGTAAACTAAAACTCCAGATCTTCTGAGCAAGACCTAAACCAACCAAGGAAAACCAAACAAGTACTTGCGTTGATAGCAAAGAGCTTTAGACTGAAATACAAGGGATAACATTTGATTGTTTTCCCCCAATTTCATTTTTATTCATATAAACTTAGTTTATTGACTTTCCCACATTCATTTGCTTTGCTAACCAAGGCCAGTGAGTATGAGGAGCTGGAAAATCCCAAATCCCAACAACTGTACATAAAGTAACAAAACTCTAGTCAAAAAATACGCGCAGTGATGAAACGCACTGCCTTTGGCAAACGTTTTTCAGACTGCCACCATGGCAAAACACGCATCGTTTCAGACTTCAACCTCAGCTTTCCAAAGATTTTTAAAGGTCCTGAAGCCCACAAGCTGTTATTAAACAAGATACAGGCATTTATATCATGGATATTTATCATGATGCTAATCAAAGCTAAATCCTCTGAGTTACAACCCCGGCATTTGTATTTTCCAGTTAGAGTCTCCAAGAGGCTGACTCTCAGCTCTTGCTACAGCTTGCTGTAACATTTCTGCCACTACAGAGAACGTAAGAGTCATGCATTGCAAGAGGGATTTTGCACTCCTTTAAATCCAGTTTTCACCCACGTGCAAACTGGACCTAAATCATAAACCCAACGTAGGCAGAAGCGCCATTTCAAAATTACTTCTAATTGCTCAGGTACTTTAAATGTTTTATGTACACAAAGATTACCTGCAGATGTTTTAATTGCAAAAGTTGTTCTGACAATGAATCAAACTAAAAGTTGCTGTGCACCTAGCCTCAAAAGATGTTATTTTACAGCTCTCTCCTCTGCTTCCCATTTGCATACTTCCAAGTGAAAATAACATCCTCTGATCTTTAAACTCCTACTTGGATTTTTTTTCATACTGAGTCAGTGAACTGCATGCTGAAGAAAATGAGAACAAGACATTTTCAGCATCTGCAGAAGAAATTACAGTTATTAAAATAAAAAAAGAGACGGGTATTGCATCAAAAGGCTTTGGTCCAAACCACCAGGCAAATGCTTTGAAAAAGCTCAGTATTGTAGGTTTCGATCAAGGCAGTGAATTAAAATAACAAATAAAGCGAAGAACGGTGATGCAATACTGTAGTTTAAGCATTTGAAGAATAGTCATCATTTTATTAAAAGTTTCCTCTCCCACCAAGCTTGCCAATTCTTGGCCAAAAGCATTGTATATGTACAATATAGCTGTGCACACAGTTTACTTAAGCAGAGTCATTTAAGACAGAGAGCCAGCTGCATTATGGAAAAAGGAGAACAAGGAGCCCTTGGGTAGTTCTATCTCAATGCAAAAGCCAAGCACGATGCATGGCAGCCTGCCTAGCTCACCTGAAAGGAAAAGAGGCATTGCCGAAAATGTAGAGTGGAGAATTTGGACTTTGGCTTCCTCCAAGGCTCCTCAGACCTTAGCAAAGTCACGTTGTCCCTCCTTACCCCTTTTACCGGGGAAAACACCATGTTATGGGTTTGCTGATTTCCTCAGACCTTAGCAAAGTCACGTTGTTCCTCCTTACCCCTTCACCAGGGAAAACACCGTGTTACAGGTTTGCTGATCGTTTCTGTATGATGCCCTCACTGCATCCCAAGTTGCGGAGGGAAGAGGGTGGTACCCAGCCAGGCACGGAAAACAACACGAGGGAAAAAGGGCCAATTCCCAGGGATGGTGGAAAGTAGAGCTTTTGTCCAGCCACATTTTCTCTTGCAATCTCCTTCCCGGCAATTTTAGTATCACCTTTCTGCATTGCTCAGAAACTGGGAATGCTAGAAGTGCAAATGCTGATAACTGCTCACTCCCTTTGTGCTTCGGATACCAATGGCATCTTGGAATCCGCTGGATTTTACAAACCTCTCAGCATTTCAGGAAACCAGCCCAACTTTACAGTCTAAAAGCTGAAGGCAGCGCGTGCTTAATGGACACAAAGCAACTACAAAGATGCTCCTATCCCTCTCAAAAACAGATAAAACTTTGTATTTTAAATCTTCCTAACTATAAAGTCAGCTGAGAAATGCATCTAATTCCTGCATTAGCTATATGCTTGCTGACTTTGGGTCACCCACAACCAGCTACCCTGAGGCTGAACCCCCGAGGCACACTATTACAATAAAACACATTCGAGCATTCTGACCTACAAGGATATATATATTTATTGGTGTGTGTGTGTGTGTGTATATATATAAATAAATATATAAGCTAATGCAGGTTCCTATGACACCTTGATAATTAAACACAAGCCAATACGCAGGACGTTCATTCACAGGTAAAACATTTGGCTTGCAGAGAAGACGACTTTTGTTTCTCTCTGATATCACACGCCCCATTCTGTCTGCATGCAACTCTTGGCTTGGAAGACCTTCTGCAGAAGGTCATCACAAGCATTAAAATCTAATTAAGAACTGCGAAACAGCCAGCAGTACAAGGAAATCAGGTCTGGTTACCCACATTTGTGATGCAAGATTAGGGCCACTGTGGAGGCAACAGACTTAACGCCGAGCAGAGGTTTGTTGCCCCCACGATGTTACTTTTCCAGCAATGTCCATGGACCCTTGAGGGAGCTCCCTGCAGTCCCAAGTAATGAAAATAAAAGCAGAAGGGAGAAAAGACCCTCAACAAAGACAGAAAAAGAGATGTCTGTCACCTCTCTTCCCCCCCAAAACCCACCTCGTGCTGTGCAGACCAAGGAGCAGGGTTGTTGCTCGATGGCCCCCAATCCTGAGGCCTGGGCACACAGAGGACCCAGCAGAGCTGGAAGCCCAAGGAACCCTCCTCACCTCTTTCCGTGCTTTGCTGACACATTCGCTTGCCAATACAAGAAGGTCCATCCAGTCCAAGGGAAAACTAAGCATCTTGTGCTCCCCAACAACAGCTCCTTTTAGCCCTTCTCCAACCCTTATAAATGTGGATGCAAAATGATATCACACAGGGTGCTATTTAACCAAGTATTGCCCACAGACCAATGTTTTTCCCTCTGCCTCTCAATTTCATGCAGGTGAGTAGAGCATGACCCTATTTACGAGAACAGCTTCAGATGAAAAGCAAAAACTCACGGAAATGAGTCGAGGATCCTGCTAAGTGAACAGATTTATATCAAAGAAGTTCCTCTGCTGCCCGGTAAGGAGAGAAATTTGTTCTCTTCCCAACTCCACACGCTCATCCAGGGACTCCCACGTGCAGAGCCGTGTTTTGTTGCAGCACGTAGTTGGATTGGGGAAGAGCTGGGAAGAGGCACACGGAGAAGCATCATCTCCCCAAAGGGAATGCAGAGACCTGCCCTCCAGGAGGAGGCTGCTTTGGAAAAGGCGCTCATAAACTGTGCACAGGGATGGAGGTGCACGTTAATCCACTCCTCCACATCACGTTAGAAGCAGATTTACAAAATAATTTCAGCTTTAATAATACCAGGTACTAATGAACTTTCTACTAAGTATGGCATTAACTACTTACTTTTCCCTTCAGGTTAAGTCAGGAAATTATCCAGTCAGCTGCAAAGCAAATCCATGTTCAATTTAATGGTACCCCAATAACAAGCACCATGAGGATTTAGAGACGAACACAACCTATTATCCTTTCTTGTTGCTATTCTTTTGAGAATTTTTTTTTATCCAATAACCAAGCAAAAATTATGCACAAACATCATCTAGCCACAGCCCTTTACCCAAATGAACATTTCTCTAGTAAGAGCCCAAAAAAAGCAAAGATCTTAATGAACCTAATAATAGTGTTAATCATATGAGTAAAGTACTCCTGGACTGATATCTCTGGAAACTAAAAGCTTGAGCTCTTAGTAGCACACTCAAGTTCAAACACAAGGAGCCACAGAAAAAACAAGCTGGAAGATGCTCCAGAAGCAAGGGGTGATATTCCTTGGATCTTTTGTGTCGCTAGTAAACATCATGGACAGGGGTGAACAGAGTTTGCAGAATGCAAGGTGAGGACAAGGGTCTCTCTCTTTCCTCTCACTTACCTCTTCTGTCAACCTGACTTCAGCCTGGAGCTGAGGCTCTACCCCGATGCCTTGTCCCTGTGATGAAGCTGCAGCCCAAACCGATGCCCTCCAGCCTCCCGGGGTTTGTGATTCTGCCCCATCAACACAACAGAGGCCCAAATTCAGCCCTCTCTTGGGGTCCCTATGTCCACACTAACCCTAACACCACAGGGCAGTTTCGTTTTGCGCCAGCACTTTGGCATGGAGAAAATGCAGAGCAGGAAT
>NW_010588641.1:412911-432867 GCF_000705375.1 Tinamus guttatus | reverse complement strand
TTCCTGCTCTGCTGGGGCAGAGACGTCATGGAGCCACCACCACCACAAACCTGGAGAAAGAGGAGGGGACAAGACAGGCAAAAAGAACCAACGTGGGCAACACAGGGCAGAATCCAAGGCTAACGGCAGGCAGATCTTGGCAGCATCACAGCTGCAGTCGTACAGGCTATTACTTGGTGTTGTCTGGTAAATATCTACACTAAAAACTGTACAGGGGAAGTCTGTTGACTGTTACACTCCCAAGCCCTTACTTCTGCTGTACCTCCTCCTTGCAATGCAAACACAACCAGCAGCCTCTCGGGACAGCATGTGAAGGTCGGTGCCTGTAAGGACACCTTGCAGAGCACTGAAACAGTCAGTCCTTAACACTTCTCACCCTGGGCAATACTTTAAAAACATGTTGAACTGAGCTCCTCAGAGGCAAGAAAACAAGCAGCTTGCCACCACTGTGACAGCAGGTTACAGCCACATGTACAACTAGCAGCCAATCAATGGGAGACACTTTAATCACGACAATCCAAACTCGTTCTGAAAAAACAGCCAGAGCACTGCAGAGGGCTTCGTTCCAACCTGCAAGAGTTTTCCTCGGGAAGCTCGGCGGGATGAGCAGTCTCTGCATTTGAAATGATCAGCACTGCAAAACTATTAATTCCACACCCAGAATACACTGCAAAGATGAAACCAGACTAAACATGCAAAACCCAAGTTGCTGCAAACGCTGAGGTTATCCAATATCAACAGTTTGGGTAATACTACATGCAGCCTGAAAGATTCTTGAGCAGTCATCATCACTGTCAAAATCCGGAAGAGCTAAATACCCAAAACACAGTCACTATTTCAAAAGCAAGCAAGCAAAACTACTAGTTTTATAATTGCTACCATCACCTTCCCCTAAAACAAGTAATAATTTTCAGTAAGGGGAAAACCCGAGCAAGCTTTATGCCTTCTAAGGAAATAATCACACAAAAGTATGGATCTTTTAAATCTTGTAGCGCTGGAAACGAGCAGGAGCCCATTTGTAGCAGGGGCAGAGGATCTTCCACTCAGGGTTTCTCATGAAACGTCCAAATAATAACCAAAAAGGCAAAAGGGGGAACAGCGTGGCTGGGGAGGGGCAGAATGAGGTTCTCAAAGAGATGGTGAAAATGAAGCTTTTAAAATGAATAAAAGTAATTGCACGCTCCCCAAGAGGATTTGTGTGAACATGGGTGACCTACAAAAAGATGGAGCTATAAACATCAGATGGGCAAAACTATCTCTTTTCTTTTCTCAAGTGGTTTTTTGTCAATTATATACAAATTGCCTTTTAGTCTTCCTCAGCATTTCCTGCTTTGGGGAAAATTTATTTTTAATCAGTTACTACAGAAATACAAAGCATAAACATGTTTCTAGTGTTTTCTACTAAGGTCTGAATTTAAACTATAGCAAAGAGCTTTAGTAAGGCTTAGCAATGTGCTGATATACACGTGATAATCCCAAGAAATGATACGAGTATTCAGTTGCAGCAACACCGATGTACATGATAAAATACATAGGTCTGTGACAGTAAAACCTTGGGGGATGGATGACCCTTTGGACATGAGAAAGATGGTTTCTTTTGCTCGGCAGCCCTGGGTAAATCTCTCTCCTGGGAACTCTCTTGCTTCTCACCTGAACTAACACTTCAATTTCTGCTATTTTCCCAGTAAAGTCACCATATGATTAAAATCAGAGGAATAAAATTCACGTGTGTAAACATTTTATATGCATTTTACCTCAATATAGCAGCTTCCATCAGAAAGTTACAGAAAGAATTAAAAAATAAATAAAAAAACATACAAAGAAGACAAGCTGCTTTGAATCCAAAAATACTTCAGGAACAAGGAAGCGAGATAAGTACCTGCCTTTAACACATTCTGTGCTCAGAAAAGGAAGTCTAAGCTCAGTAGGCTGGAGTAGGTGCATTTGAAAACCTCTGCATTTTTTGAAATTATTGAAAGTCACTGTTTTAAAGGAAGCAAACACATTGGCATCCCCATAGGCCACCGTGTTATGATAAATGGAGTTTGGTGGCAAAGAAAGCTCGGGGAATTTCCACCTGAGCCACGTGCTCCTTTCTACAGCCCACAAACCTTCTGCTGGACCAACAACCCTGTTCCTGGGGTCACGCCATGGAGCATCCCAGGGCCCTGTTCTTGCTTAAACACAACCTGCACCTCACAGCTCCACGACCTGCTGCCCTGCTCCTAAGCGACCAACAACCCTGTTCCTGGGGTCACGTCATGGAGCATCCCAGGGCCCTGTTCTCGCTTAAACACAACGTGCACCTCACAGCTCCACGACCCGCTGCCCTGCTCCTAAGTGAGGAGGAGAGGGGGCGATTTCAACCAGCTGCAGATAGAGGAATTACCTTTCCTAGCCAGCACTGCCACCAAACTTTTTATATTGTAAAACTACAGCCCCCGCTTTTCCCAAAGTAGAAAAAAAAAATCCATTAAATTGCTTACTTATGGGCAAAGTAGTGATATAAATACACTTAATTTTACTGGATCCTTTTAGCAGTACAAGTAGCCATAAGTTGATTTGTTTACTTCTCCCTTTTTGTTGTTTTTCTAGAACCTACAGTTACTTCAGCAATTCTGTCCTCCTTACAGGTTGTGTTTCTGGTTTGCTTATACAATGGAAATTTTTGGGCAGGAGTCCAAATTTAAATCACGTTAAATCTCTATTTAAATTAAACAACAATATAAACGCTTCACCCTACCAATTCACAAACAAATCCTATCCCTTATGTGTCCAGAGGTGTCTCTCACCAAAATTAGTACCACCAGTTTTGTGTTTTGTGAACATATGTGCAGCTTCACAACACCATTCACTTACCATTCTCATCAAGTAAGTCTTCCTCGTCATCCCCATCGTTGTCCTCCTCCATCGCCTCCTCCTCATCTTCCTCCTCCTCCTCTTCCATATCCTCCTGCTCCAAGTCCGGGTCCAGGTCCGGATCACTCCCTGAGATTGACTCGTCTGACATGATTCCCAGTGGTGCTCCTTGTGCATTACCTGCTCATGTTCTACCGTGAGGCAGCCCTGCGAGGAGAGAGATCCACACGTAAGGAACTCGCTACGTCCCATCCTTCCAAGGCTCAAAATCATCGTGGAATTACAAATTTGCTACCAGTTTTTTTAAGTAATGATCATATCAGGCTGTGGACAAAATCGTGTGTGGAGAATGGAGGCACTAAGCGATGTACCTTGATGATAGAGGTCTTGATACTGGAAGCAGTATCAGAACCTATAGATTAACAACCAAGCACTCCAAGCAGCCTCTCTCTTGGTATTCTTGGCACACACACAGCAACCTCTAATTATACAAAAATACAGAAATAAATACTCTAGGCAAACAATTTCAGAAGACAACTGTCCAAACATGAAGCGTAACAAAAGGGTGAGAATTCAGCCCTGGTCCCCGAGCGCCTGCAAACATCGTCACCCTATGCAGGGCATGGCTCAGACAGGGACCACTGTCCTGAGCCAGCTCTGCCTGCTCTGAAGTCACCGTTACCTTAATAACTGTGCAAACGAACGCAGCAAAGATCTGGCTTTTAAATGTTTAGAAATCTTTGCAGGTGAAGGTAAGAGGAAAAGCACGCGTAAAAGATGGAAAGATCAAAGGAGAGAATCTGAATTTTGTTCCTCTAAAAGACAAGGCAGGAGCTGGCCACTGAGTCCTCTGTTAAGCTACTCCAGGTCATTACAGATAAAATGGTGGTACAAAACCCTGAAGATTAGGTCAAGGTGATGCCAAAGGGACAAGTTCATCGGTTCCGACCATGTGCTGCCATGCCAGGACAAGGGACAAGTTCATCGGTTCCGACCATGCCAGGACGCAGACTCCAGTCTGGGAGCTCTTCTGCCATGTTCACGGCATTATCCTAAGGGAGCTGAGTACAGCGGATGAAAAGACAGCAACACACCAAGAGAGGAAGAGAAGTCATCCCAAGGAACATAAAGCAAAGGACGCATGCAAAAACCAAGGCAGAAAAAAGCCCTCAATCTAAATTAGCTCAAGCGAAGTGATGCCAGGTTATCCGGACTCATCCCGCTTCCGCGGCCACCGTCAGCCAGGGACGCGACACCGCTGCCCGCAGGACAGTGGTCCCTGTTCCCGCGAGGTCCAGCAGTGCCCAGCTCAACGTCCGGGCACTGCGACACAAAGCAGCCCACTAACACGAGCTGCTCCCGACAAACACCAAGTCAATTCTGCATTTACTTTCAAACTGCAGCTTATTTTGGCTTTTTAAGGAACTACAATGTCCCCTTCCAACCGCTATGTGGTCCAAATTAAAAAAGAAAACATTGTTTTACTCAAAAATAGACAGCCTGGGTTCCAGCCTGTAATTGTAAAGCTGCCTGGGCTTCCTTAGGGCCCAGCGGGAGGCGGTCGCTGCGGCTGCCTGCCGGTCACCTGGGATTTCAAGGGGATTTATTTAGTTGCACGTTGCCCACACTGGGCTGCAAAGCTGCCTGCCAGAAACCTTCACAACAAACACTTATGTTCTGCTCTTTTAGCAAACTTAAGCACCAACCAAAAAATTGAAGTAGAAATAATACCGGCAGGGGAGAAAGTAGTTTGACTGCCCACACAGACAGGAAAAGGGGCCTGGGAATTGCCCCAATGTCCCTAAGCACTCCAGGTGGAGAACTCCTGACCCGGGTTCTCCCCTCGGCACCCTCCTGCGTCCCCTCTCGCAGCGGCACTGCTTGCTGCAGGACTCATAACCTCAATAGCAACCTCACAGGGAGCAGCTGAGCGGAGCTGGGAACGCGCTAGAGCTCGCGAGCCCTTTGGCAGCCGCGCGCGGGGTGGTTGAGCAGACGCTGTCCAAAAGACTCCAGGAATCGCTGCAGAAGCGGGGTGGAACGCAAACCGTTAATTCCTCCGTGCCTCGGGCCCTCCCATGCTGGACGCGGGCACCTCCCAGGGCACAAGTTCCCTGTTCCCCCCTGCACCATGCCCGGCAGAACCAGGAAGCAGCAGGAGCCGTTGGCATCGGCCCGGCAGGCAGGTAGGTGCCAGGCAGCCAGGGGAGCAACCTCATTGCTCGCGCAGCCCTGACCCAGTTCGGAGGCGTCTCCCAAGGGGAATTACGTAAGGCAAGCAGATTGCCCAGGCCTCTGCACTTCTCGGCCGTGGGACAACGCGGAGCCGGGGTCGGCCTTTAATCGCCGTGGGAAGGGCACTTTGGGAGGGATAAGCAGATGAGCTGCAAGGAAGCAGAAGTGTCGCTGGCCGGGATGCGCATCCCAGTACGGAACGGGAAGCTGCAGTCCAAGCTCTGTGTCCCAGGATGGGCCGAGAGCACCGCCAACCTCCAAACCAACCTGCTGCACCCCCAAGACAGCCTCCCACAGGTACCAACGCCTGTATTTCTAGAAGGACAAGAGTAATTGAGGAGTTTTAGGGGGCTTGGCTTTAAGGTAGATAGTAAATGCAACATGGTGTTGCCTGCCTCTTGCTCAGGATGGGCAAATCCAGCAGAGAGGAGGTCCAGTCTTGGACTAGGCAAACTCAAGGGTTTGCAAATCGAAAGATGTTTCTGCTGTTCCAATGCCTTCCTTCTTTCTGCAAGGGTTTTTAACCACCGCTTCTTCTTATGTCCGAGTTTGAGAGAATAACATGCCCAGCGAGACACTTTTCCTTGTCACTCAACAGAGGTTCTTCCACCACACGGTCACGCGCCCCACGTGCCGGCCTACACACAGCCAACGGCATGAGATCCGAGAGCTTCACCCACTTCAGAGCCACTAAATATAACAAATCCAAGCAAGCAAAGAGGAAAGATGCTGCAAGGCCCAGGAGCAAAGACCTGGGAGAAGCAGAGCCTATTCCCACCAAACCAAGGAGGGACTGGAGAGCTGAGGACCACCAGGAAGACCCAGAGAAGCTCTTCACCTGCTGCCACATGAGCGACCCAGCCACGGGACACATTCCGCTGCCACCGTCCACCCATATCACACAAATCCCCACAGAAAGGACACATTTAACCTTAATGCTGCTGCAGCACAGAGGATTCAGTCACCTCCCCAGCCTCCAGGTGAGCCCAGTGCCTGTGACTCAAGATTTGTCCCTTAAAGCCTGTTTTGTAACCAAGACTTGACACCAGTCTGGCCGTGCAAAGGATCAAGCACCCTGGCAGATCACAAGAGGATTTGCCCAGTTTAATAAAAACAGGTATTTCACAGTCAGTGCTGCAGAAAGCTCTTCAATTTCTGGTGTGCGTATATATATATATATGTGTGTGTGTGTGTGTGTGTGTGTGTGTTTTATAGTGTTAATACTATCTTTCTATCCTGGTGGCAAGATGATTGTTTGGGACTTGGACATCTCTTTTATGCTCTCAGATCACACAGGAGCATTTCAGCTCTGGGCACATCCTGATGGCATCTACTGGCTTTTTGCTGCAAGAAACCTGTTTTTTTCCCCCTGGGATCACAAGCTGACACTGGCTTTGGTATCTTATAGGTAGCATTTAGCAGCTAATGGCAAGCAAGCATAAAGCAGATGGGTAGATTGCTAGAGAAGTCGCGAGTTTTTCGCTCTGTGAGTAAAAAAAATAAGCAGATGGGTAGATTGCTAGAGAAGTTGCGAGTTTTTCACTCTGTGAGTAAAAAAATAACAGTAAAACAAGTGCAAAAGCAACAAATACTTTGCTGTTCAACTGAAAAACCTAGCAAGAAATAAACCTAAGTTTAGGCTTTACTTACAAGTCCAAAGTAAGACTTAGGACAGCTTGATTTTAGCAAACATCAGAATATTTCTCACATTATGCAACCTATCAACACCCCTATTCTATACTCTCCTGTAGAAGAACTGAAGAAGTCACTTAAAGGGACGAATATTCACCCAATAAAGAGTGACGTGTGTTACTGAGTGATACTGGTCCAGCAGATCCCCTTCAACTTGGTAACTTGTTTACTCCAAAATCAACAGGAGCAGTTTTCCCCAAAGGAGAAGTTCCCAGCATTGCGTCTGAAGCCGCCTTTAATTGATTGCTTCAAGGTCTAAATCACTTCTCCCTTTGCTGTCTCGGGTTATTACGGCTCTAGCAAAGCAGTTTCTCAGCTGTGATTCACAGACCACCAGGGCTATGAGGGAAGAAGAAAACCCTGCCTTTATTTCCTCTTATTTAGCTCATAACCAAACTAAACCATGCTAATTCCCTCTGAAAGTGACGTGCTTGCTACAGGAATATTATACCAGAGAATGGAAAAAGCAGTAGCCTAGGATTACAAGCGAGGGGGGCAGAACGGCATCTGTGGGCATTGGATAACTCTTTTTAGCAAGGGAAGGGTGCTCCGCCATGGGGACACAGGGACAACGAATCTAGTCTTGGCCCCTGTTTCTTGTAATGTTCAGAGCTGCTTCGGACGCGGGGATGGATTGTGGGGATCCTGCAGCAAGAGGAACGAAGGCAGCACTTTTGGAACCACTTCCATGTGCTGATTTTGCAGGGATGTAGGACCCTTCTGGGGCTGGTAAACTCCCTCCCGAAAGGCATCGCGCCACCAAGAGCAGCCTGAATCCCGCTGGTGCCTGCACATGCAAAAAGAGAAGCAAGAGGGGTGAGAAACCAAATAAAAACCCTATCAGCCAAGCGCCCCACGAGCCCCCTGTGCCAGGGACCTGCTCTGCTGCAACCTGGCGAGGAGGAAGCATGGGCTCTGCCCAAGGTGTCAGCAGCGGCATCCACGCCTCCTCAGAGGGCACTTCCAGCTCGGGACAAATTGCTTTTTGTTTGCATATAAAAACACTCATCATTATTTGGCTACATGATGCTGCATTGTTTTTAAAAGGAATTTGGGACCGTTAGGCTAAGGAAAGTAGGTTCCTACAAATCGACTCCTCCTTCTGAAACACTCCCAGGTCCTGCCCTGAGAAACGCCTCATCTGCAAGAGCGGTTTGTTCTGCACCAGCGAAACCGTCAGGCAGTCTGAGGCAGAAGCACACGAATGGTTTGGCTTCCAGTAACCACTGACTTTCCTCTGCATTAAAAGCACCACAAGCAAAGAAAAAGTCGGTCCCTGACTTCACCTCTATAGATTTTGCCCAGAGCACCTATAGTTAGAGAAGAGCCATCAGGACCTGTGAAAGGAGTGAAATCCAGAGCCAAGATTTCAAATAACGGGGAAAGTTATTCCCAGTGTCAAAAGTAGGACAAAGCATGTCAATATTTCCAAATTATATTGAACACACTTTACAAAGCAAATTAATTTGGGGCAAATTTGCCCGCTCTGCATTAGAGACAACAGTTCACAGATTCCCGAAAGGTTGATTACAGAAGTATTAAATACAGCCTGGGGGAAAGGTACAGCAAGGCTTTCTTTGGTAGGTGCCCAAACTGGTGTAGGAAGGTCAAGAAAGAAATATAAAACGGCTTTGGTCACTGGGAAGTGAGCAATACGGCACTGGACTTTAAATACGCCCGTTTGTTTCATATAGCATTTAGAAAAAAGTTAAATTTGACTTCTTACTGTACCCCTTCTCCAGCAAAGAAAATTGCATCGAGAAATGAAAATATTTCTTATGCCACCTACAGTTTACCAAAGAAACTTGAACACAAGCGAAAAAAGAACGGGAAAAAAAGTCTGCAGTAGGAGGGAATGGAAATAAACAGTTTTGAACTCTCCTGATATAAAGATGACAATTAGCATATGGTAGAGCCAAACTGCTCCAGTCTGCCAAGGCATCAGGCACCAAACTAATCTTTATAGGATTCTGCTGTAGATTTAAAATCCATAGAAGGATTAAAAGGTATCAGAAGCATGAGTTTCTTCTAGAGTTGCTGGCATAACACTCAAGATCTTTCCTTCTCCCTCTGAGCAGGTCAAAATAAGCCAGTAGCTGGGATCCTTACCAATCCCGCAGAAATAATCCCAGAGCACTTGTTTTGATGACATTTGGCCTCAACACTACAGACAACTCACCTGGGAAGCAACTGGATGCAGCAGCCTCCCAGGATTTGCTCCTTAGTAACGGGAGAGCTGCATTGGTGGCATCTCATCGTGGTGGCTCAAAACCTCCCACCGCTTTGGACATGCCACCTTGCAAGGGGGAATGGGGCAGCTCACCACCTCACAGCCTGGAATATGGGAAGAATGTAATATATTTTTTAAAGAACCACCTGCGTACCCACACAAAAGTCCCAGGTGGAAATGATAAACACTATTGCACAAAAGAAAGTGAGCCAGGAATCTCTCACGTACACACACGTACGTTGCTCACCCTTCAAAGCCGCAAGTGTGACGCCCCATTCGCGAGCTCTACTTTAAAAGCAGGACAGTGCAAAAGGAGACGCACAAATATTAGCACAAAAATAATATATCTCAGGGGTTGCCATAGCATTTTGGAGAACATATCCCACCATTCAGGCCCAATGAGTATTAAACTATATCTTCCTTATGGACAGACTCAAGCAGATGCAGGGCTAAGACAGGAAGGCGCAACTGCAAAAGGCCGTAGTAGCAAATTACTAAAAAACACTGTAAGGTGAATGAACACTGGGATAATAATCTAGAAAAGTAGCTAAGATTCACTGCTGGCAACTGGACGTAACTGGAAGATAAAAAATGTTACTATCTGCCAAATTCCTAAATTCCCTAAACTTTCATAAATACTAGAAGTGTCTTTTGAAGTCCCAGATCTTGCTGGATGGATGACACTCTATAGACACTCGTATCAACACAGAGGCCAAATTTTATGCTTCCAAGAGAAAGACGAAGAGCCTTCTGCCATGATCTTCAAAAAGAAGACCCTTAAGCTTTTGTGTATTTCTTCTCACAAAAAATAAGTACAAGCTCCACTGCTTGC
Organism: Tinamus guttatus; assembly: GCF_000705375.1. The sequence continues at coordinate 423,019 of NW_010588641.1, read as the reverse complement.
TCAACTGCTTTCCACGCTTTCTTTTCCTTGCAAAGTTCATTTTGGGCTCGCGGAAGCTGCTTGATCGGCAGCCAAGCCCATGGAGCGAGGACAGAAGGAAGCGCCAGGACGCCGGCCTCTCCGGGCAGCCCGCTAGAGTCCCAGGCCAAGGGGACCGCGCGGCGCAAGAGGCAGCATCCCCACACTCACTACCTGTTAAAATAAACCAGCAAGGATTTCTTATCCCATCTCTACCTTTCTCCCCTCTTGGAATTAAGGCTGCCTTTTTTTTTTTTTTTTTTTTACTCCATCTACTCCTCTGTCTTAAGGACAGCAATTCCTTATCATTAATCATTCTTGATCCGGGATGAAATCAGAGATGTGAAGAGTGACTTTAACTTCCCTTTCAAAGGCTGTTCTTGCATGCAATTAATAGCACTCGCGAAGAGGAAAAAAACAGTGACCTGGCACTTGCAGCGTGGATTTACAGGCAATGCTGTAACACTGCATCTAATTTCACTCCTAATTCTCTCTCTGCAAAGATGCAAATAGAAAAAAAAGGAAGACCTTCTAGCGGATGCGCTTTCTGACCACAGTAAAAGTACATATATGCATTAAAAGGTTCAACGTTAGCAGTGGAGACTAACAGCTTTGGATCTCATTCCAAAGCATTTCGCTGACCCGAAGTACTAATTTAGTTGAAATATAGGATCTCCTTTCTTCCTGCTGTGGCAGGTAAGAGAGGAAGGAAAAAGGCACCTCCAAACAGTTCGAGATTTTGGGGTATTGTTTTAAAGAGAGAATAAGAAAAAGGAATTTCTTACCGAGTTAGCACAAGCAAGGGATGGATCACTTCCTTAATGCTCCGTGTTCGTTATTTTAAGCAGTCAACTATTGTCATGAGAGAATAAACAAAATCAGATCACGTATTAACGGCCTCAGCTCCCCACGTTCCTTGGAGAACAGGATGTGGACCGAAGCTTAAAACCACTGGCCGGAAGATATTTCCTATGCAGTGTCACAGAACCTCCAGAGTTAAGGGCTTCCCAAAATAAAAAAAAAAAAAAAAGTAACTTCCCCAGGAAATTCTCCTCTAGATATAACAGGGCCACAGCCCAGGATCCAGGATAAAAGCAGATGATGTTCTCCTCCGGGATAATGATTTTTCCCCTGATGTTTCGCTTCCAAATCAGCTAACTTCTGCACCCTTAAATCATCTCTATTGCGTGCGACGATCCTCTTGCCACCCAGTTTTAATGCAATTGCTTTACCCTGGTCAGAGCTTATACTACATTTCATATGCTGAGCACAACGCATGGCCCTGAATTTGTACCTATTTTTCGGTCCAGTTCTCTGAGGTTGTTGACACCTACAGACGAGAAGCTTCAAACCTGTTTGATGGAGCAGCTCTTACAACAGTGTTTTGATGTAAGAAAATATTCTCTGTTGCTTCCACAGCCCCTCCACCAAGAGTGGAACAATCCAACCTGTTGCATTTTGCATGCAAGGAACCTAATGCTACCTCCATCCTTTAGGGGGACTCTGACATAGGTTGACAGTGACGGACAGTTTGGAGATTTTAGATTTTACAGACACCCAAACAGTAATAAACATTTGGCCTTGATGAAGTTGTGCATTTTCTCCCAGGTCAACTTGTAAAAAGAAGGTGGCTCTCTGTGTTTACAAACACTTAGCAAAAGGATGGACCACAGGCCTAGGACAGGCCATGAACGTCCTCATACTTCAGCTTCTCCTTTTTCCCCTTTTTTAAAGGGTCCAGGTATCACTAGGTGATTCACAGCTGCACGGAGAGGTACCTCTTTCTTAAATTCCTCCTCCTGTTTTTTAATTGAAAAAAAATTCAATGCAAGAGGCAATTGAAAAAAAATGCAATGCAAAGGGCAAAGGTGCCTTAAACGGCACGAGACTCTTATGCACACTAGAAACACCTCTCTTCCCAGTGCAAATACTTCAAAATCACCCAGTGCTCAAAGTAAAAACCCGAAAGACCTCCTCATGTAAGCTCTTAACAACATAACATTTAATTATAGCTTCTGTGAACAGGTCCTCTCAATTAGGTCTGGGTACTAGCATTAAAAGGACAAAAGGGATAAAGCTCTGTCCTGCAAGGAGGAAGATGAGGAGCTCTGACCTACAAAATCTAGTAACCAGCACGCATAGAAATTCCCTGGGTCAGGACTCCTAAATGAACTCCAGATCTCAAGAAGGAAACAACTTCAAGGGGACAGGAGGCCGTCTACACCACCCCTGCAATCAACGACAACGGGTAATTTCTTTAACCTGAGCAAGAGGAATTTGGTTTTGCTGTCATCCCCTGGTCTGAGCTCAGAACTAATAATTAGTATTTAAATAAAAGGAACTCCAAATCCTCCAGCTCTCTTCCTTCTTTCGTGTCCACATTTTCATGATTCGTGCTATCACACCTCGGCTAAGCAGACATCCCGAACTGACCTGGAAAACTCACTTTTTTTCCACAGATTTTCTTTAATCATCAGAATTTTATTTTGTTCTAAATCTCAGAAACTTTTGCTCTACCTTCTTAGAAACTATGGCTCTTGGTACCCACGGCTTCCTCCATTTCAGGTCTAGTTTCCTCAGAAGAGCAGGGTCTCCTGGCCCATCCAAAGGCAGCTGTGGTGTTCTGGCCATAAATATATGTTGGTATATACATATTCTCATGCAAGTTCCCTGCTTGCTTTGTTCTTGTTCCACCCGTTCCCTTTCCAACACTTGAACTTCACCCAAACAGCTCAAGGCGCTTAACCATCCCTACTACCACGTTACAGCCCCAAAACCTTCTCTCCTCTCTTCCCTTTTTTAGGAATGGAGTTGCTGGTATAATGTAGGAGGAGATCCTTCAATATAAGGAAATGAGATGAAGTGGATTCCTATTCCTCATCTCTTCTTCCTGAAAATCTCACCCCTCACTCCTGGATAATCAATTCTAGTCTCTCTCAATCTTTCCCTCCCTAAAGAACAAGAAAGCTCGAGTTAGCTGATAGTTTTCACAGGTAGCAGAAGCAAAAGACTGACGAGTTTCACAGAGAAACTATTTGTTTCTCCTCTGTCACACGCTTTTTACTGTGCTTTTGAGCTTTGTAAAACAGTATACACAAAAAAAAACACCCACAATAAAAACAAAAACCTAGAACCTGCAAAGGAGTACAAAAAGCCCAGTACACAGTAGAATTGAGCTTCATTTCCCTAGTATATAAAAACAAAACCTATCTGACAGTCAAAAATGATGGTGACGTATCAATAATATTTTTATTCCAGAAAGACAACCAAGAGAACTTTCAAATCCATTTTCTTCAAAATAAAATATTGGGTTTTTTTGGGGAGAAGTTTAAATGGAATATTACTAATTTCTATAAAACTAAAACAAATGTATGTTATGTTATTTTTGTACCTCCTGGGAATTTAAGGAAGTCAAGGGAAAAAAAAAAAAAAAAAGAATGTTAGCTAAACTGCAACTTCATCTTCACATCTCACTCTTCTCCAGTTCTTGTGGAGCATTTTGTCCAGACAACAGCAGTGGTAGATAAGGTAGCAAGAGTTAAAAAGTTAAAGAATGATATAGAGTATATTTTGAGGAAGATTATATTCCATCTATTTAAAAACAGAAAGAGCCTAGTAACTGATTTAAAAATAACAGGATCTTTCATTGTTTTCAGAACCATTCTGGTTTGCAGTGATTACCTAAACACATAGAGGGGATGGAGAGAAAAAAGTCAGAGCTTAAGTTTTCTCTGTGCCCTCCCAACATGTGCCCAGAGCCATCCAGAATGCCTCAGATTGCTCAAAAACTACACACGGAGCTGGAACAGGGCTCTCCAAATGCCTCACGTTGCAGCAGATTCCCCGGGGCCAGGTGCAAGACGCTGCCAGCCCTTCGGAGAAGCGACTGCATCCAGCAGCCATGGGCAAGGAAGGAAAAAATGCAAACACGGGGAGGGGCTTTCACCCTTGAAACACCTCCAGAAACAGGTAAAAGCAACTAAAGAGAAGCCAGAATATCACATTTTTACACCCAATAGCAGGGCCTTAATGCAAGGACTTAAAGACTGCAAGAAAAGAAACACTGCTGGTTCAGACAACTCCCAGCCATCAAGGAGGTTCCAAGAGGAAAAACAAGACAGGATCTCCTCAACAAACAGATTTTATCTGTACATCTCACTGTACAGGATATCCCAGAAGTGCAAAGACGAGAATGCCAGACCTTTCTCTTCCTGATGAAGTTCAATATAAGCAATAGTGAAGGAAAAGTAGCTCCTGGCTGGAAAAGGCTCAGGGGAAGCAACCTCCTCCAGCAAGAAAGTCTCTTCCAGGGATAACAAAAGACATTTGCCCTTCCCCAAAACCAACGTGCACATCTGTACTATGTGGATGCAAAACACTGCCACATTCTTGGGCAGGGGTTCACACTGCAAGATAGCTCCAAAACTATCCTAAGCAGGACACTGGACTGAACTGCAGTTTGAGCCCGAAGGGACATCCAGCCTGAGCATGACCAGGTGAGACACGACAAGGTTTGCTTGGAATGAGCAACTATCCCTACAGCATGGCCCAACACCTGATGTTTCACTAATGCATTTATCTTGAAACATATTCTGGCTTAACTTGATGACTTTGAGAGATGGAGATATCCTAATTTCCCTTAATAAAGTACAAGCGTCTTCCTAATGCCTCCAGTGATTAATCACATTCATTGTTAACAATCTGTGCCTCTTTTCTAATTTAAAATAATCTTTTTTTTTTTCTCCTTTCAGATACTAAGCACTCTTATATCTGTTTCCACTAAATTAAAGGACCCTCTGGTACACAGCCTGTTCTGCCCACGGGAAATTTAAATACCTCATGATAAGCTAAACCAACTGGGCACTTTCAAAAAAAGTTTTAATACAATTCACTTAATCACCCAAGCACCTTTTCAACCACTCAAAACCCTCCTTTCTTTCAAGCTTCTCTTTAAATGCACTAACATTGAAGCTGGTTAAAATATTCCCAAACCAACTTCACTTCCGTACCCCTATTCAGCACTTCCTATTTAAACACCTAGCCAGGGATGTGAATTGCTAATAAAGACGTAATGAGTCTGCCCATAGCAGCTCCCACTCGTACATTACTCAGAGGGCTCACATACCATCGTGTGTCTGTTGTGGCCCCTCCATCCCTTCCAAGGTCACTGCTCTCAGAGGGCAAATTTCCTCCTTCTAGAGCCGGAGGCTCCAGCTTTCCCTGCGAGCCCTTTGTGCTGAGCCTCTATAAAGGCATTTTGGTCCATATTAGACCCAGTTAAGCAAACAATTCAGGGGACACAGCACAGCTGGCCTTCCTTCTCCATGCTTCACTGCTCCATTAACATTAATGTTATTTAACATTACTTAAATCAAAGCTGTGGATTTAAATCAGCCTCTTGGATTGTGCATTCTTCCAGGCCACTCCTGAAAATACTACAAAGCGCTGGACCACATCAAAATCCCAGAAAAATCTTCCATTCCTCTTGTCTCCCACTTCTACTTTTTCAAATCTAGCCTTTGACTGCCTGACCATAAACAAAGCCATATCCATTGAACAAGATTCATTTTTCAACAGGACCCTCGCTGACTAGCATCAGAGAAATGATATATTATCCTACAAACCCATATATATGTGTGCAGTATGTGTATACATATTATTTTTTTTTATGCAAGAGTTGTAATTACAAGCTTTCTGTTCACGCAGATCCCTGGCAGATCATTGACCCTGATCAGCCACCAAGCAGCTGCCTCTGTTTCAGTAATTTTGAGTAAATCCTCCCTCCAGTCCCCCTCAGTCAGGCCCTTTCTGAGCAGGGCCCTGTTCTCCATGTAGATTCAGCAGTCTACAAGAGCACCTCTATCCTGCTATCCCCTTCCAGGCTTTGTCAGCCTCACGATTACGTGTTTTCTTGGGCTGTGAGTTTTTTAGTGCTTTAAATATTGGCCTTTAAGTGTCACACACACAACTAGACAAGGTTATAAAATATCAGTACACTTCACCAACCTATTTATTCTATATTTGACAACTCCGAGCATAATAACCCACACTCAATTGATACCAATAGGCTGGAGAAGACCAAGTGCCTAAAAGACTGAAGAAAATCTTTGGAAATCAGGCTTTAGAGAGATGGTTGCTCATCAGAGTCCCAATGGGCTAGAAAAGCCTTCTCCACAAGCCACAATATTGACATGGGAAGAAGGTGCAAGTCAAGATGATGTTCCCTCCACCATGTTTCTGTTATTTCCCACCCTGTGCTTGCCCTGCAAACCCTTTGTATTTGATCATCAGTCATATTGGGCAAGTAACGGAAGGGCTCGGCAGCTTCTGTTAATCAATTCTGTCCCTGTCTAGCTCCAGCTCTTTGTTAATTAGATCAAGCTCGCTCTCCACAGAGAATGCCAGAGCAACGGTATCTGCCTGTAATCTGCCAAATCACGACAAAAACCTCTTTAATTGCTTTTATAAGTTTGGTGCCACTCTTGTTATGTAAAAGTGCATTCTGTTTTGCATGTTAGGCCTTGATCAAAGTCCTCCTCGTGCAAGCCTCAGTGTATTTCCAACACCAGAAAGCAGATGGATATATTGAGCTTTTCCAACTTCCATTTTCTACTTATCTGCCAGCAAAAGGCCACTAGCATTGAACTAATTACAGTCCTTCTGCTAATACGCCCGCTCCTTGGCTAGAAACTTCAGCTACAGCAGTATAAAGAGCTCTGGCCACTCTAGAGCAACTATCAAGGCTCAGCCTGACTGTGCATGTACACGAGGACAGGGTGCTCTTTACGCATTTGGAAAACTGCACTAATCGTATTTATTCTACAAGCCACCCTGATAACATCTGATGTTTCTTCAGCTTCATTTCGAAGCAACTAGCTGAAAATCTTCCTCTTTAGATTTCTGCATCCTCAAACAATGTCTTGAGCCATTAAGTTATTCAGCACTTTTGCTCTCCAGCGTGGAATCAATCCTTGCTCTAGACAGATACATACCAACCTTTCAGTCTTTTCTGGCATTTAAAAAAAAAAGAGCGAAAAAAACAATTTTCCCTATTTTCTGCATTGTTTCCTTCTTCCTTTCGCTCTTTCTGCATTCACACTTGCAGAACACCTGCAGAACAGTAGGTTTGGGAGAAGCGTAAAGGTCACCATACGCCGCTTCAAGTCACAGCTCCTAATTGCATCTTTCAGGGGATGCTGAAAATGCTGTTATTATGTTTAAGGGATGTAACTTTTCTTTTCCTTTATTTTTTTTGAGATGAGTTCTAGCTGCCTTCAAAATAGCACAGGAATTTGGGAGGTGTCAGACTGACCCAAACTCCAGCATTCGCATTGAACACGAATAGGATTTCAGTTGTCACAGCTGCCCTGAGATTACAATAGCGCTGAATCAGTCTCACTTGCAGGATTAACCTGACAATTTTCTGTTCCACTTTAGATATAAAATTGAGTCAATATTATATCTACCCTTCAAGAATTACTAAAAGCCCAATTTTCCACGCTTTGAGGCATTTTTCTTGATAGGTTTTACATCTGCACAGCTAGATAGTGCGTTCATCTTCTCATACTTTCTTTCTCACAACTCGCTTCAACTTTGACACTCTAAATCTGTTTGCAAATACATATAATTAACATTTGGTGGTTAGCACACATTAATTATTAATCAGTAGCTTTCTTAATATTACTTAAGAATGAGAACTCACCATATAGCTAGTTCTGAAAAAAGATGATTGAAAAAAACAGCTTCTAAACTTGCCAGTTCAACTGCTTTTCCCCTTCTCTCGCAGCTACTGCTCACTGCACCTTCTTCTTTCTCACAAGATGCAATGAGAATTTATTTCACCACCAAATTTATCCCTTTCTTACACAAATAAAAACACATATTGTGCCATCCCTCTTCATCTTTAAGGGTCTGCTTCCCAATAAGCCCCAAACCCTTAAAACTAAACATAAGGTTTCTAAAAGTCAGTCCAGAAAAGTCGAACCGACCAGAAAGGAAGTTTCCATTCATAGCTCCAGAATTCCTAAGGATCAGATTCTACATATTCTATTCTACAGGTCTGAATCCTTGATTTCTATGTGTTCTGTGTTTTTGCAAATACTTTCGGAACACCATGTTGCAGAGAAAAAAAAAAAGTCACTTTCCATTAAGCTGCATAAAAATAAAAGAGTTTAACACAATAAATTCCTGTTTTGCAACGAGCGTTCTCTGAAACAAGCCCAGAAATTATTAACTTAACACAAAAATACTTTGTAAAAAACATTCTACAGAAACAGAAAACAAACGTTTTAAAATTATACCTGTTCCAAGTATCTCCAGCAAAATAAAAAGCCACTAAAACCCCTGTGGGGACTAAATCCCCCCAAAACAAACCCTAAATAGGCCACTTTATTAACAGAGGACAGTTCTCCTGCAGGATTTCTACCAGTTTATACATTACTACACGTTTACGTTCTGGATTTGAATGTGATCAAACAGGATTCAAGCCAATCCTCATAGGAAAACGGCTCCTTTCGCTACCACTCCCACTTAGCCGCGTAACCCGATCGCATCTCACAGAGGTGCTGGGCGCAAAGTGATTTTGAGAAACAAAGTGAAGACGTTGCAACAGAGAGACCAACGCAGCCAGCCCGCGTAGGGGCGAACCGCCCGCAGAGCCGCGCAGAAAGGCCAGGTATATACGTATATATACACGTATATATGCACACGAAACGTAAGGCTGGGGGCAGCAAACTAAACGTGAGTCAGCAGTGCGCCCTGGCAGCGACGCCGGCTAGCGGCACGCGGGGCTGTGCCAGCCCGAGGGGAGCCCTCCCTCCCTCGCACTTTTTAGAACATCTGAAATATCGTGAGGTTTTGGGCCCTGAACCAGAGGGAATTCAGCAGAGGCCACCAGGAGGCTCCTGGGGCGGCGAGGGGAGGCTGGGTGAGCTGGGTTTGTTGGCACCGGAGAAGGAAAGGCTCGGGGTGGGTGTGATGAGTCCACGGCACCTACCTGGGGTTATGGGCAGCGCGGAGGCAGGTTCTGTGCGTGGGAGGAGGTGGCAGGCGGCAGCGGAGGCTCCGACCCACTCTAAAGAAAAGGTCCTGCCCTGTGAGGCCAGCCAAGCACTGGGGCAGGCTGGGAGGGAGGAATCTCTGTTCTCGGAGGTTTAAAATCCGACTAAACCCCGGGCAACCCGCTCTGAATGCGGTGCTAACCCTCTTCGAGGTCCTTCCCAACCTGAGCTCTTCAGAGTCATCAATTTGGGTTCCAGCGCCCGTTAAAATGACCTAGTCCAATTTCCAATGCCAGGTTACACCTTTCAGCTCTCCGACAAAGCACATCCACTATCAGCACGTAACTGAAAACATGTAGCTGTATTTTCCCCCAGAAAAACACAGTTCCAGTTCAAAACGAGACAAGCAACACTTCCCAACAGCAAAACGAAGATGACAACACACTGCATTCAGAACAGCTCTTCCCTAAAGAAGCAACTGCGTTTTTCCCAGATATCTCCCATTATACCAAAACTACCACGAAGGAGCAACGTTCGTATTAAGAGGCTGATAAGAACAAAGGAAAAGAGGCTCCGAATCCCCGCGGAGCAGCCTCGGACCTCTCGCCCCAGCGGGCGGTTTTGTTTCCATCCCTCTGCTGGATGCTCCTGGCTCTAGAGCCAGGCTCCCAAAACAAAGGCTGCTTTTCCGATCGCTTTTGCATGGGGGCGGGCGGCGAGGGCTCACAAGGTCCACGACTCTCCGTCCTTCCCTTTTAAAGAAGCTCTTTGGGGCAATAAAAATGGCAGTTCCCAGCAAACCTGCAAAGCAACCGGGGCGATGGCGCGAGAGAAGAACTTTTGAAAGCCCCGACTCGTTCGGGGTTCAGCGGGCACCGGAGGCGCCAGCCCCCGCGCGGCTCCCGGCAGGAGGAACCTCAACGGCAGGAAAACCGGGGACGTGGGACAAGCGGCCCCTTCCCCGGGGCGTCTCGCGCTCGGGCGCCGCTGCCGCCTCAGCCCGCGCGGCGGCTCCGTTTGGGGCCTCGGCGGGGACGAGGCCTCGACCCCCGGCTGGGGGCAGCGGGGGAGCGGGGGCAGGGCGGGGGCCT
>NW_010588641.1:386590-398406 GCF_000705375.1 Tinamus guttatus | reverse complement strand
GGGCGAGGGGGACGACAGGGGGACAACGGGGACGATGGGGACGACGGGGGGACAACGGGGACAATGAGGGGGGACAACGCGGGGAGAATGTGGGGACACCCCGGGACGGACCCAGAACCGACCCCCCCCCCCCCCCCCCCCCCCCGCGCCTTTTACCCTGCCGTGGCGGCCGGTGCCCCGCCCGCCGCTTCCGGGCGGCGGGAGTTTGTTCCGGTTCCGTCGCGCTCGCCCCGGCTAAGCACGTGCCGGTCCCGGGCTGTTTGGTGAAAGCGGAAACGCAGCGCGTGGGGCCCGGCTCAGCCCCCGCAAAGAGCCGGGCCGTAAAAACACGGGGCTGTGCTGGGGGCAGGCGTGTAAATCAGCCGCTCTGCGGTGACCCGGGTGCGAGAGGGCCTTGTTGTGACACTGGCTAACGAAGGGCCCCGGGGCAGCCCCCGGCGTGGTGTCAAACGGGGTTTTGTGCTCGGGACACGGAACGTTTCTGAGAGGACTGAGGCCTGCCCTGTTCTGCGAGGGAACTGTTGCTGTTGACAGTTAGGTCGCCATCGTGACCCTCCGGAGTTACCTTCGCCTGGGCCGTTTCTGCCTCTCAGCGGGATTTAGTCAAGTATCTGCTTTGTGGCTCCTCTATTTAAAGGCTGTTTATCCAACAAGAAGCGTGTTTTTTTTTAAAAAAAGTAAAGAGTTTCTTTCTATTAAAATGAATTATGGAAAGACCCTACGCACTTACTGGTGTGTTTGCTGTGTATTTAGTTAGATACTGGTCCCTGAGTTCATAATTTTTCATTATGGCTTTGTGCTTTTGCTGTAGGCTTCTCACCTCTGTTGTCCCATTGGCCATACTAAAAGTTGTGTTTAACAGCAACGTGGAACTTGCCTGTTTCTAGGCGGGGGTAGTTGCTAGAGTTTGAGCTGGCCCTATATAGGTGGATGCAGAAATCTTCCTGTAACTTCTGTTTGCATTTGAGTTTAAACATGCAGTCCTTCAGCAAAATTGATTTTTTAAAACTAAGCTATTTTTAATATGGCTTTTTTTCTTTTTTATAGTTCATTTTCCTTTTATGTGCTTAATGTATGGCTTTTGCACTTGTTCCCTGGGTAACCCTGCTGTTGGTGGGCTTTCAGACTTTACAAATTGATTTATTTGTGCCTAAGAAGTTCCATGCTTTAAAATGCTTGTCCATAGGGAAGTCCCGGTGCTGAGTACCTTATAGTCCTTTTTAGGAGTGTAAGGCCAGCAGGTGAGTGACCTGTGCTGTTTTTGCAGTCGGTGTGATGCTCAAATACGAGAGGAGCAAAAGGCTCAGCTGGATTGCTTGAACTTAGACTCCCTTATTAAGGTTTGTGGTTAAGAAATCAGGGAGACCTGTATTTCTTAGCTGTTTAGAGCTTACATATTAAGGTGTAGGACTCCTATGAAGTAAAAGCCTGGATACCTCAAAGTTTTGGACCTGAATGCTCCTCTGGGTGTCTCTGTTTGTCAGTTTTTTACATTTTGCATTCAGAAAAATAAAAAGTTCACAGCAATGCTGCTAAGCTGTTGGAGTTTAAAATAGTGTTTAATGCTGAAGCTGCGCAGCGCGAGATGCTGAAACACATGGGGATTTTCAGTAGACATGTTCACAGTTAGAGCATGTTTAAGATCATAAATGTTTGTCTTTCAAAGCCAGAGTAAGAGTAGGTTTTGCTTTCATCAGGTCTATCTGATCGAAATATGATACTCTGACAGTAGTGGTGTTAGGTTAAGTGATGACAATGTGTTTTTTTCCTCCTGTTAGGCATTATGATTGACACATGCAGTAGGGCTGTATTTCTTTTTCAAAATATTAGTTTACAAAAAAAAATGTGGATTTAAATACAAGAGGAGAGAGCTGCAGCCTGTTGTGGTAGTTCCTGGGAACAGCTTGAGATGGACTGTGTTTGCCAGCCCATCCGAGGGAAATGGTGAGATCCAGAGTGGTCCTAGGCTTCCAGTTAAGCGCCTTTCTGGTGTTCAAAGTTTAGTTCACGGAGATCTTCGCTTACCTGTTGTGGCTCCTGCTGGAACAACCTGTGTTATCTGCTGTCTAGCTGGAGAAATGAAGAGCTTCTTGGGGAATAAACTATTCCTCAGATCCCAGAGCAGCCTGCACGAGCGTTACACAACCTTTGGGGGTCACTTTTTTTTTTTTTTGAGAAGCACATTTCTCATCTCTTGGCTATAGAAGGGAGCTGGAGGGGGCTGAACTGCTTCAATGCAGTTGCCATTGCAGCATTTCCAAGGCCTATAGTAATTTATCTCCATGTTATTTATCTGAAATGTTTAAAAGCTCACCAATGCTGCTGGTGAGTATCATTGAGGTAATAAAGAAGGGAATGAACCTTTTTGAGCTTGAAATAATTTTCTTTTCCAAAGGGAGGTAGGGATGTGTGTGTCTACGTGAGAACATTCCTGTTATTTTATGTTGCCTGCATTCAGGCAGTGCTGTTCTTTTTCCCCCAAATGATTTATGCCTTGCATCAAATCTCCCGGTCTGGTTTTGTGATGAATGAATAATGAATGCTCTAAATAAATAACAAGTAATTACCATTATCCTTTTTTATTTTATTTTTTTTTAAATCATCATCTTTTTCTGCATGCTTATGCAGTTTTTCTGTTAGCGTATGCTCATTTTATACAGTACTTATTAAAATGGTGTTCTTCAGATGGGGTGTGTTGTAGCTGTGGGTTTATTTGCTTTCCATAGTCCTTGGGCTGATGACTTTTGTGCAGTGTCTACCAGTTTCATCCTCAGCTCCTGTCTTTAGCTCCTAGCTAAAGGCAAGCAGTACAGTAAGCACTGTACTTACGTTACAGAGCTAGGGTGGATATTGACCATTTTATGGGGAATTATTTACTGGATGTTTCTGTGCATTTTTGGATGTGAAGAGTTTCTATTATTGTTTTGTCTTCTTACTTTGATTTCTTCACTTCCCGTCTGCCTGTTTCTCAATATGAGGCCTACTTTTACCTTAGGATTGGGTGTTGCTTCCTCCGGATTCGCTCAGTGTCTTTCAATAAAGCAACATCTCTTCCAGCAATCCCAGCCTGTCAGGCTAGAGACTAAGGGCCAGGCAGTGTTTTGAGACGGATTATCTTGTAGTTTGATCTGTTAATATTTCTAGTGGATTTTTATCAGATTGGAGGAAAAGAAGAAAAGGACATCTGTGTAATTTAGAGGCTTAAACACCACCTAAGGGAGAGCTCCCTTTGTTAAGTGGTACCTCCATTCGGTTTGTGCCCAGGGATTTGGAATTCAGGTAGAATTTTAAGTGGCTTGGATTCTGAAAACACTTGTAACTAGGGTTACTTCCCATGGTGACCAAGGTTGTTGGACAGCAGTTGAGTGGTGTACAAAATACGCACATGTTTGTCTTGGAGATCCAGAAAATTTCTGGGATTAAGGTGAAATTCAGCAGTGTTTTGTTCCTTAGTTTTCGCTCTCGTTCTTCTATGCTGGATATTTTACTTGCCTCTTCCAAGAGGCTTTTAATCTTTGATTTGGATGATTTGAATGAATCCATCATGACTTTGTGGGACTTACTACTAATCTTCTTGCTTTTTTTTTTTCTCTTGTTTATTGCCTCTGCTGCAGGCTAAGCCATGACTTCAGGATCTGGGCATGTGGACTCCAAAGCTGAGCTCACTGCTTTGCTTGAGCAATGGGAGAAAGAACATGGCAGTGGGCAAGACATGGTCCCCATTCTCACCAGGTAAGTTCCAGCAAATAAATTCTGATGTTGCCCGAGAGCTGCTTTTACTGTGTTTTTTGCTTAAGGTTTTTAAATAGCTAATTAGCTGTTGCTAATTTGATCTAAAAGATATGCAGTGAGTGTAGCATTTAGATACATATATTTTTTGTTATGAACTTTAAATAGCTAATTAGCTGTTGCTAATTTGTATTCTTTGATCTAAAAGATAAGCAGTGAGTGTAGCATTTAGATACATAAAATTTTTGTTATGAACTTTAATATTGCAAAGCTCTTAGGCAGATGGTCTCAAACATGAAATAATGGAAGCCAGGGAGAAGCTGAACAATGTTTTACAAGCTTCAGGTGAGGACATCAAACTTAAGAAAGCAAGCTATGAAAATGGGGTTTCATCAGAGTGGTAGTGTCGGAGTTTGTTCTCGTTAGATTGTGTGGACACTGATCAGATTGTGGGAAAGGATGAGAGAGAGTCAATAGGATGAATTTAGGGGATCATATAGAGGATTTTATTGAAGCTTATAGAGAAGATTTTATTGAAGCCTATTGGATGTGCCTGAATAGAGCTGTTAAAATTCTCTTTCTCAATGATGGACAGACAGTTCATGTGTTGTATTTGTGAGGAAAATATCCCCTAGGCCAATAAATTACTACTTAGGAGATTTGCAGCTGGTAGTAGCAGCATTATTGAGAACACATCCCCTACTACAGGAAGAACAGTTGGAATATCAGTTAAGTATGTGGTTTTCTGAGGCAAGCTTCACTTGGGTTAACTGATAATATTTTTGTGGGAATTTTATGGGAATTTCACAGAAAATACACCTGATTTCTTCTCCTACCTCAAGGCAGGCCACAGGAGGAAGGATTTAAAATGTTTGCTGGTACACTAGGAACAGCCCAAGTTTCTGTAAGGCAGTTCTCCGTGTTGTTGCATGAGGCACCTCAGACAAGCAAAGCTTCTTTGTGTAGATGCATGCTGTGTCTCACCTAGTTGATAACACTTCTTTGCTGTTTTTACCACTATTTAAAAAAAATAAGAAGGAGGTGAGCAGCAAAAATATCAGTGCTTATCCCTTAGAAATGAGCAAGTTTCCTGAAAAACATGAGGCGTGTTTATTGTATCTTTGTGTATTTGTTGTCTGATTTGTGCCTTGGAAGAGTTGTATGTGTTGCTTCCAGACTTTCTATTGCAGTCATGAGTGCCAGAAATGTACTAGTCTAAGAAATATAAAGAAATCTGAATTTAAAATTAAAGATGTGTTTTCTTGTGTGTATCATTCTGGCACTTGCTGTTCCCCGGCTCTTTCAGTTCCTACATTATTTGTGCCTGAGTCAGACAACCCTCCTGTGGCTCTCCCAAGATTTCGATGCAGCAGGCAGGTTGTAACAGATGAGGAAAGCTTGGGAATTTTGGCTTTAGTAGAGATTTACTTAGAGTAGATAGCAGGAGGATTTTCTGGCTCTAGGAGATGCCTGAAAGGATGTAAATCCAGTATCAGTGCAATTTTGGAGTACTGGATTTCAGGAATAATTTAAATAGGTTTAAAAGAATCCCCTGGAAGAGATGCTACGAGTGTGCAGTGACTCCAGCTGTTGGTGGCTGGTGTGCTGGGATAGAGTGGTGCTATTGCACACTTGGAGATGGAGGAAGCTGTGCTCACTCTTGCTGGTGAGGGGCATTTTTCTGCTTCCTTCTGCCCTCTGGGCTAAGTGAGAGAACTTCCCCGTGCGGAGGGAAGTCCATTGAACATGAGATGTGAGTGTGCAGTAGTGAGTGCTTCAGCAGTAATAACGCAGCAGCAACTACCTGGTGGCTTACAGGCCACAGGTGAATTGTCAGGTCCAAAGAAATTTGTTTTCTGGGTTAGTTACCTAATAACTTAGTTTTCTGGACTGTTAGAAGGTATCAATGTAAGAAAAATAGTGTCTGCAAGTGACCAATGCATAATATTATCTGTTTTTTTTTCTGGGAAAAATGTAGATTGAAATGATCCTTCCAGAGCATTAATTCGTAGTCTAAGTGCAACTTGTATTGAAACATACTGGCAAATCCTGGGAGCCATGTCCTTCATGTGGTCTGGAGAGCCAATATTTGGGCTGCCTTAAGTTACGCTGTCTGCATTGGGGGGGATGTAGCAAAGTTGAGAGGTGCTTGTGTGTAGCCCTCTCGTCCCTTCTTTCTTCACCCCCAGGGTGAGCTCAGTTTGTAGGAAGTGGAAATGAGGCTCTTACCTTTCTGAAAATGACCTGCAAAGGCAGTCGTGAAGAGAGGGGCAAGAAACAAGGCAAGAGGGAAAGATACCACCAGCACTTGCAGCCACATAAAATGTAGGTTTTTGCATGCATGCAAAATCTGAATCACTAGGGAACCAACATAATACTAAGGAAATGGCAAAACCTGAATAAATATTAACTACTTTTGTGGCTTTTTGTTGTTGTTAAAGCCCTTTCAACAGAGCATGTGACTGCGTTATGAAAACAGATTGAGCTTTCTTATTCCTTCAGTTCTTCTCTCCCTTCGGTGAGGAACTGGTAGGCCATGTAGAGAGATTCACCCAAGTCACTTCTCAAACCAAAAGGGTTGCAGACTTAACATTCGAACTGTCAAGGGGGAAAGGAGATGTTGTTTTTGGTTGTGGGCCTGGTAGGAATCTTTTTGAAGCCACTTTTGTATGCTTTAAGGAAGAAAAGGATAATATAAAAAAGTTGGATCTCCTCCTGCAATTTTGAATATCCATTTTAAAATGGCAGTGATTTTTTTTCTTTCTTTTTTAATGTTGGCCAAATGATTGTGCCTACTTGTTTGGAGAAAAAAAAAATACCACAATCAGCAACTCACGTGCCTGTCTCATCTAGGCTGAGCTGATGTCGCTGTCCCCGGGGCAGTCCAGCTCCAGCCTGGCATGTTTGGCTGCCTACCTCACCAGGCTGCAGTGAGGAGTGTGTTTCCCTTGCTCTCCCTGCTGCTTGCCAGACCTTTCTGGCAAGCTTCCAAAAAGCCGATTAGCACCTCAAAAGACCTGATAACTCTGTGGTTCAACTTCTCAACTCCCCGTTTGTCCCAGCTGGCTGTTGGCAGGCTCCCCTCCAACTATTAGTTTCTACAGGGGGAAAAAATAGGAGGAGCTGGCAGGGGAGTGCTTAAGGAACTGGCTTTTGCCAGAAATGTGTGAGAGCTCAAGCTGAGCCACCTGTTAGCAAGAGGCACAATTTGCATCTCTTCAGATTCAGGCTTACTGCAAGTAAATATTAGAACCCCACAGGATCAACAGTTTGCTGAGAGTTAATTGTCAGACTGGAGAAAAGCGCGGAAGTTCTCTCCTCGTTCCCAATAAGGTAATTTGCTGTTGCTACAATCCAGGCAGGCCTTACAACATCATCTCTTGGCACACTGCCGAATCGGTGTCAGTCACAAAGGCAAATCTAAGTACATTTTTTTGCCTCTAATCATTCCTGGCAGCACAGGATATTTTCTGGAAAGTAACAGGAGTGGAGCAGGAATCGGTGCCATTCTGCAAGGGAAATGTGCAAGTGAAAGACAGATAATTTCCCAGGAATTCCTGCAGCCTTCCCGCAGTTTTCCCTGCCCAGTACTAAGTCAATTCGCTAGCCCTGGGGTGTGCAGACCTTGCATTAAGCTGCTGTGCTGACAGTAGGTTCTGCACCCCACTTCTACTGACTTCAGTAGAAAGGAGTGAATGAGGTTTATACCAAGGGAATATGATGAGTTTGGTAATACTTTTTAATGCCCACTCTATTTCACCTCAAAGGTTATGTGTTTCCACTGGGAAACTTCCTGAAGAAAACAGTGCCTGTCTATGACAGTATTTATTGTTTGACCTGTTCTTTGTTTCTTTTAAATATAAATGATTCCTTCCTGCATTGCTTGATCTGAGTGAATTGGGCATAGGATTTCTTGTATCTTCTTAGGCAGCTTCTCAGTTTAGGGGAAAATGCAACTTTAAAACTGCCTCTGATCTTTTGCTGATACATTAAATTCTCCTCTGTATCTGGAGGTCTATGAATGGGTAGCCAGCTGAGTTTCTCCTTCTCCTAGTTGCTACAGTAGCTGACATGCTTGGTAAAAAAGATAATTGAGCTTGAATGGAGCTGAAGGGATACAAGTAGAACAAAATGAGAAATAGAGACGTGTGGGGAGTTTCTTGCAGAATGTGTTGTAGAAGGTTACTAGGACTCTCATGTGAGCAAATGAAAGCTATCGTCCACCTGCATTATATCTCACTAGAGCTTTCTCAAGTAGCAAGAGATTTCTGGCAGGATAAGCTTTGTTTTGGTACTCTTCAGAACGGAATGAAATGGGATGGAATTACCTATTTCTGAGGAGGAAAATTTGCTCTATTTGCAGCTTCTCCTTTTGGAGTTTTGGCAGGCAGCCTCCTCCCGAGCAGTGCTCTTGTGCTGCACTGGGGCCTTGATAAAGACCAAGTGTGTTTGTGGTGGGTTGAAATGAGATATTAGAGGCAAGTCTATACTTTTTTCTTGTTCTGCTCTAGCAGACAGCCTGAAATCCTCTGGTAGCACTAAATACAGTATAAGTGAGAGCTGATGAGCTGTTTTATTAACAAGCTGTGAGGAGCTGCCTCCTAGGACCAGCCGGAGTGGGGAATCTTGCTTATTTTCTGTTCTTTTTTTTTCATAGAATGTCTGAGCTGATTGAGAAGGAGACTGAAGAGTATCGCAAAGGGGATCCGGACCCTTTTGATGACCGACATCCAGGTGAGATTTGCTGAATGTATTTGGCAGCCCCAGCTCTATCTCAGTCGGTACCTGGTAACTCATATTTAATAATGGGCAATATCTGGCTTGAATGTATTCTGCTGCTTATCAAGGTCTGGCATTGCTTTCAAACTGAGGAATTGTGCTCTGTAGTGTTGATACCTGGCAGTTTTGAAGTTTGTTTTGGACATATCACGGCCCTGGATAGACTTCTGAAATAGCATTTCTGAGGTTGATTTATGAAATATGGGTATGATTGTGCTAACAAGTTGCAATTAAAGGGAAATACTGGGTCTGAGTTGCACAGAGAGGGCAGTCTGTCCCAACTTTTCTTGGTTTGCCTTTTGAGTTTGCAGTTGGACAAGTGTAGTGTTTTGGATTGTTTGTTTTGTTTGGATTTATTTTATTTTATTTATTTTTTTTGAGATGATTTATTTCCAGATACTTGGAAACAGCTTGTCTGACATCCTTATCTTCACTGTACATAGAAATGACAGTTCAACACTCTTGGGCCATTAAGATCTCTCATACTTTGACCAGTAGGACATTACTTTACGGAGGTGATGCCTCCTAGAAGAAATATTAGCTCAGTTACTAATTTTTACAATTTATCCTGTGATTTTCCCGCTGAGAAAGATTTCCTTCTGATTTGAGGATAGTTGTTCAGTATTAATTCTGCAGTCTGGAGGTAGCTGATTTTTTTCCCTGTTTCTCCTACAGGTCGAGCAGACCCAGAGTGCATGCTTGGGCACTTGCTAAGGATACTTTTCAAGAATGACGATTTCATGAACGCGGTGGGTTTGCCCTGAGAGCTGCACCTGACCATCCCTGCCACCTTCTCGTGGTTTCTGTCCACTTTGTGCTTGTTTCATTTTGCTGGTGCTGGGCCTATGTCTTCCATAACCATTTTCCTTAAATATGGTTTAGATAGTGACTTGTTTGCCACTGTTGTAACGCCTCAAGGAAGGGGGGGATTTATTAGCTGTTTAGGACTGCTGAAGAATTTGTAGTAATAACTGAACTAGTTCTTCTCAGTTTATCACCCTGAAGAAATTACTGTTTTTCTAGTATAAATTAAAAAGCGTAATTAACTTCTCGAATGGGAATTACTACCACTAATTCCAATGTCTGGAGTCTTTGCCCTATACTCGGAAATGCTGGACAAGGGCAGAGGAGCATAGTAGTTCTCGAAGGCTTAGGGAGAGGATTAGGAGGCAGAAATCTGGCTTTTCTCTTGCCCTGCTACACTCAGTTTATTGCTACAGCTTTTGGGAGATGAAGATTTACCTTCATCTCCCTACAAATATTGGCATATTTTGTTATAGGGATTCTGTCAGAATGCTGAGAAGTTATTAGTTAGTATCAGAGAGTTCAGGTTAACACACTTGAAGATCCAGGGTTTAGGTATATCTTTCATTTTATTATTTTGCTGCTGTGGGATTTCACTGCTCTGGTTTTAGTCAGAGATGATTTTCAAACCAATGCTGTTCCTGATCTTCTCTAGCTAGTGAATGCTTATGTGATGACAAGCAGAGAGCCTCCACTAAACACTGCTGCCTGCCGACTCCTTCTGGATATCATGCCAGGACTGGAAACTGCTGTTGTCTTTCAGGAAAAGGTATTCTCTATACTGAGCCTTGATTCATGAACTTGGGGTATTGCATACCCCAGCAGTTCCTCCAACAGGAGAAATCAGCAAAAAGAAAGACTGAAACTCTGTTTCTTGCAAACAGTCTCTTCAGGCTTATGCATGTTCTTGTATTTACTTTAGTGTTAACTTATTCAGCTCACAAAATTTGGGGTGGTCCATAGCTTCCAGCATATAACGAGGACTTGATTCATGCAGCAGAAGAACTGGAATTTAATATTTTGGGAAATGTTGTGCTTTGAACTGTATTTTACAGACCTGGAGCAGGCCATATAAAATGTTAAGCCTCTCTGTAGTAGGCTCAGCCAGTAATTTACAGCTACAGCAGAGTGGTACCGTTATTAGAGCTAAGTGATTATACTTAAGCAATCTAAAATCCACATATATTGTGGGGTTTATCTAGAACTGTGATGTGCAGCTGAATCAGACCCCTGCGTCGCTTTGCAAGTCTGTTTTGAAGGACTGTGTAGAGGGGTCAAAAGTCAAAAGCTCCTAAGCCCCAATTTCCTGATCTGTAACATTAAGAGAATCTTAAATTTGGAAATGAGATAATGCTTTCTGTAGAAGTCCAAAATGAGTTTCTTTAAAGTTATGAATATGAGATCTGAGAACATGGCAAGAGGGAAGAGTAATATGCTGCCTCTGTGAGTTCATTGTAATTTGAGGTTTTTAACCTGTCCGCAGTTTAAGACTTAGAGATTTTTGATCCATAAAATTTAAAAGAAAAATGATAGTTTGCTGTTCAGAGAGGATTTAAATACAACTTGCATGCAGGAGATTTTAGGACAGTTAACCAAGTGCACTGTTTTAAGAGTCTATATTGTTCGAGGCCCTCTGGTGGCTAATGTACTTCCCATCTCATTTATTTATTTTTTGTATGTAAATAATAATGTGAATTTGAATGTATAATGGACAGTGCTTTAAAAATCTGTGAGCTGAGAATTCTCACATGAATATATGCCTTCTCATCATTGTTTTCAGCTGATATTTTGTCATGCTGTAACTAGAATTATTCAAAATAATGTGCAAGATTCCTTTTAACGTAATAATGTGTTATATGCTGCTTCAAGATCCCATAATGATTTAGGGGAGAAAAAAAGCTACAGTCTTGCCTGTTGTGATTTAGTTGACTGTTTTTATTTGGACTTATTCAGACTGGTTAAACAAATGCATGTCAGACTGTGTTCAAATGCTGCCTCATTTGTTACTACTAAAAGCATTAACTATATTTAGTGTGAAGATTTTCATTTTAGCAAATGATTAACTTCCTTTTTCTGAAGTCATTCTGGATTTGTAGCTGTGTTGACAGTTGTTCTTTGGGTTCATGAGTAATCATTAATGTAAATAGTTCCTCTGGCAACAGCCAGCTGGCTTAAGTGGCTTCTCAATTTGGCCCTAGTAAGCTTTGAAGCTTCTAGTGAACTGCAAGAATCTTAGCCAAATTTGATTCTACTTGATATAAATTCAATGCCAGACCTTTGAAACCTCCTAATTTGCTGGCAATATACATGAATGAAACTGGCACTTTGGGTTCTTTTTCTGGTGTTGTTTGGTTAACCAATTTAAACTCGTCTTTTGCCACTTTCCAGGCAGTAAGTTGAATTACCGCTCTGGAAGATTTCTGCAGGTGTGCCAGTCTTGATCCTAGGTATCTAATGCCTGGGAATAGTTTTCTGCGGCTTGTTGTTTTGCTTCCCTGTAGTTT
>NW_010588641.1:354056-386541 GCF_000705375.1 Tinamus guttatus | reverse complement strand
ATGGGGCTGAGACAGGAAGAATCGTTACTAATAGATGTTTTCATTTGCACCAAGGAGGAAAAATGGAAGTCTGACTGTTGGAATTTTTCTCCCTTTCCTCATTTTAGGAAGGCATAGTTGAAAATCTCTTTAAATGGGCGCGCGAGGCTGATCAGCCCCTGAGGACGTACGCAACAGGGCTCCTGGGAGGAGCTATGGAAAACCAAGACATTGCTGCAAATTACAGGGATGAGAACTCGCAATTGGTAACGATCTACTGCTGTACTTTTCTCCTTTAGAGACAGATATGCATATCTCTGTTGTTGTTGTTGTGGAGCTCCCATTCATGAATTAATAGGCAGTCAATTGAAATGACTTGGAAACAGGTAGGACTGACAAATATGGCTCTCCGGATGCTGTACAGCATCAAAACACAGGTGAATTCATCTAACTCTTGAGCAGGTAAAGCCTCTAAGAATAGAAAAGAAGCCTTGAGGTTTTGTAGGATTGCAGCCTGAGAGCTACTGCTTCCAAAGGGAACATTACTCAGGGTTAGACTGGGATGTTGGGATTATGGTGCCAATTGGTATTTGCTCCTGTTGGCACCGTTATAACTGATCTGCTCTTGATGGCTTTCTCGCCGTGTCTCAGTCAGAAGGAGAATACGTGCACATTTGTGGTGAAAGTAGTTATAACAAAAAAAGGTTGGAGTTATCTTGTTATTTAAGCATCATTTCTCTGGGCCAACTCCTGCACCACAGCATGCTTGATATTTTATGTTAGGTTGTTTATGTTAAAAGCAAGAATGCGACCAGTGCAAGTTGCGTGTTCACGCTTGCTTATTTATATAACAGGTGGCTTTGGTGCTTCGACGGCTGCGAGAGTTACAGGTTACTGAAATGACTACAAAACAAGAAAACAAGAGGCCCAGCCCTCGGAAAGTGCCATCGGATCCTCTGCTGGCTCTGGATGAGGAGGCCGTGGATATGGATTACGGGGAGATGGCAGTAGACGGAGAGCAAGAGGAAGTTGCTGGGGATATGGAGATCTCCTTTCATCTTGATTCGAGTCACAAGACCAGTAGCAGAGTAAACTCTGCCACAAAACTAGATGATGGGGGCCTGAGAAAAAGCAAGTCAGGGAAGCAGCACGAGAGAGACGGCTTCCGGAAGGCCAAGCAAAAACTGGGCTTCTCCACTTCGGAACCAGAGCGGATGTTTGTTGAACTATCCAACAGCAGCTGGTCAGAAATGTCCCCGTGGGTGATTGGCACTAATTATACACTTTACCCTTTGACTCCTGCCATAGAGCAGAGACTAATTCTTCAGTACCTGACTCCCTTAGGGGAGTACCAAGAGGTGAGCATTTGAAGGTGGGAGGAAGAACTCTGTGTTTGAGTTATCCTGATGGAGCTACCAGTGGTATCATAGGGAAGAGTCTGGAGAACTGTTACATCACTTGGAGATCAGTAGGCTTTCCTAAGGTCATGATGATGATTTTTCAAACTGCTTGAAGTCATAAGGGTGCTAGGAATCTAGCAGGTGTGTGATCTGGTAGCCCGAGCCTGACACCAGGAGTTTTATTCCTGGGTTCTCTGTTCTTCCAAGTATTGCTTATGTGATACAGGGCAAGTTGCTTTATTTGAAATACAGACATTTTTCCTTGTTACTCTAGAAGAGTTGAGGGACTCCAACATTAAACTTCTGAGGAATCTGAAACTAAAATCCTGAGTGAAATGGCCTGTGTAGAACCTCAGCAGCAGTTCTGATAAGAACTGGCTGTGCTTATGTTAGATACCTTTGAGGACTGCTGTTACGAGTGTGGACAAAATAGTAAAGCCCTATCAAATTAATCAAAGAGTGTTTCCTTTTATGTTACCATAAACCTTCTTTTAGCATAGGTGTGCAGACCACCTGTGTATCTGCTTAATTGTTTTTTCCAGCTGAATTTATTTGAATTGAGGAGGAGCGAAGCAACACACACAGTTTTGCTTTGTGCTATGCGTTTGTGTGTGTGTGCATGTGCACTTGTGTGCCCTGCTTCTGAGAGCCAAAGAAACATTATCCCCTAATACCCTGCATGCTGACTGGATCCCTTTGTATGCCAGCAATAATAGGATAGAAAAGTAGGAATTAATGCTATAAAGCTGTTACACAAAGAATTATGCAAGGGTTTTGCTCTGTTGCCCTGCTGCTGTTTTTTCTGCTCAGTTGTTGGTAGTTGTCTTTGCACAGATGGAAAGTGGAAGCTATCGCCAGGGTGGGATCTGTGTGGATTTGCCATAGCTGCTCGTGAAGGAGAGTCTTAGGATTTGCGTGTGGCAGCTGTGCTGCACCTCACTGCAGTCAGCAGATGCATTACAAGAGGTCTGTTAACCTTTATTGCTTCCTATGGATGGAGCTGGTTACCACTGACCTCTCATAACAGGTATCTGCTAATAGGGGAGAAATGGGGGGTTGAGAGAGTGGAAAAACAAAAAAGACCTCAACTTTCCCATGGAATGTTTAGCTCGCCTCCTAATTTCATTTTTTCCCAGCTGCTGCCCATCTTTATGCAACTGGGATCGAGAGAGCTGATGATGTACTACATAGATCTGAAGCGAACCAATGATGTGCTGCTCACTTTTGAAGCCCTTAAGGTAATCTGCTTTAATGCAAAAAGACTTGCTTTAAACATTGTGAAGCACTGAATGTGCATCAGCTGCATGTGGCAAAGGCAAATGGTCACCCCTTTAGGCCTGTGCATCTTGCAGGCTGTCTGGGGACTGCAATTGGCTTTGACACAACTTGAATGCTTTGGGTGTTTCTTTAACTCTGGAATATTAAAAAAAAAAAAAAAAAAAAGGGGGGGGGGGGGGGGGGGGGAGGAGGGGGGAATAAAAGGGTCTTAATTGCAAGATAAGTGCCATTAATTTCTCCTGCCAGCTACCTTTCTGAAAATGGCAAAAATTCTTTTCTCTACCAAATGCTCATGCATCTGCTGCCCTTAGGTGGCACTCCTAAGTTATTCTTTGGTCTGTCATCGCAAGGATGAGGCATAAGCAGCTCTCTCCCAGAAGCTCCAGCATGAAATCCATGCTCGATGTTTGAAACATGATTGCTCATATGACACGACCTGTGGTTTATCTCCTCCAAGAAATGAAAACACAAAATAACCCTCCCTCTCTGAACCTGTAATGCTTCCTAAGCAAGACTGCTGCAAGGGCTACATCTTGAGTTACAGTTTGTACCAGCTCATTCCCAAAAATCTGCAACAGGTGAAGGTGATCGGTTGAAGAGAAATGGTTGTTATGTCTTTCCTTGAGGTGCTGCTGTTTTTTGCCATCCACCTTCCTGCAGGGAAGGGAAAGTAGGCAACAGTTGGAAGAAATCTAGTCTAACCTGTGTCCGTCTTTCCTTAGCATTTGGCATCGTTGCTGCTGCACAACAAGTTTGCAACGGAGTTTGTCGCTCATGGAGGGGTGCAAAAACTGCTGGAGATCCCACGTCCGTCTATGGCAGCCACGGGAGTCTCCATGTGTTTATATTATTTGTCCTACAATCAAGATGCCATGGAGAGGGTAGGAGACTTTCTTTTAATAGAACTGTAGCGATTCCCATGGTTTTGAGGGACTTTACGCTTCCTATCCAAGTGCAAATGGGGAATAAACATCTCTAAGCTAAAAAGCAAATCCATGTATTGAAACCTGGTATGTCCAGAGTCAACGGGAATTCTTGGAGAACAGTTACTCCCCTCTAAGCTTGGGACGTTTGTCTCCGAGAACCCTCATTTTCCATGGACTAACTGATTTCTCTTTTGCAATCTGTTTGTTGTCCTTCTCACCGCCGTTTGCTTCCTAGGTGTGCATGCACCCCCACAACGTGCTCTCGGACGTCGTGAACTACACGCTGTGGCTCATGGAGTGCTCCCACGCCTCGGGCTGCTGCCATGCTACCATGTTCTTCTCCATCTGCTTCTCCTTCCGTGCTGTCCTGGAGCTCTTTGACAGGCATGATGGCCTTCGTCGGCTGGTGAATCTGGTAAGGCTTGTGGCCACCTTAGGTGCTGAACACTGTTGTAATGTCAGATTTTTTGCCTTTTACATGTAGTTACTGCAGATAGTTCATATATTTCTTCCCGTTCCACATACAAGTGTGGTGTTGCCACACGCCTTTTGGATCCCAACACATCCAGCCTGGTTTGAGGAGAAATACAGCTGTGTTTGCGCTGTGCTGCAGCATCACTGCATTAATCACCCATCCTATAGACCTAATTACATAGTTCCTGTGCAAAAGCTGCTCTGTCTGCATGGTACTGCTGGGTGTGCTCATAAGAGCTGAGGTTGGACACCCCTATCCTTTCTGTAGATAAGCACGCTCGAGATCTTAAACCTGGAAGACCAAGGAGCCCTGCTGAGCGACGACGAGATCTTCGCCAGTCGCCAGACCGGGAAGCACACGTGCATGGCCCTGCGCAGGTACTTTGAGGCTCACCTGGCCATCAAACTTGAGCAAGTGAAGCAGTCGCTTCAGCGCACCGAGGGTGGCATTCTCGTCCACCCGCAGCCCCCCTACAAGGTGAGCAGCACACTGCAAGCTTTTAATATTGTGATGCCCTTTTCTCAGTGCAATTTATAGGATTTGTTTGTGCTTTTTTCTCCTCTCCTTGGACTGTCACTGCCATTGGAAATGTGTAGAAAAGCCTTTGAGGTGCATCTAAACTATATCTGATTATTGTTCCTGTTTTGCTCCCATAATTCTACCACCATATTTCAAAAACTGAAGTTAAAGCCAAGTTATTTTTGATACTCATGGACTTTTTTAGATGCTTTTGAGCTCTGAAAGGACATATTCTGCAGTTGCAGATAAGTGCATGATTAGAAAAACTTGAATATGTGCTTGTCATTTGATAATGGCAAAACAAATGTGTCTGTAAGGCACTTTTTTTTAAAAAAAGGAGATGAGACGCTTACTGGCCATTATTTTTTTTTTTTCCTCTCCCTTCTCCCTGTAAAAATATTTAAAAACACAATTTTCTGGATGCTTGTCCCGGGGGAGCCCATCATTTGTGATTTGTTTATGATGATTTTACAGAAGTGCTGAATTGATGAAATGGAGGTTCTTCTGCTTCTGTGAAAATACCACTTTGTTTTCAGTAAATAAAAAGTAACATGTAAAAGCTGTTGTCATTTTGTGTGATTTCAGAATTTTGACTCGGAGATGAATTGCAGACTTGTTAGGAATACCCTTTTTCTTCAGTATTTTTTGCTGAAGTTGGAACTCAGGAACTCTGTTACTCAATGTTTTTGCAGCCTCTCTTAATTCTTCAGTGGAGTTGTCTCCTGAATGACAGTCTATTAACTGCTAGATTAGGAGTTTAAAAGCCGCTTGGAATTTTAATATAATTCCTCTAAGTTCATCTAACCTTTCTTTAGCAGCAAAGAAACTTAGAGGGTTTTATTCTTAAGCTTATTATTGCCTATTATAGTGGCAGTTGCTTCTTTTTCTTTTTTGTAGCTGGAGAATAGCTCATAAAGTGAGTATGTAATCTGCAAGAAAGAGCACTGGCTTCTCTATTTTGGTGTGGATGCTGTTAACTCCCAGCAGCGAAGGCTAGAACTGCATGTTTGTAGCCTTTGATCTTTGTAATTCTTTTCCCTCCAGGCCTGTTCTTACACTCACGAGCAGATTGTAGAGATGATGGAGTTCCTCATCGAGTATGGGCCAGCACAGCTCTACTGGGAGCCCGCCGAGGTCTTCCTCAAGTTGTCCTGTGTGCAGCTCATGCTTCAGCTCATTTCAATAGCGTGCAACTGGAAGACGTACTATGCAAGGTGAAACATTTGCCATAGCACTGCCTTTCTTCAGGCAATAAGTTGTGGCTCTTAGGCAGGGCATCAAGACTCCTAGGTTTCCTCCCTCTGTTAGGGAAAGTATCCAGGTTAGGATACTTAGGCAGGACCTGTGGTATAGTTGCGAGTGCTGGTGAAATAAAATGTTGTGGAAAAGCGGATTGAACTCGGGAGATAGAGGAGGATGTCACAAAGTTTCTGGAATCTGCATCTTTGTTGCCTTTAGTTGCACTTCTGTGCTGCTTCCTCTCTCTCAGTTTGTTTAGCGTTTTGTTGAAGGACTAATTGAGTTATCGTCAGAGACTAGAAAACTTCTAGAGCAGAGTGTGAAATCAAGGCTTGTGTTAATCCTGGAGGGGGGTGGAATGTCAATGTGCATGTCGCAAGCTTAGCTGGCTCAAGGAAGGACATTGCGTATCACTGGTTTGTTGGTGTTTGAAGTTTACTGAGGAGATAAAACTGCATGAAGGAGTCGTAGGCAACAAGCCAGAGTGAGAGAGAGAGGAGAAAGGGGTTGCAGGTTGTTTATCTTGCTTTGCTAGGATTAGAGTCTCTCGTTGAAATACCTGCAATGAGTTTGTAGAGAAGTTCACCTTGGCATGTTGCTTTTCAATCTTTTCTGCTGTCCTGGCCACAGATGTACTGTGAGGGCACCGTGATGGTTTGTTATGTCTGCATGGCACCTCTTTGCTTCCTTCCTTCCTTTTTTCCTTCCTTCTCCCAAATCTTCAGCATCCGTATTGCTAACCAAAAAGAGACTGTGCTACCCCAGGCCCTGATAGGAAAACATTAAGATCCCATCCCCGCTTCAACAGGGGGGATGGTTACAAGGTTCCTGCCTCTGTTTACCTGATGAACGTCTGCCCCGGGGGTGAGGGTGTAGTCCTCCCTGGAGATAGGCTGGCTGGTGAGGCAGTGTCTGCTGCAGGTAGCTGTTGAGCCGGGTGCTCATCGCCGCTGCTTCCCCATCCCTGCCATCTGCAGGAGCTCCTTGCCGACCTGTCCTTGAAAGCTCTTGAAATCTGTTTTGCTTCTGCAGTCCCCTGCCTCGTACTGTTTCTCAGGTTGCATTCTCCTGGGTAGTTCCTGTTCTCTTCTCTCTTGTTCCCAGCAGCTCGTTCCTAATTGCTGCCGCACTTAACTCCCACCTTGCCACCTTAAGTCAAACCTTCCCCTTCCCTCCACAGAGCATAGGGTTTGTGCCACTGCCTTCATTCCCCATGTCCTTCCCTAAACTTCCTCCCCAAAGGACCCTGCCACCGTGCCTAGGATGTCAGCCTGTATTTCTCGTGCCTCTCCTCTTTCTGGGTTACTGCTTTTAGAATGGAAAAGGAGACCAAAAGGAACCTTCAGAAACTTCTGATGCAACTGATTTACTCTTGTTGTTATTGAACTAGGGTAGATTGGGCACAGTTTTACGTTGTTGAAATGTCTCTAAACGTATACGCGTTTAAGAAATTCTTTTGTTATCATCTTGCAGGAATGACACGGTAAGATACGCTCTGGATGTACTGGCTATCCTGACTGTGGTTCCTAAAATCCAGCTGCAGCTGGCGGAACCTGTGGATGTATTAGATGAAGCTGGATCTACCGTTTCCACCGTGGGTAAGCTGAAAGTGGTTTATTAGTGGTCTTCTAAATGCAATTTCAGGTGGTTGCTTCTAAGCTACAGTGGAATGAGGCCTAAAATAATTCATATGTTCAGAGTTACTGTCAGAGATGCAAATGAAAAGCAGGGCAGACTGTGGTTTAAAATGGTGTCATGATTGGCGCTGTGGTTGGTTTTTAAATTTGAAACTATGGTCTTGGACTCAGTTGTTTTCCAAGACCTCATTAAATACAAATGCAGGCAAATCCCCTTTTGTAATGGGACTATTAGGTTCCTTCAGCTTTCCAGAAATTTAGATCTCCTGAGGATATGGCATTTGGGAATATGGGAGAGGAATAATTACTGTTACGTATGTGTTTGAGTTATTCTTTAATTGACTGCCTGCAGATTCAGTATGCAAATGAATGAGATGTGGCTGGATCAGATCCAAGTCCTGTGCATTCAATGGGGCCTAACTTATTTAAGGAGGGGACAGGGAAAGGTGGAAATGGGGAGTACTACATGTAGGTGGGAGGCAGTTTGTTTTTCATGAAGACTTCCCTTTCTTGGAGGAAGCTTTTGACCTGAAATGAACACAAAAAGAACAGGGTCCCTGTAGCTGTAGAAGGCAGTGATTTCGGTACTAGGTCTTGTTTTCCCTTGACTTGCTTAGAAAGTGGTGGCGTTTTTGTTGTGATTGTTCTCTTCATAATAAGGTCTCCTTTCCCTTCATTTCTACCTCGTTAATGTTTATACAAGAGTTGCTTTCTATAACGGGAATCAGAGACATGCTCATGCATCTTTCGTTGTGTCTCAAACTGCAAACCTGGGCTGTGCCTGAACACCCTCCTGACAGGTTATGTTGATTCCCTGCTTACTCATGATGAAGCAGAGGAGCATCGGTGAAGGAAAATGTTTTGCTAGGGATATATAAAAATCTCTTTGAGGCTAGCTGGAAGGAAAAATCTGCCTTTAAAAGGTCTCAGAACAAATGTGAATTACATTTTCCTCAGCTTTGTAGAAGACTCCCCTTGTCTGATGAACTGTGTAGGATAAGTTTGGAGTATTAAAGTATTTCTTTCCCTCTCACTAGGTATTAGCATCATCCTTGGAGTTGCCGAGGGTGAATTTTTCATCCACGATGCGGAGATTCAGAAATCAGCCCTTCAGATCATCATCAACTGTGTGTGTGGCCCAGATAATCGCATCTCTAGTATTGGCAAATTCATCTCTGGGACTCCTCGGCGAAAGCTTCCTCAGGCCAAGAGCAGCGAGCACACGCTGGCTAAGATGTGGAACGTGGTGCAGTCCAACAATGGCATCAAAGTGCTGCTGTCTCTGCTGTCCATCAAGATGCCCATCACGGATGCTGATCAGATCCGAGCGCTGGCCTGCAAAGCCTTGGTGGGGCTCTCGCGCAGCAGTACTGTCCGGCAGATCATCAGCAAGCTGCCCCTCTTCAGCAGCTGTCAAATTCAGCAGCTGATGAAGGAGCCCGTGCTGCAGGACAAGCGCAGCGAGCATGTCAAGTTCTGCAAATACGCGGCGGAGCTCATCGAGCGCGTCTCAGGGAAGCCCTTGCTCATTGGCACGGATGTCTCCCTGGCTCGGCTGCAGAAAGCGGATGTGGTGGCCCAGTCGAGGATCACGTTTCCCGAGAAGGAGCTGCTGCTCCTCATTCGGAACCATCTCATCTCTAAGGGCCTGGGCGAAACTGCATCCATCCTTACAAAGGAGACCGACCTGCCCATGACCGCCGCGTCCAACTCCTCGTCTGCCTCCCCCCCCGTGGCGGCGGCTGCCTCCCCCGTGGCCCTGCCTCGCGCTCCCCGCATAGCTAACGGCATTTCGGCCCGCTTGAACAGCCACGCGTCTGTCGCTTCCACCGCCGCCTCTGTCCACGCTCAGGCGAGGCCGTCGGCATCCCAGGGTCCGCTTGCCCTGCCGGGCCCTTCTTACGCCAGCAATTCCCCGCTGATCGGCAGGATTAGCTTTGTCCGCGAGCGGCCGTCTCCCTGCAACGGCCGGAAAATCCGAGTGCTGCGACAAAAATCGGACCATGGCGCCTACAGCCAGAGCCCAGCTATCAAAAAGCAGCTGGACAGGCACCTTCCTTCCCCGCCCACGCTGGACAGTATAATCACAGAGTACCTTAGGGAGCAGCACGCCCGCTGCAAGAACCCTGTTGCTACCTGTCCCCCTTTCTCTCTCTTTACTCCCCACCAGTGTCCTGAGCCAAAACAGAGGCGCCAAGCGCCAACTAACTTTACCTCACGGCTGACCCGCAGGGCAGCCTTTCCGAAGTACGGAGGGGTGGATGGTGGCTGCTTTGATAGACACCTTATCTTTAGCAGGTAAGGAAGAAAATTGTTTCTTGATTCCTCTGAGTGTTGCCTGAGCCAAAAAGCCTTGCCTGGATTCGGGCTGAGTCGTCCCACAGCAGCGTCTCCTTGGACTCACGAGTGTCCTCATTCGACCGTGACGACTGGGAGAGCTTTGCTAGAGGCAATTTTGGAAGCTCTTCTGTTTCTCTTGCTCCTTAGTGCTACTTCTTAGTACCTGTAGTAGCCACCTGCATTTTCAGGGTCATGATAACTTGTTAGTGACATTAGCCCAGGAAAGCGCTGGCTCTGTGTTCCCATTTGGGCGGTAAGTACGCAGCGCTAATTGTACAAGAGAGACAGAGCATGGCCTCGAGGTTGCTTGGCTAGCAGACCCAGACCTGCTGGCAAACAGATGACAACAGGATCCTTATTCTTGCCCTTGCAGACTAGCCTGCAGCGCTGCCAATTGCTAATCTTTCTACGTGGCTTTTCTTTCCTGGGATTACACTGGAGATAACAATCTTTGCAGTAAAACCAGCATCACCTTGAACATGATGATGACAGGTTATTTAGCTGATGCCTTTAGCTGGTGCCTTGTTGCTCTGAGCGTTTTGTGACAGTTAGAAGTCTTTTGCTAGCTATGCATTTTTCCAGGTGACAGCATTAGAGATTTTCCCACAAGCCATCAACAGACAACGACAACAACAACAGACTCCCAAGTGCTTCAGTGTAGTGATGTGCTATAACAGAAGTACTTAAATCATGCAAGACGAACCCTGAAACATAGCAAGCACCATATAGTCACACGAGCAGTTGACTTATAGTTGACACTGTTTTCCCCAGAAGAAAAGCAGTGATTTTAGCTATGTAACATTTACAGACTGGACCAAAGATCATCATGTAGCAGTTCATTTTTCCTACCTTTTGGCTCACCCTTGTATTTCTTCTTTCTTCAGGTTCCGTCCAATTTCTGTGTTTCGGGAAGCAAATGAGGATGAAAGTGGCTTTACTTGCTGCGCGTTTTCTGCACGGGAACGATTTTTAATGCTGGGTACTTGCACAGGGCAGCTGAAACTCTACAATGTTTTCAGTGGACAGGAAGAGGCCAGTTACAATTGCCATAACTCTGCCATCACGCACCTTGAGCCATCCAGAGTAAGTAGCTGAAGACCACCTGAGTTTTGGAAACCGTCAAAGCCTAAACCTGGTTGTATTTTAGAACCATTTCGATACGTAAATCCAAAAAGTTGGCTGGCCTGAAATACCTGTCATAAAAGTACTAGAGACAAGAGCAATATAATAGTCCTGTGTTCTCTTTCTGTGGTTTCTAGAGATTCTTTTTTTTCTTCCCAACAAAACAGAAAAGATGCAAGGTGGCTGTGTGCTTTTGTAAATAATAAACACGTGTGTCTGGACATGGGAGAAATGCTTTAAGTGGCAATGTATTTAGGAGAGATATCAGAGTTTATAACAGTTCTTTGTTGTAGAAAGGAATTCGGTGAGGGGGAAGGTTCTAGGAGGAAGTACAAGTAATATGATTTATAATAAAGTGAGCTCTACTCACAGTTGCATATTAGACTTGAGTTATCTTGCTTCTATATACTATCAATACCATAGATTTTTCCTTTGGTACCTATAATTTCTTTCTGTCTGCAAGGGCTGTCTGTGTTTGTATGTAAAATCAGTCTAGTCCCATAAGAGAGGTGAGCACCAAACCTGCTGTCGTTCTTGAATTCGTCTTGTAGGGCCAACTTAAAATGTATAGATGTGATGATAACTTGTGTTTTCTTTGTCATTATTTTCTCGTCCTTCCCACCACTTCCATTTGGAAATCCAGGATGGATCTTTGTTGCTGACATCCGCTACGTGGAGCCAACCTCTGTCTGCGTTGTGGGGAATGAAGTCTGTCTTTGATATGAAGTAGGTATCCCCTGATCCCACTGTGGCCTCTACTGCAATTAGAATAGGCAGAGTCCCAAAGAAGAAACTCTGAAAGGAGAGTATAACACAACTTTCCCAATGTATATTATGTTTCAGAAAGATTAGTGTGCCTCAGACCTGCGTGTGTTTTTTCCTTTTCATATTACTGTGCATTGCTTGCTCCAGCAAATAAAACGTTGCATCCATGGTAGATGCTGTTGCAGTAGTAACTTGATCGCAGCTCTTGGGATCTGCTGCTTGTGTTTTTTACTGACATGTAAAGGCTATGTGACTGTGATAAATAGATTTCCGAGTATGCCAATGGGGTAGAAAAGCCTATTCTAGATATCAGGGCTTGGGGTTTTTTTTCTGTATCATTGGAGCCCCTGCTGCAGATGGTGTGGCAGCATCCAGCTCTCACAAGGAGTTTGACTCTGCAGTTCCTTGACTTTCTCCCCAACTTTATCTACAGGCATTCCTTCCCTGATGACCACTATGTGGAGTTCAGCAAGCACTCTCAGGACAGAGTCATTGGCACAAAAGGGGACATTGCCCATGTAAGTATGAACAGTGGTCTTGATTGTGAAGCTGGGACAATAATACATCCATCACAGAGCATTTATCAACAGACCTGTTGATGTTTTGGTGCTGTAACTGGTGAACTAAGAGGCTTTAGAAGAGATGCTTTGAAAGAGTGTGGCAGTTTCTCCCTGCATGGGCTGTGCAGTGAATATATGCCTTATATGTGTTGCCTCTGCTTATTTTGATCTGTTCATTTGAGAGAAACTGTGCTGGACACTATTTTTTCTAAATTGCCTCTCTTGCCATGTTTTTCGGTAATTAAAAAAATCATTCCACCTAAATGGCACTTGGTCAACAGCTGAGCAAAATGGGCTATGGAAAGTGTTTTTCTTTTGCTCCTGTTGTAATTTACAGCTGTCATCAATTTAAACTTACTGGTTCAGAGAATGCTCTTGTAATATTTTGTCCTAGTGTCTGCAAATCAGTCAGACTCAGGCTTCAGAAACTGACTGCTTCTCTGCAATGCTACTTTGCATTGCTTGTGGGCACTGTCTTTTTGACAGAGCATTTACATAAAGATATTCTAATGAAGCGTAATTTATTCAAATTGTTCATTATTTTATTTATTGCTCTTGATTCGCTTAAATATTTGTGTTTAAGCAAATTATCTGTTATTGCCCAGTTTTAAACTTTATTGGATCAGCGTGTTGTGCTTGTCTGATAAATAAATGCTGGAGAACTTTCCTCCGTGTAAGTCCTCTCCCCTAGTTTCTGGCTTTTTTTTTTTTTTTTTGAGAGAGAGTTTTGATGTTATTATACACCATCTGCTCTAAAAGCCGTTCTGTTTCTGAAACAGACTCTGGCTAAGTGGTACCTCTTGTCTGGAGCTTCCCCAACCCACTTTTCACAATGAGGTTGGATGTGTTTTTGGAGCTAGTCCTAGCCTTGTTGAAATATTTTGGCAACATGCAGTAAACTGAGTACTGCCCAAAACATTTTGTAAGACTTGGTTGCAGCTGCGAAAAACTATTAAAGGGCTGGCAAGAAGGATTTTATGAAATGAAAAAGCACTGGATTGATTCTAGAAACAAACTAGAAGGGGGAACATGGGGTGTTTTTAGCTACTGATACGTTACCCATCGTGACTAATCTTTCTGTTTTCTTTTTAATCTAAAAGATCTATGATATTCAGACGGGCAACAAGCTATTGACTCTGTTTAACCCAGATCTCGCCAACAACTACAAGAAGAATTGTGCCACCTTCAACCCCACTGATGACCTCGTCCTAAATGACGGTGTCCTCTGGGATGTCAGATCGGCACAAGCCATACACAAATTTGACAAATTCAACATGACCATCAGTGGTGTTTTCCATCCCAATGGGCTAGAGGTCATAGTCAACACTGAAATTGTATCCTTCAGCCACAGTGGTAACTGATAGTGGTGGGACATGAAGAACTTGGTTTGATTAAATCAGTAGCTATTTGCAGGATTTGTATAGGTGTTCTGCAGTGCTAGAAATTTTACATAGTACCGACAACTTCATTTGTGAGTTGAGTAAGTAGGAGCTGTCAAACAGGTGCTAATTTAAATGCAGACTCTGCCCCTGACATGGCTTAGAGGAAATACTTGGGAGAGATTCCCTTTCCCCATATACACTGTGTGGTCTCTATGCTGTCTTCCCTTTCCTTCCTTCGCCAAGATGTACCCTGAAGCTGCTGCAGTAACTTCTAAGAACTGGGAATGACATTTGAGTAAAAAAAAAAAATCCTGATTTTCAACATATTTAAGGAATTACACTGCTGAAATGAGAGTCAGGCTTTATCATGCTTGCAAGAGGATGGCCACATGGTTTCCCGAGTGCTGTTTATCAGTTGTTTAACACTGAACTGCAAAGGTGATGGGAACTTTTCAGGTGTTTGTGCTCCTTAGCCTGTGTTCTTCAGTGGGACCTCCGAACTTTCCATTTGCTACACACGGTACCTGCACTGGATCAGTGTCGCGTGGTCTTCAACTATACTGGCACAGTTATGTATGGAGGTAGGATTCTCTTAGCATTACATAGCTCTCCTTGACCATGTCTGCTTCTGTTATTATTATTATTATTATTATTTTTTCCTTTTACTCACACTTATTTATGATAGAACAGGCAAGACCCCAGCTCCTTGCAGCTGAGGGCTGTGCCATGCAGTCTGCTTGATGCAAGTGACTGTAGTCAATGCAGCAGCACTGTGAGAGTGTCGCATACAAGGTTTGACTATAACTTAAATGCTTGTTCAGTGAAATTGGAAGCTTCAGAGAGTTTGTCTAACTTTAGGCTGTACTGACGTGCACTATAACTCTCTCTCTCTATATATATATATACACACATGTATGTATATATATATATATATATGGCAAGAGAGAATGAATAGAGAGAGTTTTTTTCATAATTAGTGCTGCTTAGATTTCTGATGAAAGGAAATGAACCTTGGGTTGCTTTCTCTAACTTCAGTGATACCACAACTCATTTTTGAGATTAAAAACCAACCTATTGAAAAGGAAAATGTATGTAACGGCAGATCTGATGATCCTTGAGAAAATAATTTTGTCCTTTGGGTGTTAGCTTTAATAATCTGCAATATTAAGGCAGGCAGCTCTGGAAGAGTAGATATTAAATGAGTCTTCCAATAATATTAGGTAAAAATGAAATTCATATCAGTCTGATATGCTTGATTAAAGGTAGCATTACAAACGGAAGATGGGCTTGTGGACTAATTTTTGCTTGTTTCAGCTATGTTGCAGGCAGATGATGAAGATGACCTTCTGGAGGAGAGAATGAGAAGTCCCTTTGGCTCTTCTTTCAGGACATTCAATGCAACTGATTATAAACCGATAGGTAAGAGCGAAGGAGGAGCAGAGAGCTTGGCCTGTGGGTTTGAAGGTTCTGCTCATTAACACTCACTTCCTCCTCCCCCTTTGCATGCAGCAGGATCAGCTCTGCTATGACATGCCCTGATGGAGGCACAAGGCTTGTGTTTAACACTGAAATAGGCTGATCTATATAGTGTCTTTTCAGTGTGGATTTCCTTGCTTGCTGAAAAAGCTACTAGTCAGAAGTTCTGGCTTTATTTTCCTTCCTCCTTTCCAAGTAGGACATAATCTAAGATAGTAGGTCATTTGGCCAAGGTATCATTAATCATGTTTCATGAAGGGCCTTTTTCATTTTGTTTTCCTATTCTCATCAGCTGTATCAAATGCTGCTAACTCAAAATGCTGTCACTTTGGCCTGCAGCTAAACTTGGAGAGCTAAACTAATTGCTGTTACAGACATAAACAGATGTGACTTCTGCTATTGAAATGAAACACAGCTCAAAACTCAGTCTCTTAGTTTCCACCTACCCTAGAAGACTATCTGTTGTTTACAGTACTTCAGTACTTGAGAGAAGCCACTAAATGTATTATCAAGGGAGGAGGCACTGTGGAAACTAGATTAAGAAGTTATCAAATTATTTTTATGGCAGTCTCCAACACTTCTGTGGCTTTTTATTTGCTTTTTTTGGGGGGGTTGAATTCAATGCAGATATTTTCACTTTTATTTCAGCTCTTGCTACTTTTTGCATCATTTAGGATCTGCTTTTAGACATGTATGTTAGGTCTCTTATTAAGTGTTAAATACGTGCACTTAACCACCCAGTTGTTGTTTTTTGTGTGTGTGTTTTCTAGCTACCATAGATGTAAAACGGAATATCTTTGACTTGTGCACGGACAGCAAGGATTGCTATCTGGCTGTTATTGAGGTAAGGGCGCTAAGAATAAGCACTGCTTCTGGTGGCTGTGGTCTGAGAGCAATGCTTTTTGGGTTTTGAAAGCCTTCCAAACTGATGATTCTGGAGTTCCTGCTGTTATATTCAGGTCTTATGCAGTGGTGTTACCCAGAGAAGGTGCTCTTAGTTTCTCACTGTCCACCTGCAGCTTTGGCTTAAAAACACTTGCTTTTCTGTCTCTGATCCAGCAGACTCCAGAACCCGTTTAGCTCCCTTCTTCAAACACTTCTCACTTTATTCTGAATTTTCTACAGAAGAAGTTTTTTCCTTGTAAGCATAGAGAAATTCTTTTTTTTTCTGATTTATAGGGTCAACTTTCTTTTGAAATTGGTATTATATCAAATACCTGGGAAATGCAATCTTTTTGGGGCTTCCCATAGAGCTTTTCTTCTGAATCCCTCTTAATACATTCTTATTTCACTTGTCTTCCTAGCAATGTTTTCCCAGAAGCTAAGGATTTGCAGCAAGAATTACTGAGTGAAAAAAATTGGTTTGTTAGGAGGGTAGATGCAACTAATGTATCTACTTCTCTGACTAATGAAATGCTCTGCACCTGTAGCGACTAGCTTAAAATCCTGTATGCATAATATTCTGTAAACCACTGGACCTGTGGTCTTTACAGACCTAAAAGGGCAGGTCAAGAATTTGCAGTAAGACAAGCTTCTCTTTTATATACTAAAGTTGAGGTGGCTAAAGTGGTGAGGCTAAGATGCACAAATTTGCTCTTACAGGAACCCCTGGAAATGCTGGGAAACATTTCTATAAAACTATTCCCTCCCCAGCAGTCAGATCACGTTCATACCTACAGTAGCTGCAATTGCTCTGCAGGGCATGCAGGAAAGGGAAAATCCAAGATGTGTTAAAGATCTAGTAAAGGTTTTGTTGAGTCTTATTAATAAAAGTGTAAGACAACCACAAAGCAAGTATTTATATCACTGCTGGGCTGGGGTTTGAAGCTGAGGGAGTCATTTTCTTTTAGTGCTAATCATGCTGCTGTTAGCAAATGGGGAAAGAAAAGTTAAAAGTGGAGATTTTTTTGGTAATGTTTTTGTAGCTGAGATCTGGCACATCCTTGAACACGACTGTAGAACATCGTTTGGGAGCTAATTGCTGTATTGTGGGCGTTTTCCCTTCAGAATCAAGGGAGCATGGATGCCATGAACATGGATACAGTTTGCAGACTATATGAAGTGGGCAGACAGCGCTTGGCAGAAGATGAAGAAGACGAAGAGGAAGATCAGGTGAGAAATAGAGAATACACTTGGTTGTTCAAGACTAGTTGTTACTCATATACACATGGGAGACTTTGTGTACTACATATTTATTAGCCATAAGCTACAGATGCCTTGTATGGTCTCCTTTAATGTGTAGCAGATCATTTTGCTTTTAGTGTGATTTAAGACTTATCTGCACGGGAAACTGTGTGTACAGTAATAGAGCACTGTAAATGAACATGCTGATAATTCATTTATTAATTTTCTAAATGTTTCTGCCCTGATCAGAAACCTGCTATTTGTTCTCGTTTCTCAAAGTACTTTGACATCCAGTGCAGCCAGCAGTGTTTGAGGGCGGGGGGGGGGGGCCTTTTTTTTCACTTTAAGTATGCCAAATTCTCATACTTTTAACTTCTTTTGTTAACCATTTTCTAAATGAGATATAGCTTGTGATTTAATGCAGTGAAACTGCACAATACTTCTATAATAGCAGAATGTTTAAGAATTTTTAAGAAAGCTACCCATTTGCATGGGGATGTGTTGGTTTCCCTCTCAAATCAACCATTCGAACTCTGACAACCTGCTAAAAGAGCTCCTCAGGATACAGTTGGTAGAATATGCTATGTGTGAGTTGAAGACAGATTTGTAGCATTTCTGGGGTCAGGTGTTTTAGAACAGGCAAAGACTGTATGCTTCAATTCCCCAAACGTTTTTAAATGGTTTATTCTCTGCTCTTTGGTGTCTGCATTCTAGTAAAGCATATGTTTGTATTTCCTGTGGGAAAAGCTGACTTCACCTTTTTCCAGTGAATGCAAGAAGGTAATATTTTGTTTTGTTTTGTTTTTTTCCTTCCCCCCAGACTGTATGGAAAGCTGGACTTCTGATACTCTTTCTGTCTCTGATTCTCCTTGTTGCTAGGCTAAAACTCCTTTTACTTTCTAGCTGGGAAGACTGGACTGCAGATCCTTGGAAAGAGTGGTTTTTCTTTGCAATTCATTGCTATTGTTACAATTTTGCTGTAATTCTGAAGATAAAGCAGTGGTTATGTTTTGTATACAGAGTTTGAGGGCTTTTCCTCTGTGTTACAACGTTGCAGTTGAGGGTTCCTCCTTTGGAAGACAGTGGCCACTGTGCCTACCCCTAGGTTGGATGGGTTGAGCTTGGGATCTTTAATCTGTGTGAAAAACAGAATTCCCTGAGAAGCAATGGGAAAGAAAATTCCTGTAGCCATCCAGTGCTTGCCTTAAGTAGGCACTAGTTTCTCTTTCTGTTTTCACTGCCAATGTTTTTTTGACATCTTTTAGGTTTTTTTTAATAATTTTTAAAGATTAATTTGTAGCAGAAATTGAGATGTGCATTATGCAGTGATCAACTAGCAGCTCTCGGCACTCAGTTTTATGATGTTGCTGGTAAGTGTTGACTTCAGTGGAGATCTATATTTACATCAGACAGTGCTAAATGCTGTGGTTTCAGGCTGCAAGACTAGGTGCTGAGCAAAGATAAGGACCTCATGTCCATCAGGTGGGATGACTTCTGTAACAGAGGTGGCTCCAGCTGTAACTTAAATATTCTTAACAGCTTTTGAGGAAAACTTAGGGAAGAATCAGACAAAGCTGCTCTGGCTTCTGCTTGCAAACTGAGAGACTAGCTGCCAGTGTGAAGTTGCTGCTCATGGTCCACACTTTTGAGGATTTTGGGTGTTTCCTAGACTGTAACTTTCAATACTTGCTACAATCAAGCTGCTTACTCGGAGATATTTGACTTAAAACAGCACATATGAGCCCAAATTCTATGAAATCTGTGTATATTTAGCAAAATATAAAGTAAAAAGTCTTGCTCTGGCCCATATCTATATACTGCTATTCTCCCAGGTTGTTCCAAAGCTAGTAGTCTCTTAGGCTTGCAAAATCTAGCTTTTCTCCCCTTGGAAACATCCTGCATTGAGCTCGAATGAGCAGAAACATTTCCGAGCAGGTGCTGGCTGTGCTCTTTGCTAAGGCCCAGCAGCATCACTTGTTTCCTGAGGAGCAGGAGTCGGGTCCGTAGGTGTGCTTAGATGTATGCAGGTGTCACTTTCTCAGACACTAATTGCTCGGCTACTTTCTGTGGTTTAGGCTTCGAAAAGTAGGAAATAAACTCGCAGACTTGCTGGGGCTTCTTGCAGATGCACTAAAACACCTTCTGGGCAGACAGTGTTTGCTGCTCTTTCATGAAACTGGGGGCAACAGTCTGTGCTAATCAGCTAATCAGCACTTTGGTCAGAATGTTTAGAGCTGATGTTCATCAGTTTGATCCTTGTATCTTTACTCCTTGACTCTATGTGCGTATATGTTTATATGGAGACTGCATGCAGAAAAGCCCACGAGTGCAAGGGGTGGCACTTCTATATAGAAAGTAACAAATATTCAACCAGGAGCGCGTTTCCTTGGGCAAGCCTTGCATGAAAGTCATGTGCACAGAACAAAATTGCTCTGAAATTGTCCTTGGGACAGGTGAATTGTGGGGCAAAATATCTGCCTGGCAGCTGTGATATCTGGTGATGTCAGTTCTGACAAATGTCTGCTGAGAGCTCTGCGATAGCTTTCTGAAAAGCCAGTGATTTAGAGTCTGTCAAGCAAAACTAGCAGCAATGTTCAGTTTATAGATGCTTTTCAGTCCTTCCATTAGTTCGAGTTAATGACTTAGTCCTCCTCTCAGACCAGTCCCTGCAGAAAGCACCCGATCTGTTACATAAATTACTGTCGGATTAAGTGATCAGTGAACTTGGTTAGCTCACGTCTGATGCTCTTGCAGAACAACTTTGTGCTTTTCCTTGGAATACTGGAGACCAGCAGCACTGCAGATGGATGCTTCCCCAGTTGCCACACAAGCCTTTGGCATCAGGTCTCTGGGAAGCTGCTTTCTACTGGTGTTGACCAGCATTGCAGCATCATCGAGCCCCGTTACACAAAGCCAGTGCTGGATGTTATACCCTCTGGTCTCTACTTCGATAAGTGAGGGAAGGGAAAAGGGAAATGGGCTCAGCAGTAGCTGCTCCCTGGACTTTCTTTCCTGTTGTTGGACATATTACTCAGGGGGATAGCACTGACCTTTCTACCTTGTGCTTTCATTAGCTGTTTGGGTGCCTCACTATTGGGACGGTATCTAAACTTGTCCCTGGGTGGCACTCAGGCTCATTCTCAGGCTTGCAAATGTTTGACCACTTGGTTGATGTGGTTTCCCGTTTTTCAGTTCGTGGGCACAAACCTCCTCTTTCATCTATTTGCTCCCGTGGGTTAGATACCCATCTTACTTTTGTGATATCTGACCTATTGGCCCAGATACTAGAATGGAGATATTAGCTAATCAGAAAAGCCAAAAACAGGAGCTCGGGGCAAAGGGGAGTCCAACCTGGAAGCTTAACTCCAGATTACACACTATGAGGAGGGTAAGGAATTTTCAGGCGGTGTGCTTTCCTCCTTAGTTATCATAGGGGTTTTATTTCAGTAGTTCAAGAACTTTGTTTTTGCTCAGTGGTACGTGATGTGGGTGAGGTTGCATCTGTGAAGAATTTTGCTTATTGTCATATTCAGAGAGATATAAGTCTTCAGCACCAAACTGCCTCCCTTTGCTGCCCTATGAAGTGTGTTTAGCTTCGGTTGCCAGAACTGGAGAGTCCGTTGAGGTTTGTCCTGCAGAGCCTCGGGGCTGTGTGGTGCTCATGGATGGGATGCAGTTTTCTTTGTGGGCTGGTTTGCAAAATTCTAGGTGGTGGGAGAGGAAAGTGGTGGAGTTAAGACAATAAATTCTCGAAAGAGAGTCGTGACATCTGGTTTGGCCAATGTGCAGAATGGTTGTCCTCAGTTTTCTTTTATATATATATTTCGGGGGGGGGGGGGAAAAAAAAAAAAAAAAAAAACCTTAATGCGAATTGGCACTTGTATTTGAGAACTATCAGACCAGGCACTCCAAGCTGTTGGAGTTGCACTGTGTCATCAGGGCCACAGGTTTTTCAGGAGCTGCCCATGGAATCTGAAGATGTGGTTTATCCTGAACCCACACTTGATTGGGAACAAGTGTTTTCAGATAAATGTTTCAACTGCTAATAATATAGCAATATAAATAATAAGTATAATAATATAAATAAAATACATGAGTTTCTTGCACAACTGAACGGGAATGTTGGAGCTCTGGCTTTACCCAGAGAGGCTAAGAAAGGGATGGTTTCCTCAAAGACCTGTTTACATAACAAAGAAATCTTCGGAAGAGACATCCTCCCAAACAGATATTTTTGGGGAGAATGTTTTAGCCATGCTGGCACTTGTTGCCAGATTCTTATACAGCAATAGATGCTGCCATTGCTACTTCAGCCAATTCTGTTGTTTCAGGATCAGGTTTCACTAGCTGTCAGCTAGAGCAAACAGAGGAAATTATAGTATTCCTTAATAAAACTGCTTCAGCAGAGAGAAAAGCATGTTCAATAGCGAAAATAAAAAAACAAAGGTTAACTTTTGCTTAATGCATCTTCCTGGAATTCCCAGAGTAGCTGGGGCACAGGAAAATAAAACCTGTTTCTGTTGAAGTCTTGACCAAAAGGTTGAGAAAAAGGACAGAACAAGTTTCCATCTGTAGCAGGACGGTTCAATTACCTGCCATATTTTAAAACGCCTTCACATGCACAAGCTCTGTCGTGCAGCCAGGCTTGTGTCTGTGCTTGTGTGGGACACAAGCATCTCCTGGGCAAAAGAGAGGCTGGTCATTAGCCAGGTCAATGTACCAACCCAGTGGAGGTCCAGCTGCTTTCAAGGTTTTGTGCATCTGTGTTGTGAAGGCCTTTCCATTCACAGCAGGTAAGTAGTTACTGTTAGGCTAGACCTACTTACCCAAAACAGGAGAATAACTGCTTTTTATTTCTCCACTCCATTTTTGCCTCTGTGCCATGCTGTTTGCTGTGTGCTGTCTCCTGTATTGCATCTGCCCATATCTCCGTCTGCCTGCAAGCCCATGGTAAGACTCCTTGCTTGCTACTTGTACTAACTTCTGCAAATTACAAGCCATCCACGTTTTTAACTCTGTGACCTTGTGTCCATGAAGAATTAGAAAATCTAACACTAAAGCAGGTAAGAAGGTACAGGTAGGAAAACCCTTGTGGTGTGGAAGACACTTATACTTCTAACTACCACTCATATTTAACTCTAGGTAAGCTGGGACTAAGCCAAGGGG
Organism: Tinamus guttatus; assembly: GCF_000705375.1. The sequence goes on along the minus strand of NW_010588641.1, from coordinate 364,156 downwards.
ACCAAGTAATTCAGGATACACCAGACTCCTGAATACAGAGTCCTGAACTTCCATATGTACTTGTCCCCCTAGAAGGGCGTATTACTATTTTTAAACTTCTAATTTTTCCCCACTGCCCATTGTTTGGAGAGTGTTAAGAAGTGGGTGGAGGAGGAAGCTGGATGGAAGCTCTCCATGCCTGAGAGGCAGACACGGTCTCTCCTGGGAGCTGCTTAGCCAAGGATCAGAAGCTGCTAATGTGCTTCACAGATGCTGCTTTGGAAGCAAAGGGAAGAATTGTCAGGAGATAAGGCAAGAATTGTGCACAGAGAAGGATAAGTTACTGGAAGAGGGAGAGACTTATTCCTCTCCAGTAATAAAAATGCTCTTTAGTAAACTGATATCTAAAGAGACATAGTTCTTTTTATGAAGGCGGAGCCCTTTCCTGTGTCGGAAAAAAAACGTAACAATTAAAATATTCTTGCTTTGGAAGAGACTACTAAAAATAAGTTTGTTTTTCGTCTATTGAGAAATTTGGGAGCAGAGGAAGCAAGAAGGGAAAAAGTAGAACAGTAGGATGCCATGTGCAAAAGTGAATGCATTGACCAAAGTACCAAGACTTTGGGAAATGTGTATTTCTTTACCAAAAAATAAAATAACAATGAAGAAAGAAAACAGAGCAGAGGTTCTTCTTCAGACATGTTAGTTCGTAGGGCAGCTACTGACCTGCACTAGACTTGGAGAGCTATAAATAGCAAGGAGTGAATTAAATATGGCCTCAAAGGTTTGAGAAAGAGTGGAAAAGCTTTACATTTGATTAGCTGTTTTACAGGTAGAGAAAAGGAAGTCTCGCAGGGTGAAATAACAGTAGTTAGTCTAGTGCCGTGGGATTCAAGCTGAGAGGTGCCTCCCCTGAGGAGACCCGTGTGCTTTTGGGGAGGGCCTGTGCTCCTGGGAAGCATCTGCAGGTAAGGGGTGACTCCCAAGTGAGGGACAGAGGCCAGCACGGGCCGGGGGAGGTGACCTCATACCAGTACCAGGGGCAGGAGCAGAGGGCACTAGGCAGGAAACTAGTGACATAATAAAAATTTCTTTGGGACTTTGAATTGAACTCAAGCAGGGAAAGGAAAAAAGTGAATGAAATATTAGACAAAAAGGTGAAGCTTTTCTGGTAACAGCCAAAACCATGACAAATGGTTTAAGAAAAGTAATAGGGACCTGTAAATCTCAAAACTGAGTTAAGGATTCCAAACCTAATGTTGCCAGAAAAGACCCATGGGATCTTCTTTTGGCAACTGACAGACAACTGACTTGTGAATTTGAGGGATCTTGTAATACTCAGTTGGGTAACCTCAAGATTGGTTCATGTAGCCATAATATTTTTTGGATTCAATAAATGAAATATTAGAGCATCAGAAGTCTGATAGTGCTTATAAAGTAAGCAGGCGCATCTTTATGGTAGCTTTTTTCCACTGTCTGTGCAAGTGAGCAAAGTCTGAAAACCGTTCCAAAAGCATCCTGAGAACTTAGCTTGTAAAAAGGCAGTGTGCAAAGTCATTCTGTTTTGTTTAGCAAAACGTGTGTCAAGCAGAAGGTGAAATTCTGGTCTCTTCTGTAGCCAGTGCGGGTTAGTATTGACCTCCAGGGCTCTCAGCTGTGCTTGCAGGGAGCTGTTTGCTCAATATCCTGAAATGAAACTACTAAACAGTTCAGAAATAGGCTAAAATCAAACACTAAAAGATGTGCTGACTTAGCATATGTGTTTGCATCAGAGTGTGAGAGATTGGAGTTTGCTGGACCCTTCAGTGTCTTGTTAAGGGATGAACACCAAGGAGTAACTGAGTCTTTGGCTGCTTTATTAAGAGAGCGACACTGATTAGATGGCAAATATCAAAGACCCATACCAGCCAAAAAGATAAATTTAATGAATTTTGTACATACAAGATGAGTGGGTAAAGCATGGACTCTCTTACCATTTTCTGTAAGTGCATCCCAACGTGCGTCAGAGGATGAGACGGAGGAACACGTGATGTTCCAGCTCTACCCTTGTGCCGTCTGTAGCTGTAAAGCAGTTGCCCTCGGAGAGGGAAGAGTCAGAGTATTCTGTAAGGAAGCAGAGAAGGGACATGAGGGCTCTAGGAACAGGTCAAGCTCTGGTCTCTGATTTGCATTTTGATTCTTTATTTTCCTAGCAGGACATGTGTCGCTGACCGCAATGTTTGACCCAAACTCTTGGGGGCTGTGGCAGGGTTAGGTGAGAGCCTAATTTGCCATCTAGATGCGGCTTGGGATATTTTTCTCGTCCATCTTCCTTTTGTGACATTGCGGAGGAGTTTCTTTGGCTGCTTGTCCCCACGGAGGATGAGCCACTGCGTGTCTGTGCACAGATCCCCTGCACAAAGCACTTGTGGCATCTGCTGAGGATTCAGCTTCTGTTCAGAAGCTAATGCTGAGTTAATTTGCCTGTTGCCTAGCAGAAGCTCCATAGCTTGTTGGTTCCTGTTCATGCTGCTTAAAAACAGGTGTGGGTTTCTCCATGATGGGGATGGCTCCTCTCCGCTGCGGTCTGGTCCCCTCGGGTCGCATGCGAGTCGTGCAGCGCTCGTGCTCCCATGTGCGCGTGCGGCTCCTCGCAGCCTGCTCTTCACACCGCTTTTCTCTGCTTTCCAAGGACAGTATCATTTAGATCTCATCTTGCTGTTCCCAGATTTGTAAGTGATTGTGTTTTGGTTTTAATCAAATGCTTCAAATCCGTTAATTTAAACCATAAAGGCAAAAAAAACCCACGTCATTTCGGTTTGCTGATATGTTCATTTGTGTCTTCATAAAAAGGTTTTCTCACTGGCTTGTCTAATCCTTCAAAGCTAATTTCCAGCTACATGTGTTCTTCCTGCGTAACTTGGTTTGTATTTTTGTCAGCCAGAAGGTGTCTTTATACAAACGTATTTTGTTTCATCCCATATTTGAAGGATGTGATGCTGCAATGTATGGCTTGCCTTAAGCTTGAATGAAAGTGGTAATAAAAACACTGTTTCAATTTGTAATAAATGCATTAAATATGCAACACAATCAAATTTAGTAACAGTGTTCAAGTCATTGTGGCTAGATGTTTGGAAAAGTGGGTTTGGAAATCCCACAGGTGTGGAAGCAAGGTAAGTGCCTGACTCATTTTGGAACTGTTTAAGTTTGAGTTACCTGAACTCTTAATGATTCTCCCAGACAGTGTTTTCTTTAAGTCTGAAGTTGTCTGTACATCTCAAGACACCATAAAATTTGGTTTCCTTTTCTTCCAGGTTCTTTAAATATATTGATCCAGGTTGTTCAGAGACTTAAAAAGAAAGAAAAACTCTGCTGCCTGTTCAGTTTTTAATTGAATTCTTAGCTCTGAGCAGAACAGTAAAGTTTAAGACACTGGTCTCTGCTGATACTCCATAGAACAAAAGCAAAAGTTATTAAGATAGAATTAGGCTCAAGAATAACAAAAGAGGTTTATTTGCTTTAAGTAGCTCATTAGAAAGGAAGAAAAATTTACACAATATGACACTGCTGTTTGAATTGCAGGTAAAAGTTATTTCCTCTCTGTGCATGTTCAGCATAAAAAGTGGTGTCCTCTGATTCAGCAATTGGGTAAAAAGTTTGTGATTGACTTAATACAGGTTGCTTTAATTTTGCATTTGACATTACACTTTTTTTCAGAAGGACATCCCTGCAGCAAACTGATGTTTTATTTGTTAATAATCCCTATTTGAAATAACGCAGGCCCTTGTGGTCACTAGGGGAGGTTTGGGAGCCTTTCCTAAGGGTAGCAGAACAATAGGGCTTGCTCGGGCTTTTGGCATGCCCTGCTGCTTTTGCCTCTGACAGATGTTGAATATGTGTGGTTTGGGCCTTTTTTAAAATGTTGATTAAAGAAAAGCGTGTGGTTTGTTCTTCTCTTCCCCATAGATCTGACAATGCAACAGTGTAAGCCACAGTGTAGGAGTGCAGCGAGCTCGAAGGCCAAGCTCGGCCTTCTAGAGGAGCTGTTAGATACCTATCACACTGCTGCATAATTCTGCAAAATGAGTTCCCTCCCCAGATGAAGGGGCAGTTAAGGCCGAATGCTTTGAGCTGCCTTGTTGCTGCAGGAGAGTGTTCAGCAGCAGCAAAGGGCTGGGAGGAACTGCACAGGGATATTGGAAGGGGGCTATAACAGCCTCTTTGCATTCGGGCTCTCCTAGACACGGACGTCTGGATTTGATCTGTACAATAAGAAATTCCATCGTTTTACTGAGTGTAATTTCTTATGGTTTGATAGTAGGAAAAACAAACACCCAGGTAAATGTTAAAGATGAGATTGCTGAGTTCTGTTGTAGAATTAGTTTTTCATAGATTCATAGAGGAAGCACAGAATGATTGAGGTTGGAGGGACCTTTAGAAATCATCTAGTCCAAACCCAACTCAAGGAGGGATGCCTAGACACATTGCCCAGGACCCTGTCCAGGTGGCTTTTGAGTATCTCCAGGGATGGAGCGTCCACGGCCTCCCAGGGCAACTTGTTCCAGTGCTCAGCCACCCTCAGAGTCAAGAAGTGTTTTCTTATATTCAGACAGAGCTTCTTGTATTTCATCCAGGTTATTGATGAAGTTGAACAACACTGGACCCATGATTGACTCCTGGGGTACCCTGCTAGCTGCAGGCCTCCAGCTAGACTTTGTGCTGCTGATGACAACGCTCTGAGCTCTGCCATCCAGCCTGTTCTTAGTCCACCTCATTGCTCATCTAATCCGTCAACTTGCCCAGGTTGATGGTGCAGGATACAGTGTTGAAAACAGTATCTTTCTCAATATCTGACTTGACAGCTAAGCTGGGAATGACTGAGAGCGCCAACATCCGTGCTGCGTGCTCTTTGATGCAAAATAAAGATTTTGATGTGGTTGAAACAAGCAGTTTGTATGAGATTGGCAACATACCATGGATTGCAGGGTTTTACAGCATGTCCTTCTCCAAAGCAGGTTTCAATGACGTTTGTTCATGGCTAGCAGAGGAGCTTAGGCTAATGGTGTTTGTGTTACACCTGCCTTGCACAGACAAGACTCTGCAGGCCTGGAAATGAGTCCAGGATGCACCATGTCCGTAGGTGGGGACAGGAGGTGTAACAGTACAGGAATAGGTGACATGGGTGTGGGGAGAAGCGAGAACTATCAGTCTGCTTGCTTCAATTCTCCTTATTCCATTTTGCATTTGTGTTCATGTCCGCAATGGGCTCTGTGTGTTGTCTCTATAGGAGGAGGAAGAGCAAGAGGAGGAGGATGATGACGAAGATGATGATGACACAGATGACCTCGATGAGCTGGATACAGACCAGCTGCTGGAAGCTGAGCTGGAGGAGGATGAGAACAACGAGAACGCTGGTGAGGACGGAGAAAACGATTTCTCTCCCTCTGATGATGAGGAACTGGCCAACCTTCTGGAAGAGGGAGATGAGGGTGAAGATGAAGATTCTGATGCTGATGAGGAAGTCGAGCTGATTCTTGGAGACAGTAAGTGCGAATGCCCAACTTGGTGACTGGAGGTGACCTCTGTGTAATGGCAGCTGAGCGTGTGGACTGACAGAGATGACCTTCCCTCCTCCCTGGTATGGAAGGCCCAAGTTCCCATGTTTGTTCTGCTGTTGTCTCTTAGTCTATTGGTGAAACAGCTCTGATCTGAGGAAAGAAAACCTCCTGTGAGTTCTGGAAAGGCAGGTACTTCCCATCAAGTGCTCCCAGATGCAGGTGTGAGAGCTTAAAGGCAGGCTGTGAAAACTGCAGGTGAAGAAGCCTTGTCTGGATGTTGCCAGCCCTGCTTGTTAGGGGTATGCTGGTTAAGCTGCTGCTTCACCTCCCTTCCTGGTCTCCTTAAAGATAGTGAAGCCTTTTTTTTTTTTTTTTTTTTTTTTTTTCCTTTTCTTTTTCTCCTCCCTTGATGCTATTCTTTCTCTTTTCTCAGTTGCTTAAAGTGCAAAGCTATCATGGTGTTTCCAACTTTGCTTTCTTTTTACTGAACTGTTCTAATGCTAATGTAACTTTGGGGGGTTAAAAATGAAGAGGAAAAAAAAAATCTAGTCACAGTCCAGAGCTGCAGAGGCTTGAAAAATTAACAAGGAGTGTGTGTGTGTGTGTGTGTGTGTGTGTGTGTGTGTGTGTATGTATGTATGTGAGCCTTGCTCATTATGAAATGGCCACATCTCTACACCCTCTTTGGACAGGACAACTCGAGCAGAACTTCTGATACCTCTGGGGAGGTCCAGCCAAGGCATCTTATTGGTTGTGAGGCTGCTTGACAAAAAAAAAAAAAAAAAAAAAAAAAAGGACCTTACAAGCAAGGAGTGCAGCTTTGCCAGGCTCGTGGATGCCCAGTCCCTGCACGTGGTTCTTCGGGGGGCTTTTGTGGCTTTCCTCTCTGAAACACCAGCTTCATTTGTCTTGCTTTTGTTCCTTTGCCTCCTCTTGGTGTGTTTTGCTTCAACCTACATAAGATATAGTGGGTGTGCTTGGACCAGGATAACTCAAGGACCAGCTGAAGGAGAGAACTGAGTGGCTTTGGATCCTCCTGCTTTATAGGAGGCTTTGTTTCCTTCTCGCACACCATCTGTGGAAAAGGTCTTAAGCATGAATTTGCCTTCCCCCTCCTTTGTCACCACATTGGGTAGGTCTGTGCTTGACCTGCCTAAGGTGCTTTGGGCCTAGTGCACATCTTCCATGAGCTCGTTCCTGCCAGCAGGTGTCCCTACGAGATTCCACAGGGAAGCGGTGGATGGAGTGCTCATCTGAGGCCAAGAGAGCCTGCCCTGGGGCTACACTGTGTTCAAGGGGCTGTGACTTCTCTTGCTGATGTGGGTGACTTGCAACAGGGTGACACTCTCTTGTTTTCTGAGCTTTTGTCTTACAAGCTAGAGCGACAACTTCCAGGCAAGCTATGAGCATCTGCTGAGCAGGTACCACTGCTGTCTGAAGCTTGAGCAGGCAGGAATTCCCTTTCCAAAGCTGTCCTCCTGGGGAGAGGCTTTTCTGCTGCTCTTTCTCTCCCGAGCCTTTGGCTGGTCCCCCTTGTGCTTCCCCCGATCCTGCTGCATGAGCCTCATCGCTGCAGCGCTGGCTGCTGCTTTCCGGCTCCGCTGGCCCTGCTGTGGCTCTGGGAGCGCCGGGAGCCCTCGGCGTCAGCCCGGTCACGGTTCCTTGCCCAGCAACTTGAGCTCCTGGATGGTCTCGTAGCTCTTCTGAAGCAGATGGGCAGCAGTTGCTCTTCCAGTGCTTCTTGCCCGTGAGGAAACACCAGACTCTGAACCAGTCTGGCTCCAGAAGTGGGTGCATCCGAGCACCGGTGCCAGCTCTTGGCCGATTGCTCCCAGAGGCCCAAATACTTTCAAATAACTTGCCAGCAAAAGGCTCCTGGGAAGGTCACCTCCCAGGCTCCCTCTGGCATTTGGTTTTTCTCTTTGTGTTTGAGGGATCCCAGTGGAGTTGAGGGAAAGGGTTTGTGCCCTCTGCTTGCCTGTCGTTTTCTTCTTTTTCAAGGAAAGCATTTGAGCAGGGGATGAACCTTCCCGAAGGGCTGCCTTCCCTTGAGAGGCATTTTAGCAATGCAGTAAAACTGACATGGCTGAGAGGAAATCTTGTCTTTTTTTTTTTTTTTTCTTAACTATTTTTAACGCATAGTTAACTGCAGCATCCAGTGACAGCACTTCACAAAGAGCCATCATCACCCAAGGTAAGGCAGGAGCTGCCACCGCTGGAACCGCTACCACCTCCCTCCTGCTCCACGGAGTGGGGCGAGATGTTCAGTTTTGAGTTAAAAAGCAGGTGTGTGTGTGTGTGTGTGTGGTTACACCTGGCATGTCCTCTCCTGCCTTCATCCTGTATTGGAAAGGAGAAACCCCGTGACATCTCAGTTTTCACAGTCACAGGTCACCTGTAATTAAAACTGCTGCAGTAGCCTTTGAGTTGCCAGAGGAAGGTGCTGATCATGAGCACAGGGTTCAGGAATGGATCCCACCAGAGAGGAGTGAGAGGCCAGTGGGAACCTCACCCTGGGCAGGCCTGGGGCCACCTCCCTGCCTAGGGAAGCAGCCACAGGGAATGGGCCCCGTGGACGTTGCACGGAGGCTGCACGTCACTGCGTCAGGTTGGAGGAGCTGTGGGGCTTGTGTAGGGAGCGACGGGCTCTAAGGAGCTGCCGCGTCCGGACATGCACGGTAAAGCCATGCAGGCAGCGCGGGAGTGACTGCCCTTGTCCCCCTGCCTTGTCCTGGGAAGGCGCTGCCAGCTCCTGGGCACCGCGCTTGCCAAAGCCGCCCCGTTCCTCCCGCCCGTGTGCGGTAACGGCGGGAGAGCTCTGTGCGCTCTGCTAATGGCTACTGCTGGATCTGGTAGCGCTAACGGTGCCGGCTGCCTCCCACTGCTGCTGCTCCCCTCGGGGGAACCACGGTCCTCATGGCCCTCCGTAACCCGCGTGTCTCCTTCCAGCCGACAGCTCGGACAACTCGGACCTGGAGGACGACATCATCCTGTCGCTGAACGAGTGAGGAGCGGCGGCCGCGCGGTGGTGGGAAGTGGCGCTCCCTTCCCAGCACAGAGACAAAAATTTCAGAGTATCCAGGTGCATCTTTCTTGCATCTCCAGAAGGACGTTTCTCAGAGCTTTGCAAACACTCTTCCCAAGTCCCTTTTCTGCTGAGACCTCTCTGCAAACACAGTATCTCAGTGGCTCACACCTCTTCTCCTACAGTGAGTGTTTTCTCCCTTTGAATTCCCTTCACACTTTTTTTTTTTTTTCTTTTTTTTTTTTTTTTTTTTCTCTCTGCCTTTTCTTTTTTTTTAATTTTTTTATTTTAGGCTGAGATGACTCTCCTCTTCAAGGAAACTTCTGAAGATATTTCACAATATATTTTCTTTGTATAAAGTTCTTTCCTAAAGAACAGAAATAGTTTTATATAAAAAAGAAAAAAAAAAGAAAAAAAAAGGCAGGTGTTCTAGTAAAGAGGGGATGAACTTTGTATTCCTGTAGTACCTTGTTACCTTGGGGTAGGTTTGGGGGAGAAGAATTGTTTAAAACTAAAGGCGCCAACAAAAAAGAGGCATTTTTATGCAACAACTCAATGAAATAAGAGGATCATGATTTCTAAAAGTGGGGAGGAGAATATTTTTATTTTAAATATGATTTTATTTTTAAAGAAAAACCACCTCCAAGAAGGCAGGCGTGAGCACCTGGCCCCTGCCTTGCGGCTGCTTTTGGGCCCTGGTGCCATTGGGTGCCTGAACTCGCCGCCCAGCACGGAGCTTCCTGCTGCGCCATCAGCTCCAGTGGGGCCTGCTCGGAGCCACCTGTTCCTGGGGCCCTGGGAATCTGGGATTGACGTTTGAACCCTCTTTATTCCCCTGCCCTTTTGTGGTTCAAGTTTTTTAAATCTTTATTTTTTTTCTTCTTCTTCCTTTTGCCCTGTGTGTGGAAACAGCAACTTGAAGGCCTATTTTTTTTTTCTTTAATGTAAAGTGTATTTATTAAAAAAGTAAATAAAGTCCCGTCTCCGTTAATGGCTGTAGCCAGCTGCTCCTGGCTGCCCTGTCCCCTCCGGCACAGCCGGAGCCGGGCAGCTGCCAGGGCCAGCGGCTGCAAGGAGGGAGGCAGGAAGGGCAGAGCCTCCCAGGGCCAAGACTTCAGTGTGGGCAGTTTCCTCCTGCCCTCCTTTTTGGGGCTCCAGGCCTGCTCCTTGCCCGGCCGCCTCCTCCTGTTCTTCCTGCCTCCCTCCGAGGGTGGTTTTGGTTCAAGCTGTGCCAGGCGCCCTGCGGGCCGATGATGGGGAATCCCGGAGGGAGGAGCCCCGGGATCCCTGGTGCGGTGAGAATGGGAGCTCGTGGCCCACATGTGCCCTGGTGTGCCACAGGGTGCCCTGCAGCTGCCCTGGCCACAGGCAGAGCCGGTGCTCGTGTTTGCCCGGGACAAGAGGCCCTGCCCTTACCCGCGTTTTTGGCCGCTTTCAAGCGTTTGGCCTCGTGCAGCGCTCACGCTGTGCATCAAGAGCTGAGGGGTGAGGCATCTAGCACTTGCTGGGCCAAGGCCCCTAAGCCCCCTCTTCCCTCCAGCCATGCAGCTCCCATCCCC
>NW_010588641.1:258213-343213 GCF_000705375.1 Tinamus guttatus | reverse complement strand
GGCTGGGATAGATGATCTCTAGCGGTCCCTTCCAACCTTAACCATTCTGGGATTCTGTGCTACGCAAAAGTCTTGAGTGTGAGGGTGACTTAGCACTGGAGCAGGCTCCCCAGGGAGGCTGTGGGCTCTTAATCCTTGGAGATCTTTGGAAGCCACCTGGACAGGCTCCAGGGCGGCCTGCTTGAGCAGGGGTTTTGGCCTAGATGAGCTCTAGAGGGCCCTTCCAACCCCAACCATATGTTTCCAATGAGTATTCCAGGTCGAATTGCCATGGTTTTGCCGTGGCAGGTAGGAGTGATGTGCATTATCCTGCCATATCTGGTCAGGTGTGAATGAGGGAAGGGTGGGTTGATAATACATTATGACCACGTTGCTTTTCCATTCTGTAGGCAGAAAAAGGCTGATGGTTGGAGAGAGGGAGCCCACTAGAGAGGAGAAAGCTGATTCCAGCACTTAGTGGTCGGCAGTTTTTCCCATCATGCGATAACCACAAAGATTGGGGCTTCAGGGGAAAACCAAAGGGGAACCGAGTAGCTCTAAATATGCATGTGGTGTTTTGGTGGGCCTTGATAGTAGAAAGGGAAGTGAGTTGGGTAGGACAAAAAAGGTTGCTGAAATATGATTGCTGAGTGTTTGTGGTGAGATGGGCTAGACCTGTGCTGTTTTTGGAGTCTGAGAAAGCAGACCTAAGTACAAGTGGGTGAGAGGAATTGCTTTCCAGGTGGTTGGTTTGTGAGAGCAATGAAGATGGTAGGTTACTCTCTAAGCGGCATCGAGCTGAAACCAGGTTAGTTTTCTGTTTTCTGAAAATATGATCCACCTGCAAAAATAGAAACTGCAGTCTAGGGGAAAGATGAACATGTTGGAGGGTGTAGCCATGATCTGTGCAAAATTAGAGGCTTGCTATTAGTCACTAACTTTAGTTGTGCTCACGCTCAGTTCCCCTGTATTCACTTACAGATGAGTCCAGGCATGAATAGCAGCAGAATCATGCAACCTTGTAATAAGAGAGGAAGAGGAAGGAGGAGAAAGTGCAAAATGGAATTTGATTTGTCAGCATCTGAGATGGAGGAGGCAGGACTTGTGTTTATGCCATGGAAACCTCCTGCACAAGCTGCAGATTGAGAAATACTGCTGGCTTCTATGAAGGGACCAGGATGATGGTCCTTGCTTTGTCATGTTATCTCTTAGATAAAGCAGTCAAAAAAAGGGAAGCGGTGTTTTAGTGAAAACTGTAAATGAAACCTTCATTTAGATTATCTGTAGCTGGTCTTTGTTACCTGCTAGCTTTGTTGCCCTTGTAAATAGTCTAATACAAAGGTCTCTTCTTGGGGGAATTCGGCGATCAAACAAGAGGCAATGGCCATAAACTGAAATATAAGAAGTTTTGCTTAAGCATCAGGAAAGAAAAAAAAAAAAAGTCCTCTTTACTAGGAGGTGTTCCAGGTTGCCCAAGGGAGGTCCTTCGAGCTCCACAAACCGCTCTGACATGATCCTGGGAGATGGGCTCTAAGTGACCTGATCTGAGTGACACGGGTCTTGCTTTGGAGAGCAACTGTAAAGTGCATTTTGGTGGAACTGGAGTACAAAATCTGTCACTCCAAGTGATGTCCTGCAAGGAATTTGCTAGGAATAGCTTACAGTACACTCACATATGTCTATTTCTTTACCTCTGCCTGGTGATAGTATAATTAAATTGTCTGAAAACTTTCATGATAGTATGAGAAATGATATATGTAATAGCTGCTGAAAAGTAGGATTGTGTATTTATGTTCATACCAATGGTAAGCGTGTGCCTGGAGGCTAGGAATCCAGCAGAAATTATAGCTTGGATTGTTCCCATAAATTCAAAGCAGTCTTCTTTTTTTTTTTAATTAACCTACTTTGTAGGTTATGGTATGGGTGATAATCAAGAGCAAGAATGTATTTGTCAATGGTTGAAGCACTAATGTAGGTTTTGGAATACAACATGAGCCCCTTTTCCAGCTAGGTTGCAGAAGATAGGATTATTAATAGCACTAAGTGGGATTGTGGTTCCTGTGATAAGAAAGGGGAATGAGAGGAAGAAGACAACAGCAGTGAATAAGCAGGTGATGGATAAAGGTGTTTGTGAGACCGCATTGATGGATGTAGTGATAAAGATTTTCTTAAGGGTTTAGATTAATTTCTAAGATTGGTAATATTCCGTTTTAAGGATAAGGGGCACATAACTTGGTCAAGTGGGGGGGTCCTGTATGGGCTAAAGTGCTGGCTAGTGCGAGACAGTTCATCAGGTGCTTGCTCAAGTTCCAGGTAATGCCCAGAGTAGGAAAAAAGCATGAGATGCCTCAGAAACTTATGTTGTTGATTGGAAAAAAAGAAAAAAAAAGAAAAAAAAAGGCCATGGGGGGGGTGAAGGGGCAATCAATTATATGGGGATGCACGACTCACATACATATCTTGAAACTGTGTTGAAAGTTCATATTTAGGTATGAATGGGAAAAATGAGAAGTATTTGGATGTGGCTTTAGATTTAAAGAACTGAGACCCTTTGACTAACCAGGCCTTACATTAAAATAGAGTATTTGACCTGCACCAGAATGATACAGGTAATTGTTCTTCTGGTTTTAACAGAAACTAAAAAGATTCCCCCTTCTTGCTTGAGGTTTCGAAGGCTTCACACTTCTTTTTGTTGCGTTACATATTCGTTTAATCTCCTGTACTTTGTTAATCAATACTTTTTGTTTTTTAAAAAATTAATAATAACTGTAAAGAAAGAGGCTCAAAATGGTCCAATATATACAGACATTGTCCACATATCAACTGATTTTTTTCATTAAGCTGCATGTAGATATTCTATATAAATTTTTCAGAATATTTGCTTACCTTGGTACAGCTTACCTCCTCTTAATATTTTTAATGCAGTTTTTAGGTTATATAGTTAATGGAAAGAGGTGATTTGCATTGTATGTACGTGCCCAGGGCCACCTTAGATTAGACTACTCTATTTTACTGCTAAATGTCTTTTGAGATCAGTATCATATACTTTTTTCGTTGTTGTTCATTTGTTAAGATGGGTTAGGAGAAATAGGTTACCTTTTCAACGTCCTGTACCTTGACCTGATTTATTAGTGCTAATTGAAGCAGACAGACATCTTTGGAAATTAATCACATGAAACAATAACTATAGCTGTTAATTCCCAAATCCTGTTTTCCTACATGGCTTTATTAGAATAAATTGAACAGGACTGGACCAAAATTGAACAGGACTGGACCAAAAATGGTTTTTAAATACCTAAAATTGAGAAAGAAATGATACCACTGTATTTTTTTGGTAATAAAAATGCACAACTACGTATCCCTGAGGTAGATATTGGAGCACGATTTATGTAATTCATATTTGAAAGTATGGCCTCCGAAGTGTGTATTAAAGCCTATGATAGCCAAGCAGGTGTCTCAGACTGTTGGACAGCATGTACCTCTCCCTTGCTGAACACCTTAGATGATGACTATACCTGACACTAGCTCTAAGAAGGTGAAATATTAAATAGCACACTGTCAGTCTGAGACCAGCTTGGAAACTGTGCTCTTGCCACAGATAACAGACTTAGGGTCTTTTTTGTTCTTCCTGCCTTGCACAGAACTGCCAAGTGTTGGCTGTTCCTCTGGTGCATGGTGGGTGCTGTTCCTCGATGTAACCTGCAAGGATGAAAGTTGAGCTGTTTCTCTTTGTGACACCACAGGTCTTGTGACTACCTGAGGACAACCCCGTCAGGAGGACTGCAATGACCATACAGCTGTACAGTTTTAATATCAGGTATTAATCTTTAATTCCACATCACAGCAGTCGAGTGAATGGGTAAGGGAAAGAACCCCAAAACAAACGGCAGATATTTACATCTAAAATTCACACCACTTATTTGTTGGTTCTGGAAACATGCTATCACAATATATACAATGAAGTACCTTTAGGACACTTGTACAAATTATTTTCTCCTTTTAAATTTGATTTCCATTATAGATAGCTTTTTTTTAAATTTTATTTTAAACATGAATACACAAAAGAGAAGTGGTTAGAGGTTTTTGCCTTTTTTTAAATAAGCACAGAATGCCAGAGGTTAAAAACACATTTACAGGGCAGAATACCAGTCAGACATCACAATCTATACATTTTTTGCTCAATTTCCTGTACAAATACACAGCATTCAAATGGAAGTATTTACAAATAAGTATGATCAGAGAAAATTTTAAATATCATCTAATTTGTTTTCCAAAGGCTCTTGCTCTCTCCAGCCTCCCCAGTTTTGGCTGATTCTCCCCCAGAAGGGATATGTTATATCCCTTACTTACCTAAAAAAAAGGGGAGAAAAAGAAAAAGGGAAAAAAAAGGGGGGGGGGGGGGGGGGGAAAAAAAAAAAAAAGAAAAAGAAAACAAGAAAACCAAACCTTAGTTTTGCAAATGCCAATAGAAACAAAGCTTTCTTCCCAACCCTTGAGTAAAAAATGTATAGGTTTCAGTGATATTTTTCTAATTACTTCTATTATTATAGTTCCTTCTTATTTTTCTTCCAGATGGGGTCAGCAGGTACATTGAGGATGGAGAGATTTGTAGCAGAATTCCACTGCTTTTCTTGGGAATACCCAATAGCTATGCAGAAACCCAAAGCAAGTACTTCTGATTCAGACTTAGCGCGTGAGGATAGAATGACCATGTCCCCTTCTAAACCATCCCTGTTACTCTGGCTATAGAATGAATCCTCACATCCTGAGGGGTTAAGTGGAATAAGTGCTGCTGCTTCCACCTGCCACAGGACTGAGTTTAATGTTTTATATGCCATAAACCAGCCTGTAGAGCAGTATTAGTTCCACATCCATGAAATCCCTTAGGCACTGAGGGGAGATAGGCCCCTGGTCCAATGCACTGCATGGCAGATATTGGACCAGTAACAGAAATTAAGCTCAAAAGTTGCTCCGATTTTGTAAGTTCAGTAAGTTAATCTGCTCTGTGTGGACTTGCCATAAACTGGGTATTTGTGTATATGATTTGATCTTCAAACCCTTAAAAAGATGCAGTAACATCACACACTGCAGCTGGACACACTGCTATTTTGCAGTGTCTCTTAGCAGAGCAGGATGATGTGTTTTTAAGAGATTGTTTAGCCCGGTAGGTAGATTTTCCAATTGACTGGGATTTAGTCCTATGTTAATTGCATACTTGCTTTTACAAAATTTTATTTGCAAAACCTGCTGGTTTTGCTACGAGGAAGCTCAATAAATCACTACGTTTCTGACATTTTAATCTTCCTACCAAAAAGAGAGATGGGGGAGATAAGTATTCCATTCTTTCTCTTACAATTTCACTTGAAGAATCTCAAGTTAGTTTGAGAATAGGATATGTGAAAATAATTCATTAATTTCTAAGAACTTATCCTGATTTCACTGAAAACTTTTTTTTTTTTTTAATATACAGTTGATACCAGGAATGCAGCTTTATTCATTAGTATTTAGGACCGTTCTAGCTTTGGAAAACTCCCCTTCCTGCTACAGATGAAATGACCACTGTAGGCCAGGTTTTAATAGCATTGTCTTAATGGTGAAGGATAGAGTAGCTACAAGCAGCCTGTGTTAGTAAGGAAGCAAGAGAGACTTTGTTCCAGCTAAACAGGCCATTTAAGAAACAAAAATGTATTACTTTCACATGGGATAGAATTTGACAAATAAAAGATACGAATCCTCTTAAAATCCCTTTCATACCAGAGCTGAGTCCAGACTTCATGTAGACAGATCTTTAAGAGTTCAGATGCAATGTACTCTGCCCAGTCATGTTATTTAGAGGTAGTGCTAAAAGTGACCTGTGAAAGATTTGTAATACCCTTTTTTGCTTCTTTATGCAAAGCATACATGTATTTTTTGTAGCATTATGGTTGTAGCATGAGAAGCCGAGTGGTTAGGGCAAGAACTGGATGAGAGAGCTGAGTGCTAGTCCTGTTTCTGACACTTAGTCTGAAAGGTGGAGGAAATCTCTTACTTGAATGTGCTACAGAGTTTTACATGGTGAGAAAGTGTAGTGTCTCTCTCACCATCCTCTGGAGTGTGCTTTGCAGTCTGCGGGAGAATAGGGTCGTGAGGAAGGCTAAAAGGTGTATAGGGCAGTTCTTGTTTATCTAAGATATATTAAACATTTGATACTTTCTCCCCTCTTTTGACTGAAATTGAAAAAAAATGCACATAAAAGAGTTCTTAGAGTCTTTTTAAATTACCACAGAATATTTTCCTGGCTTCTCATGTATTAAAATAAGCAGATACTGATTAAAAGGCTTTTTTTTTTCCCCTCCCCCCCATTCATAGACTAATACTGCCTCCATCTCTGCAATCATTCTGTTTCTTGTGTTCTCTGACATCGCCCTTGCACTAAATTTTTCAGCCATTCAAAAAGCTTGGCAATAAATAATGGAAAAAAATGTACTGCAGCATGGGGGTGGGTGGGGCTTAGAGGGGAAGAAATCAACCTCCCATAAGGGCAAAACTGCAGCTTTAAAGCTTCTTTTTACATTCTAAAGAAGCAAAAGAGGAAACGAATGTTTCTTCTTTACAGGTTGCCTTTAAAATCCGTGACTCTGGGGTGCATGTTATACAGGGGGCATTTCTTACATGTTAGCATTTTCTGTCTACAGCAAGGGATGGTCCTGCACAGCAGCTGCAAGGAGTGTTCCAGAAGGACAGAGGGGCGTTATGGTGACAGGTAATGAATCCCAGCTCCTGGGGCAGGAAAGTTGGGGAGGGGTGTCATGTTCAGCCCTGAGGCAAGAATTTGGGTGTATTTAAGCCACCTTTCCTATACTGGCTGAGTAATCAATCAAATGTGACATAAGCAATTCAACTTTATACATATTTCTTTACTTGTTACTTTTATTTTCTTTAAATGGGAACAGAAATGCTGGTGTCAACAGCCTGCCTGAAGTTAGGCATTAGGAAGGCCTACAATCAAGTCGCAGCTCCTATGGCTACAAACCCCCTCTCATCCTGTAGCGTAGGTGAATATCATTCCAATGAGACAGCAGGTTGGCTTAGCCACGGAAAGCAAATTTA
Source organism: Tinamus guttatus (assembly GCF_000705375.1). The sequence goes on along the minus strand of NW_010588641.1, from coordinate 336,145 downwards.
GGAAATCAAACAGTATGCGAAGAGAAAAAAGAAAACCAAAAAAAACAAAGGAGGCAGAGTTTGTTGGAAATGGTATCTTGGAAATCAGTGCATAAGCACTGGTTAGATCGCCTCAGCACCTGTGAACCAATGCAGGGAGATCACTGCACAGATATGTACAATCCCGCTCTCAAAAGAGCCAATTTCTTCTTAGATTTGCCATCTTCCACTGCCTGCAGCTCATGCACCTTCCAGCCTGACAGTTCATAGAATCCCTGAATTCAGCAATGAGCTTTCACTTCTGTACAGCAAAGAAGTTAAGTCCCTAGTGCAACTGCTTCTACTCGTGTGCGTCTCAGAACTGGGAGGAAAGCAGTTTTAAAACGAACTCATCACATTTCCTCCCTCTAACCCTCCCTCCCCCAACTTAATATTGTCTCTTTTCAGCTTCTGTGGGTCTCGGTGGCTCACGTGCCATGTGGAGGTTCCGAAACCGCAGAAGGAATAAACTGTCCACTGCACAGAAAGTTAAAAACACATCTGAAAGGTGTAAAAAGAAACCAGAAAGGAAAGCAGCAACCTTGCATGCTGGCCCAGCTGGGTGCACGGGCTCCAGCCGTTAACTCACGGCAGTAGAAAACTGGTTTGCTGTTCTCCGAGTCCTGACGTCTCTCCTTTCTTATCAGGCCTGGAATGATGATGGAAGCTGCTTGCCCAGGAATTCTTCCTACTGCTCACTGATGCCATGCTCCCACGCTACCCTGGCTTGCTCTTCCTTTCCTCCACTCACTGGCTGGGATACTTTGCGATGCAATGGCCGGTGTTTGTCGTCATCTTCAATGATCATTCCCTCTTCGTTCTCCAGGTTTGGGAGTCGGGAATGGTAAGGTTTGGGGGGTAGCGCGGGTGGGTCCATGGTGTCCTGAGGAATGACTCCAGAGGGTGCGGAGTGACTTCGGCATGGCTGGGATTTGAGTGACTCAATGACATCAGGCTCAGAGAGACTGTACCTGACAGGGAGGTAGGGGGTCTCTAGGTCTTCGTCGGTATTCCAGGACTGGCTTGGGACAGAATCCATGGTGTCTGTGCGAGGAGGGGCTTCGGAGGAATGTCCAAAATTACTCTCGCTCAGGGAGGAAACGCCGCTGCTGGCACTACCCGATAAAGTGGAGTTACTTCCATCCAGACCGGACTGGGGACTAGTCGGTGATGCAGGGATGGGATGAAGAGGGGACTGTTCAGAGAAAGATAAAAATCCAGTTAAAACTGACAAAGGAGGCAGCTCTTCATCACGTTGCTACGTGTTTCATTTTTCTACAGTTTGTTAACAATGGTACTGATGGAACCAATTCCTTTTGTGTTCAGCATGTCAACGATTACTGTCCCTGTGCACATTACCCTGACGTGGCCAAGGAGTGCACCTGACAGCACTGGAGTGCTCACACAAAGGGCAGTTGTGGTGAAATCCTTCCCTCCCACCATATCGAAGTCACAGCGTACTGGGCTACGAAGGCAAGTGGAAGAGCCTGCAACGCAGCCGAACTGTTTCTATAGAATTTAGTTGTGGAAGAGCTTTCCACAGCTGAAACTGGAAAAATTGTGGATAAACTTTTGAATTTAGTTGTGGAAGAGCTTTCCACAACTTTCCAGCTGAAACTGGAAAAACTGTGGATAAACTTTCGGTGGATTTTCTCATGTTTAAGTTATTAGCCCATTAAAAATAGTGTTTCTGTATTCAGGAGCTGCTCGGAGGTAGGGGAAGAGGAGGGGATTCCTTCAGGAACTGGTATTTTCCCTCTGCACTGCTCTGCTCCCCCGCCACGGCGGTGTTACCTTGCGCAGCGTTCGTGCGGGCAGTGCTGGAGGAGCATCGCCAAGCTGGTGATGGAAGGCATCGAAGTGCAGCGAGTAGTGTCCTGCAGAGAGACAAGGAGCAGACACGCAGACTTGTACAGCCTCACAGCAATGGAAGAGTGGGGCTTTCCCGCTGAAAATACCAGGCAGCAGCTCCAAGTGGTGATAGCTCTGCTCCAACCTCCTTTCTAACAGATCCTGGGATTTGCATCCATCATGCAATCGCAAAAGGCTAATGAGAAGTTCAGAGCAATGATAGATTTCCACCCACCTCTGGTATCAAGGATCTCGTGGCAAGGCAACAGGCTCATAAACAACAAACACTTGCAGCTTCATTTAATAGCTCTGTAACCTTAAGCTACTGCTGAAGATAGTCACTGGCAGGAGGCCAGGCCAGGCTTCCAGCACTCACAGACCTAATCCTACTCGCAGAACACACTGAAGTCTGCATTACTGTAAGGAATGTAAAAGCTGGAAGATTAAAAAAAAAAAAAAAAAAAGTGCAATATTCAGCCTAACAGACAAGAAAGACTTTGCTTTTATTTTTCCCCTTTTTTTCTGATTGTTTGTACTGAAGAAACAGGCCAAGGTGAGTTCTCAAGTCAGTGGCCAAGGATGGTGTTGCGCAGGAAGCACGCCGTGGCCCTGCTGGCCGTTTCCTTACCATGGGGCAGGCTTCGGGGAGGTATTGGTGGGGCCAGGATGCTCCCGGCGTGGGCGGACAGGAATGGCAGGGCCTCTCTCGTCCCGCTGTCTAGGCTCCAGCTGCTGGGCGCTGCCGGCACAGCTGGAGGAGTGAAACACAGTGATCTTGGGTGACACAACGGGCTTGCCGGCACCAGGACTGGCTTTCCCTTTAGCACCCTTTAGCAGTAAAGATGGGATAGATTCTACAGACTAGGTAGGATTAAAAGCACACAGAGAGATCTGCTAGGTTGCACGGTTAAGGAAGCGAAAGGCCATGGCAGGGGCTGTTAGTCTTGCCCCTTCACGAGCTCTTGGGCTCAGATATGAGGAGCGGGAGAACTCTGCAAGGTTTGTGGCAAACCACCGAGGAGGTCAGAAGAAATTTGAACGATGGAACTGCAGAGAGGGGGGTCAGTTGTTAGCAAGGCTGCTTAGCAGAGATTACAGAGCAGCAAGAAATGCGCAGCAGAACCCCAAGGAAACACAGGAACTTGGAGGACATGAGGGTAATTACACCTCAAGTCGATCAGCAGAAGTCACGACGTTCAAGGTAAAATTTACTGAGCTACAGCATAATCACAGATGTTGGTTGCAAGATATTTAAATACAGTGGTTTAGAGCTTGAGCATTCGTTAATGCAGAGAAGGACAGGAGGCTCTCCTCGTATATTGAAAGTAATAAAAATTCAGTAAGTCTACCGAAGAAGAGCAAGATAAAAATAGCTTTTGCCATCTTCAGTTTGAAACAGAGAGAGTAGAAGCATGGAGAAACAAACATGGAGTTGGACAGCTGAAGAGAATTTCCCCTTAATTAAAATGCCTGCAACTGCTGTGGTGCATCTCTCTTCTAAAATTACTTTGAAAGGTTTCTCTGGAATTCTTCCTTAGTTCATGAGCAAATGTAAACTCAGGCACCCCAAGGACTTAAAAATCCCCATTATAAAGAAAACAAGACCACAAAATGACAGCCTCGTAAGGCAGAAAAAAACCCCAAAACATTAACATGTTAAAGTAAACGTTTTAAAAGAGAAGCACCCTGCAACTGAGCAAAGACATAGGATGATACCAAGCACCCCGACAGAGAACAGGTTCAAACCAATGCTGTGTTTCATCTGGACACAGGTACAATGGCTTCAGATTAATTTTGTGAACAGCCCTGCCTGTACTCTACATGTGCCAGAGTGCTCTAATTGGGACTGTAATTGGTGTCAAAGGCTAAAAGCAGAGAGGACGGTGCTGTTATGCCAGTGTGTTATTTTCTCCTGTGCTGTACTGGCATCAGGCAAGAAGGGCAGAACAAAAGCCAATTTGTTTGACCTATAAAACCATTGATTTTATAGTGAGCTACTCTCCTGGGAGTTACTCTGTCAGGATTCAATGTAGCCTCTAGCCAGCAGAGTTACTCTGAATTCAGAGGATTCAGTCAAGGTCACTTGGACAGGTGTGAAGGTAGCTCAACTGACAGATATGACCATGTCCGAATGTCTCACCAGGAGAAAGGCTACCCGGTTCCTTCTCCAAGATTTAAAACTATGTGGCCAGGGAACTAATGAAATTTCACCTGAGTGTCTGATCGGGCATCACTTGATGTGAAGGAGGACAATAAATCCCTCAAATTCCTCTCGATACCTTCACACCTTGCTCTGTCTCTGAAATCTCTGACTGCTGTATACTGTTGGTGATCTCATTATGATTAAGAAAATGGTCAAGAGGAAATTAGGATGTGTGTATGAGCCGTTTCTTTTACGCTGCTTTGTAAACTGGGTACCAGCTGATACCAGCCCTTGAGGACAATTAACATGCAAAATTTAACATGTTTTTACAGAACTACAGAACAAGCATGCCTGGATTGCACCCGAGGTACTCACTGCTACAGGAGATCGATGCGGCTCAGCTGCTGCGAGTAATTCTTTGGATTCAGCGTGACAAGGTGCCAGTATTTTGACTACTCTGGTACTGTACTGTTACCACTAAGAAAGATTATTAAAAATGTATACAATAATAATAACTGGGCCCTACTGACCAGCAACAGGAAATGTGAAGAACATGGTACTCTAGTGCATAATTCTCTACGCATTCTCAGTGTTCCCTCATTCACTCCCTTTTGAGTATTTAGGAGAGCTGGAAATGATGCTGAGGTCACAGCACTTCGGAGGGTGGCTGCTGCCTGTTAAAAGCAGCATTTTATCCAAAAAGCTTTGTGAAAAAAACATCTAGGGGAGCTCCCAGTGCTCTGTCCTTGCCCAGCTCGCTCTCCTGTAACAGTATTCACTTGGAGGGCCAAGTTCGATTAGGAGGGGGGCTGCATTTGAAGAGTTAGACTGGGCAAATGTCACCCTGCTGTCATTGAATGAACGGAACTTTTGACATGGCAAGGAAAGGGCCTGAATAAATTCATGGGATATCACCTAAGTCAGGATGCCATTTGCCTTTTTCTCACTTACAAAGAACGATGAGGGTTCAAAGGCTGCGAAATGCCAGTAGGTGCATTTATACTACCACCGTGGCCAAAGAGATGGGATTCCTGTAACACCATCCCCTAGGAGTAACCATGTACATCGAGTGCATCTTCCATGTCTCCTTTGCACAGCTTGGAAGCAGAGACTGTCCTTGCTCTCTTTTTCTTTGCCCTGTGTACTACACTCCTGCATAAATACTTCCAGCCAATACAAGTTGAAGTACTAACTGTACCTTGCCAACACACATATTTACCTGCCCATTCCTGATCTTTCTCCTGTCCAGCATAAGAAACTCTCACCATCTCCATCATCACATGCTCAGTCCAAATTCAACAGGGCTAAGACAGAGCTCTTAATCCGCCAAGCCACGTTTTGTCTCTCCATTATAGACAAAAATTACCATTCTGCTATTTGTTCAGTACAGCAAGTTGGCTTTTGGTCTTGATCTGGACCTCTTCGAGGTCATCACATAGTAAAAATGATAGTGGATTCTGATTTATTAAAAATTCCAAAAGTTGGATTTTTTTTTTCAAAGGATAGGATTCAGTTAAGGCACAAGTACTGAAACAAGAACATTGAAAGAAGTCACGTCCAGTGGCCTGCATTATGCCAGTCAGACCCGAGAAGCACCATGGTCTTTCCTGGCCTTAAAACCTTTAACCTTTACAATATCATTTTTCCTACTCCTACGCAGGGCTGTTGTTTACAGCAGAATCCTTGACTCAGACTTTAGCTCCCTTGTGCTTTTTCAGATCATTTTTGAGCCCATCGCTTTGTCCATGGAACCCCTTTGACAAGCTCCTGCTTTTCCATTACATCAAACTGCTTTTCTTTGTGTTTTCTTTTGTGTTAACTATCTGTCATCCTTTGCCAGCTACTGACAGGCTGATTTCCCATCTATTTGGAGACCTGTCATGCCAACCTCTATGGTCACCTGGGAAATCTTCAACATAACCTCTTAATGTTTTTCCCTCCATGCTGCATCTTACCTTATATCACTGTTGTGCTTTAAACTCTTCCTTGAAATATTCCCCTTACTAACAGAGATTGGTTCCTTTTCTCAAAGCAGTGATTTTCAAAAGCATGCATCCTTAATGATACATCTAAATATAAAACTGCCTTAGAAAGGAATTACAAGAATACGTTAATGCTTTGAAGGAAAAAAACAAGTATTAAAAAAACAAAAAAGCTCCAAATCCTGCAGTCATTAAATTCTCATTTGCTGCTTTGTGAGTTTTACCTGCTAAAAGTTGCAGGATTTGGCCCAGTGAAAAACTCAAAAGTACTCTCTGAAATAGAGAGGTTTGTGCAACTTCACCCTCCTATGAGTGATCTGAGATGCCTATACGTTGGCAGAAGGCCCAGTTAATTAAACTCCCAATTTAAAAATGAAGACACTGAGCCAAGGAAGGCACAAAGAAGCTGCAGCGTGACCACAGTAATAATATTTTAGGTAGCATGTATGTTAACTAGGAGAAAAAATACCTTTCTCAGCCACAGACAGGTTGGGATCACTGCAAGGTTTGCATGGTCCGATCATCTGCTGGATCAAGGCGCGCTGGAAGCTTGGAGGCTAAGAGAGGGGAAGGTCAGCACAGGAAAGTGAAAATAGGTACACAGCAGGTGGTGCAAAGCCCTGGGACTTCCCCCTTACTTTCTTTAGGAAAAAAAATAATAATTAAAGATGTACAGGAATCTTAGGCTATGTGTGCAGTAGCAAGTACTGCAGTGTGATACTAGGGGCTCTGTAGAGCGTAAAAGTGTTGAGGACCCCTGTTCGCACTGCTCACGGGCTCTGGCTGAGCTCAGACTAGTTCTGGGCTGGTCTCGTGTCCCCTGGCTGCTCAGGTGCATCACATGCTCTTCTGGACCTCACCTTCTATTTAGTTTCATTTGAGAGAACTGAGTTCATGTGCTCTGAGACTGTTCTTGGATGGGACCTGAAGGAGATGCCCTCCACAAGCCTGAGCCAAACTAAAATGCAGGTGTGTGGGCACAGCCTAAATTTCTCCAACTGCCAGTAGCTGATAAGGGGGCAGATTGTTCAGAGACCCTGTATTATTTCAGTCTTTTGTGGGCTTTATCATTTCTGGAAAATTGCCATAAAGGTGGTTAGAAGCACCTTTGAGACCAGACTACGGGACAGACATGCTTCTAGAAAAGTTAATACATAGCATGACCCTGTGATGGGCCCAGCCAAAGCTGGGAAGAAGAGCCCATTTTCACAAGCAATTTCTGTGATTTTAACATTGTCATTACAGTCTGTGTCACTTGAGTACCAACGTGGGTGGCTCCAGTAGACAACGATTGTGGAAATGTCTGCATGACCTCTTGAAAAACCTGAAACCCACTCTGAAAAATCTCATACAGAAGTAGTTGTACTTTCCAAACAGCCAAAACAGAGCCCTGAGGCAATCAGAAAGGGTAGAAATGAGTCCCACCTTGGGGCAGCTGAGCTAGACAGCAAGGAGAGCTGCTACCTGTCCGTTCTCCATGAGCGCTGCGGGGTACATGGCGCTGCTGGGGCGGTCCCGGTGGGTCGGCAGCAGCATCATCAGCTCCCGAGAGTGCCGGTACTTATCTGGTAGAGAGGGAGAGCCTGTAAACGAGTGAGAATAATCACGTACACGTGACAGACAACAGCCACGGCTCAGCATGCCCAGCGAGCTAGTCCTCCTTGGCAAACCGTTGGCACGATGACCTGACGGGACGCGAGGAGACACGGCGCGGAGCCCACTGAGCAGCTAGCGGGTGGTAGGGTGCACAGCACAAGGGTCAAAGAGGACCTGGTTTCCTGCAAACAGCTAAGGACTTTCTGCATATGGTGGTTAAGACATTGCTAGTTTTAGGTTGCCTTCTGGCTCTTAAAAAAAACTGTTTATCTGCATGGAATCAGCTGTGGCTCTGCTGCTTTACAGCACACAGTGCTCCCTCATACTGGGAAGTATTTTGGGGTTATCCAAATGTGATTAACATTGTGCATTTTAGGACTAACTTGGGGGAGAAAAAAAAAAAAAGGGTAAAAGCTGCACCGTTCAGTTGGAGCAGGAAGCTGCTTCAAGCCTCAGTTTTGGTAAAGCCTGAGGTGTGGCCATGCAGTGAGTGATACCACGCTTGGCTTCCTCTTTGTTAAAACAGCAAGTTGTAATAAACTGAATTTCCTACAAACATGGGTGGCACCTCACGCAGGTGCATCCACGTGCCATGGAGTTACTGCTCAGCGTGGTGTTAGCCTGAGCTGGCACGTGGCAACAGGAAATGTGCTAATACTTACAAAAGGATAGCAGGGATATGCTTGATTTGGTAGATTTAACTATAAGCTGTCTGAACAGTTGTCAAATTTGAGAGATTGGGGTGTTTCACGTACAGTGTCTCCAAGAAGTCAGGATTATCTGGGGGTCATGTTCTTCAAGGTGAGCCACACAACACACTTCCTTCTGATACGCTACAGCTGGCGACAGGTTTGCCCCAAAAACGATTCCTTTAAAGTACCACACAACCGCATAGGGTGCCCAATATTAGGCACAGACTGATGTGCTAAAGTGAGCTGGAACTGGCACTGCTCATTTAAGAGTGTCACAAACACGACTTAACAGATGGCAGCACACAGCGCATCGCAGAGCCATGCCGGCTGTTGGGGAATACATGCCCCCCTTTTGCAAACTTTCCACAACCACACACGTTACCTGGACAGCACTCCAACATATGAGCAAAGGCATTGGGGCTGGTTAATGCAGCTTTTACCCCAGCAAAAGCAAACATGCAGTATGGGGGACCTCAGCACACAGTGGAAGGGACAATGTGTCCAGCAGAATGCAGGAGAATGTCCTACAATTGCAACAGTTGCATCAGGGGTGGCAGAGCCCACATGAATCTTCACCCCATGCCTGCATCAACAGCTGCAGGATAGCTGCATTCTCATTCCAAACTCATTTTCGCCCCAGACAGAAGACAGAAACATGGACAACATTCTCTGCTTGTATGTACACCAGCGCCTTGGAAAACAGGTGAACACTTTATGCTGAGTCTCTTTACTCGCAGGTCACATATAGCCCTGTTTCTGCAGGATGTGGAACTTTCCCTTGGGCCCTGGACTATGTCACCACGCAACCAACACTAGCTTTTCCCTTTTGTTTAATCTGTGGCACTTGTCCTTTTCTTTTTTTGCCCAAGGTGCAAATCACCTCTCTGTGCCAGCAGTTTATAAGGGATTGGAATTTCCACAAGATCTTGCTCTGCAGGACCTGAAAATATCTCACGTGTGCTAAATAAGGTGGCAGAGTCTTGTTTAAGAAACAGGCCTGCTAGCTGGTGCCCTACACTGGTAAAGAAGCACAGCTACAAAGATCAGACTTTGCCAAGCATCCGGTTTACAGACAAAATTAAGCACGGTAACTCCAAATTGTGGGCTATAGGACTGGCTATACTGAAGCATTTATTAATAATCAGGGCTGCTGCTCCAGCCAGATAGCGCATTGGCCAGGGCTCCTTTTCAGAGACTGGCAAAGTGTAAAAAAAAATAAAGTCAAATATTTAAAAAACTTGCAGGGCAACTGCCGTGGCCAAAGGAAATGCTGCAGTATGTGCTGGGGCTCATCCCTTTCCACTCTGGTTCACTAGGTACAGTTGATGTGTTCAGTGTTGTATCTATTATTAATGGGAAAGCAAAACCTATGCTGAAGACAAAGGTCATTTTTCATTTTTTAATTACAAAAATATTAATCCACAAATAGTATGCATTTTAAGGAATGCAACTGAAAATTATTCCAGTAAATCTTTAAATTTAATGAAACTGTGCTCCCAAATTCATTATTTTTATGGCAGTTAGGAAAGCAGGTTGCTGCTCTACCAAATCACGACATTTTAGCTTTGAGAGGGATTTTAAGGCAAGAAAATAGTTTCTTGCAAAGTGCTGAGTAAGAGACCAAAACTCATTTTTGGCACCTGAAAAGGGGGCTGAAGTGGTAGGGATGTCTTAACTGGTTGCTCATTAAGTGTCAGATTTTCCTTTCTGGAGTGCCCAGGAGGAGTCGCAACCATATTTTAAATTGAATTACTAAAAAAACAAAAGACAAACAAAAAACCCCAAACCCACTCGTAGCTCTTTCCAGGCCTTTCTGTTATACTTCCTGCTTACCAAACACAGGCTTAATATAATTTATTTAACTCCAGCAGGGCTCCAGCAGAGCCTCGGGAATCATCTCGAATGAAGCCAGAACAAACTCGGGAATTCTTCCTGATCCCGTACACAGCAGCAGCGTTGCTGTCTGGATAGGGGAGAGCCCACACAAGGTCAAGCCAGAGGAAATCTGAGACAGGTACTTGTTAATCTGAAAAACAGAGTAACTAGTAACATCCTTCCCCATAATTAGCACAAGTTTAGAGAATTCTTACTGGGTTCTGATGGCATTTTTTTCTCTAATTCTATTTAAGACCCTGACTCTAAGTTGTGTACATTGTAATCTCTGTGTAAACCTTGCTGCTTTAATCTCCTATTTATTGATATCACCTAATCATCATTAACCTGTTTCCTTGATGAGCATCTTTTCAACAAAATACTGATTTAATGGCTCTCATTTTCTTTGGAAAACAAAGATGCGTCAAAGATGTGTTTACCAGTGTCAGATGATTTACTAGTCAAGTGATTTACTAGTGTCGCTTTAGCTGCATCGGTAGCCAAAAGAAGCGACAAGCATTTGCATTAATCCAGCAGGATTTTAAAATCTTATTTCTACTTCTCCCTTCCCAAGCACGACCCTTTCATTGAAGTTTAATCTGCCTTATAAAGATACCTGCCTCCTCAGAACAGTGTTAGTAGCTGAGCTCTGGAAAGAACTTTGCAGTTAAAATGAGAAGGTGCTACAAGAATGTAATGGGATGTTTTTTTCCACTTTGAGACTAATATGTGGATTTATAAGGGAAACATTAAAACAATTGATAAAAAAAACTAAAACCAGAAATGCTCGGCTTAGAGCCAGAGGTGACCGAGATGCCACGCTGATCAATTTCAATTGAGGTGGCCCGGGTGAAATGAACTGTTGGCCCCCACAGAGTTCCTGCCTGAGGTGCTCAGCTGCAGCAGGTGACTGGTGTCGCTGGGTTGGCAGTCTCAGCAGAAAGGCCAAGGCTCGGATGGCTCACGGAGACCCAACTGTCCTCTCACCTCTAGAGGTGGTCCCTCCGGCACAGAGATGAGGCACATTGGAGGGGGCAGCGTGGGGAAGCTTGCACGGCTGCCGCCCATGCTGTATCTGCTCTGTGGGTAAATAGAGGGCTTCAGCCTCCAGTGTTGTCAATCCAGCACCTTTCACCAGCACTAAATTAAAAAGAATATAAATAAATACAAAAAAAAAGGAAAAAGAAAAAAGATAGAGGTGCATTGGCAGAGCTGCCCATGTAATGCTTGCGAAGTACCTTGCTCCAGCCAGCCACACTAGTCTCTCATTCTTATAAGCATTAAATTCACCCCAAACCAAAGGAAAAAGCACCAAGGAGAAAACCAGCGCTGTATTACCACAGTGGAGCTTAAGCGAAGGGCTTTTCCTTGCCATGAATAATTCCATCCCAAATTGCAGTGTCATAAAACCAGAGGAGTGACTTGCACACTGTGAAACACAGACAATATCTGGCGCTTCACTAGAAATCTCAATTTACACATGAGTAAACTGTGAATACTATACTTCCCTACTGTGAAAATGAACAAACCTACCCAGGAAGAAATCTTTTATCATGAGCTGTCAAAACATTTTACTAAGAGCAAAGAATAAGATAAAGATCTATTCATTTATTTTTCAAAATCATTATTTCCCTATTGCTTCCGTGTCCGTGGCCATTTACACTGCCTGGTTCCCATCTCTGGGAGGTGCTGTTCACTTGGCTGTGGGCAGCTCGCCCTGCAGTAGCACTCGCTATTTTGGTTTCTAAGCGACAGCAAAGAATCCAGCGAGGAGGAAATCTGGGGATGCTCGGAGGTCATCAGGCTCACAGAGACCGGCACAGCCCGTTACTGCAAATACAAGACCTTTTTAAAGCCTAAAATGATGTGAGCACCAAAACCCTTCAGATCCCCCCAGAGAATGAGATCTCGCATGCCAGCTAAGGCACCTTCATTTAAGAAGTGTCTTCCTGACATCACAGCCCTATTTTCGGTTCCATTTTCCCCTGCCCGCTCTGCAGTTTCATTGTGTTACTCTGCTAGTTGAATCATCGTTATTCTCCCTCCAGCCCTTGGCAACTAGTGAAGCTGTTTGCATTTTGAAGACTTCCATTTCTCACCTTCCTCCTCCATGTGACTGTCCAATTAAATCACTTGGACACATCTGTATCATTGCAACAGCCAGTCAGGTAAGATCTTACTGCTAGACCGAGCAAAAATGCCCCAGACTGGCTGAAGAGGATGGAGGCTTTCACTTGTTATCAAGCAGTAAAAACCTTCCCCTCTGTATTCTTATGCAGACAGACAGTTCCCCTATAAGAGGAAAAGGGATAAGATTGATAAAACAGTCTTTATCTCGGACTGCATCTTGGAGACCTTCGAAGTGCATGAATCTGTAGCCGAGATCCCCAAAGGAGAGAAAAAAAAAAGTTCTGAAGAGATGTTACCAAAACCAGGAGTTTACACAGGGTGGTTCTGCTTCAGTTCTGAGGCATGGGGAAGCAACAATGAGCTCTATCTCCAGCTGCTCTGGCAGCAAAGGCAGCTTAAGCACCCCTACTATCTGCTTTAATCTTTTACTTTACTCAAGAATTTCCCAGTGGGGAAGTCCTTTTACTCTGGTACTTGTAGTTCTTATCTCTCAACATTCATTGGATATATATGCTTTCATATGCATACATTTATGGTAACCTGTCTCCAGTTCATTTTTTATCATAGTTCCATTTAAATGTAATATGAAATCACTTTTTTTTTTTTTTTTTGCCTTTGACTTCATGATCTACCTTTCTCAACTGCCGTACCAAAGAATACGCTTGTCTTAAATATTCTTGTTTTCTTCTACATTGCCTGCCACAATTTTGTGGGAGGACAGTGGAGACCATGAGGGAATTTAACTGCCCAAAACCAGTGTATCTCAAAGACATACTCCAAGTATGACTGAAAAAATGCCAAATCCATTTTGGAGAATGAAAATCATTTTAGACGAATCATTTTGAAGAGAGAATTCCAACTCCAGAGGAGAAACATTGATGTATTTCAGTGCAGTACAGCAGTTCAAACAATATGCCAACCAGCTGAAAGATCCAGGGGACCCCAGGAGTCCCAGGTGACCCTTCACCTGAGCCCGTCCGTTCTTACCTCGTGCACTGGAAGGGGCAGAGTTTATCATCTGCGATGGTGCAGAGTGGGTAGAGCTCAGGCTTGAGGTGGAAGGGCTGGCCTGGGACGAGGACAAAACAGACACGTTGGTGACTGAGCCTTGGTACCTGGAGCTAGGGTAAACAAGCTGCAGGAGGCAGAGAAATCAGCAAAAGAGAATGCAGCGGATCGGTGCATTAGATATTCACCTGTCTCGGATCACCCAGGGTGACCTCTTGTCTAGGAAACAGCTTCTGTGCAACCACTACTGACCTGCAGCAAGGCTGTGGGAGTCATTCCAGCCTCTCACCAACCATGCCCAGTGTTAGCAAGCATCCCAAGCATCCCCGTGTGCTGCATGGGTCCAGTAAATAACACGCTGGCTAAATATGATCGCAGACCACACTGACAATTGATGATTTCTTCCCCAAGTAAACCTGACTGAATTACTGTTGCCTTTCTTGAACCACGTCAGATTCTCCCCGTTCAGGTCTTTGAGAAAAACCTCACCGGACAGATCCGAGTGCCCGGACAGGTGAACTACCCTGCTGCAAAATGTTGTACCTGCATGTGGTACATATCCTCAGCAGTCTCCCCCACAGAACTGTCCGTGAGGATAACCAGGTTTCCCGTTTCGCTGGAGGTGTGTGATGACAGGGAGGACGACGAGTGTCGGACTGAGCCGAGCAAGTTCAGCGGGCTGGAAAAAAACCAACAGAACAAGGGCACTATTGCTTTTTGAACCCGTTTTTCATTTTAGGAAGCTTAATTCTTCAAGGCTAGAAGTACCTGCAGCTTCCCTGCTGCTTCAGGTGACCTCTAGCTGTCAAATGCCTTGAAAAAAATCACCCCAAAGTAGTCAAACACAACCTTTCCTAAATAGACACATTCGTGGAACTGGAAATAAGGCTACACTTAAAATAATTTAGGATGTAGGATGTAAAATCTCAGAATCCAAAGCCAGGTTAACAGCATGTCATCATCCTGGCTGCATATCCATTCTGTTTACAACAGAACATGCTGCAACCGCTCTCGTTTTTAATGCTGAAGCACTGTGTATGGAGACACATTCCCAAGGAAGCCAAGCAGAAGCCACCCAGGTCAAACGCAGTCTGCCCGTCCACATACGCTGGGCCTCAGCAGTGCAGCTGAAGGTGACTTTGTGGCTGGCAGTAAATGACACCCAGCGTGCCTGCAGGCTGCTCTCTGGGCTCCAGCACAAACTGCATTTTTTCTTGCTCATTCTCCATCACAGGCACAAGGACTTAACTTTGTACACCACAGAGTCCCCCCACTAAGAACTAAAAAGGGCTTTACACTTAACTTTGTACACCACAGAGTCCCCCTAATTTACCACTAAGAACTAAAAAGGGCTTTACGAATTGGTGAATTTTGAGGAAAAACAAGGAAATGTATGTTTCCACCCAGACCCTGTCAGCTGCCAAATCCTTAAAAGCAGCATAAGACCTACTCAATTTCAGTACTAAAAAGAATACCGCCATAAGACCTACTCAATTTCAGTACTAAAAGAACCACCGTCCTGGATTCAAGAACAAGTCTCCATGGCTTTTCATGCCAAGCTTAAAAGCTGTTACATGGATCCGCAGAGCGAAATCAAACGGAGTACCAACAGAAATTTCACAACTCGAGACCCACCCCCGTGTTTCTACCAGCATCATAGAAACTTTCAAACAATCATTTTTTGCTGGATACAGAAATGTGGTTTGTCCCGAAAATCCCAGTTTTTGCCCTCAGTCACTATCAATACCAATTTTTATGGATAGGTACTCAGTTTCAGTAAGCATCTATATTTTCAAATGTCTCTCTGAAAGCTGAGTAGTTTTTCTTTTTTTTTCCTCCACTTTTCTGATTGAAACAGCCATTCTGATGGCATTCGGGTTGATTTGATCAGAACTATGAATATTTTTGGAGTTTCAAAAACGGGGTATTCATTAAGTTGCATTCTAACCCAAAGAAAAAAATTGTCCTTTTATGTGTGCAGAAATCCTAGGTATTTCAGTAGCAGACGCTACCTGTGTCGATGCACCAGCTTTATGCTCTCAGGGCTCATCGGCCCATGCGAAACCAGAACGTTGCTGCGTGGTGTGCTAGAGCCAGAACAGGCTGGACTCAGCTTATCCAAACCAGGTAACTCCTGCACAGGAAACAAAAATTGCTTAGATAAAACAGCCAAAATTGGTCAAGTTGGTCAGGATAAAAACCCCATCTCTTTCGATGTTCTCAACAGCTGTTCTAGTTAGACCTAAGAGCTTCAGCACTTTGTAACCCTATTCTCTATTTATTTCCAATAATACTTTCTAGTCACCATGTCAGGAATTTGGGAGGATAACTTTGGAGATGACAGCCATCTACGTTTTGCAGGAAAACAAAAGTGACCTTGAGAACACAGATCTTGGGCAAACCCTCAAGACAGACAGTGAACTCAGGTTGGCAGTGGTGACCCACGTGGATCTCTAAAGAAGAGGCCGTATGTTTAAATTCGATGCTGCCATTTGTGGCCACCCTTGCAGTTTTAGAACTCAAGTTTTTAGAAAATATATACTCCAGCTGGAACGTAAAACACTGAACATCCGTATTTCACATCTGGAGGCAGTTGCCTTTCCTATACAGGAAACAAAGACCTATGTCTACAAATGTGTATACTAGGAAATGTAGATCTGTAATACAGCATGTCCTGATCCCCAGATTTGGATGTCCAAAGTAACCAAGAGGAATTTTGGAATTTCATCTATAAAGAAACACTCCTGCGGGCAGAATCCACATAATTGGCTTCCAAATTATGACAATTTTTTTTAGAGCTGAACATCTAACACTTTCTAATAATCTTTCTTCTGCTGCTTTCCACACTTTCTGCTATGTAAGACAATGGCTGAAAATTAAGCTTTACCACTGTTCTGTAATATTGAGACATAAAAAAAGAACATACAGACACTAAAAATCTCCGGGAATAAAGAGCAAGTTAGCAAGTTAGTCAGGACTCTTGTCTTGAACACCAATCCATAATTGATTTTATAATTTGGCAATGCAGTACATTTAATTAATGCTGCATCTGCCCAATTCTTGTGTAAACCTTGCTGCCGCTGGCAGAAGTCTTATCAACTCTGAATGACTCAAAATAGGAAACCTGGGTATTGGCTTACGTGGTACAAGCTGGATCGCATCATCTGGAACTGATCTATCAGTTTCTTGTGCAGAGGACGCATTTCTGGGTGTACAAATTTTTCATGGACTGCCAGACCCACTCCTAAGACATGCACCTATTGAAAAGAAACCGTAACAGCACAAAATCAAATAAATCCTGTCTAAGAGACATCACAGAAGCCCATCCCTTAGTTCTGGCAGTGAACATGAGAGCACTGTAATGTATCGCACTGTTCGTTTGCAAGACTGCTGGTAATTAAGTAAGCCTAGGAGACCAGGCAAGTTCCTATTACTTCAGCAAGTACTTTAAGTGTGAACCAAGTACATTTATGTCATGTTGGATTACACTTGCTAGCAATAACTGTAAAAAATTACCGGATTGATTCACTCTCCAGAGTGAACAGCATTAAGTCCTCACACAGATAATTCATTACAACAAAGAATATTCCTTCAACCTGGTGTCAGAAAAGGGGTCAAAGTTGCCAACAGAGATTTCTGAGAGAAGCTTCTGATAATTAAGCTGAACAGTGCAGTGTTGCATGCATACTCACCCTTTTTGTTGCTCATTATTTATTTAAAAAGGTCACATTTGCAAAGGTCAAAAATATAATATTAATAATTGAATGAGATTATATAAACTCTCAGATGAAAGAAAATAGCAGTGATAGCTGCCTTTAGATGTATGTAATTCCCTACATGATCCAAACTCTATACAAACAATAGCTAATTAATCTTCAAACATCCTCTTGAGGATTGAAGGGAGATAAGCATTATCTTTATTTTACAGATGGGAAATCTGAAATGCAGTAAAGCAATTTGTTGAAGAAACAGGCCTTGTAGCTCCATTCAGATTTTGGACACATGGTTTAATAGAGTGTGTTTTGCCAAACCTCCGATGAACAGAAATGTGATTTTCTGATTTCACTCCCATCAAAGCATCCAGCTAGTTTTATCTACCAAGATGTTTCCTACAGCCACTAAGAACAGTAAAACTGTAGATAATATTAATAGGCATTAAGTCTTCCCATGTGGCTCTGCCAGTGTTATCTCAGTCCTAACCCAGACTGCCCTGCCTCTTATCATCTTTGGAATCTACTGGGAAGAGCTGCTTCAAAACGATGCCAAAAACGATGGTGGATTGGAAACGTGTCGAGATATGTGGATAGGAAATGGAGACAACAAAACTTATGTAATCTCATCTGAGCTTCAGCTCAACTCTCATCAGCTGAATGGTTGCTCATCTTGGCCATCTCTCCTCCATTTTTAAATATACTTTAAAACTCCTGTACTGAATTTTTTCACTTTTCAATGGATCAGCTGGATCTGGTCTGTTGAGACTGACTGCTGATGGATCCAGACCTGGTAGCAATACTCTTCTGTGACTAAAAACCAGTACCTGTTCCTGCATGAGCTCCTTGAGCTGTGTGATTTTCTCTGCATCCCCAGGGTGTTTGGTGATATAATCTTTATCAAAGAAAGCCTGTAAGGAAAGAAAAAAAAAATCGTTCTG
Source organism: Tinamus guttatus (assembly GCF_000705375.1). Next base: position 318,202 of record NW_010588641.1, on the reverse strand, counting down.
CTTCCTGGGAGAGATTTCATCATAAATCTGTGTCAAAGATTAACAGGAAAAGGTTTAAAACTCTAGGAAATTGAACCATATTAACCCAACAGCAGCAGCCCAGCTGTACTGCATTCAGCACCGTAGGATTCAGGCAAAGCTATGGCAGTTTCAGCAGCCCAGGTGACCCTGCTGCTCTGCTAGCGGCCCCTGTCTGGAATGGCCCAAGGTAGATCTCCCCAGCCCTGCAGAGTCACAAATCCCAACCAGGCTCCCTACGTGACAGCCATGAGCAACACTGCCATGGCTTCCATCGCCCAATTGTTTGAATTTTGTATTGCTTCCTTCATAAAACTACCTTAAGCTAAAGGAATTCAGTGAATACAGGCAGAACAAATGAACACCAAGGATGAGGAGGAGCCTTCTCTACATGTCCCACACCCATGAAACACTGCTCTCATTTTTCAATACTTCACACTAGAATTCCCTTTAGCAACACGAAGCCGTAAGTAACAGTTTGACAAAGAACATGCTAGATAACATGCTGCATATTGGAGCCTTTTGCAGTTACAGCGAGGCTGAAATTAGCCTAGCACAGAATGCTTCACTAGCTCGAGTCAGCAGCTCTTCTTAATGAGAACCCCAATTGGTCTGTTACCTAAGTCCCACTGCCACCTTTGCAAAATGGATTTACAAAGAAAGCAGCATTAAATGAGTAAATAAAACAACTTTCTCCTTCACTGTTGTACCTGCCAAGTCAGGATTTCCAGGTAAGTCAAGCTCACTCTTAAGAAAGCCCATTATCAACTGTGTCTACTTTAATGTGACATCCCAAATCCATATTGGGTGCCTATGTTGGCACGAGCTATTAAATTTTAAATTTGTGTCCAGATAAGGTGCAAGAACATTTGTTTTCCTATTAAGTGGGACTCCTTTTGAAACATGGGAAATAGCACTGAGAAACGGGGATGCTGAGTTCCCCGCGCAGCCTGGCTTACCTCCTGGTATCGTGCGATTCCCCCGTTCACCGCTGCATCAATCACTCCATTCAGACACATGCTGAGAAGATTAATGTTCCCATGCATTTGCTTGTGCTGGTACTGGCTTATCAGTGTTCTCAGCTCCTGGTTTTTGTTCTCAACCACTTGAATGGCATTTTCCAAAGGACTTACTTCAACCTCAAAGACAAGAAAATACACTTTAGTTCCATGGACGCTTCACTGTGATTTATTATCTTCCTCGCAATGAAATGGTTCTCCCAGATTGTTCTCTCTCGTTTTTTACTGCTTTGTTGAAATCTAGCTACGTTAGCAAACTTTACTATTGGTACTGCTATATTTTAGGTCACTGATTTGCGGTAACTTCTTTCTGCAAACTGAAGACATGATAACAACGATGCGATATTCCATCTTTTTGGCACTTTCTTCATTATATTGTCATGTTCCTCACCCTGCTCCCCTAGTTATGTTGATTACTTTTGCTAAACAGCGGGAAAAGGACATACTTAACCACCAGTAAACTGCAAGATTGCAGCCAAAGAACTTAAGTGGCCTATTCCATGTCCTCAATAATTCATCATTCCAAACCTCACATATAGGAACCAGAAATGTTACCAGTTCTCTTCTTTCCACTTCAAACCAACGAGAGATCCCAGGCAAACTGTGAGTCAAGGTCAGAGTGGTACGTTCAATCCACAAGCTCTGCAAAGAATTGAGGACGGGAAGGACATGGTGAACATGATGCAAAACATCTGCACTTTTGCTACAGGTGATAAAAGAGGTAAAGCTTAGAGAAGAACGGATCAACCTTTTAAGCTGTAGCATATATTGCAAAATGTACTGTGATTTCCTGTTGAAAGTCATTTTATATTTAACACCATTAAAGAATTCAGTATGTTTTAAAGAAAGATCTTAAATATTTCTATTAATATTTAGAGCTCGTTCTGTCATGGGAAGCAAGAGGACATCGTGGACATGTACGTGTCCGTAAGAAAACTCCAACCAAAAAACCATTATTGTTTCAAAATAGATTTCTCTTGGGACTAAAATAACTCACCTTTAAACCAGCCAGTGCTTTTATCAGGTCTGGGGTGTAACCACCAGACTGAAACAGCCACTGACTCTTTGACTTACTATAGTATCTTCCATCATAAAACCAGATTACTTTAAGAGGTATGTCAGCAGAAAACAAGAACATTTGCCTTGAAAACACTACCATTAAATACTGCTTACTGACTCCTTCTACCTTAAATTCGTTCTCCTTGTCCTTCGGGCCTTTATGGAAGGGCCTGTCGTAGCGGAACTTCCGGATGTTGTTGACTCGGTAGAAGCTCTTTATGCGATCAGGGACACGGTCCATTTGCAGCACATCTATGTTGTCTGGGATGGGAGTCACCGCATAGATCTGTAAATCTGCACGAGGTAGTCAAAGAAAGCACGGGACACGAAACAGGGAAGCTAACGCTACTGTGGGAAGAAACAGAATGGTGAGTCCAGAAAGTTGCTCTCCCCTTGGTTTTCCAACACTCCTCCTTGCAAGTGGAACGAAGGGACACAGGAAGACCAGAGCTACTGGGATGGTCTGCAGGAGTTATAGGACCTAATGGCCAGATCAGCCAAGGAGAATGCCTGAGGATGCACCAAGTATGTAGTAAGAGCTTCAGTAATGTCCAGAATAGGCAAAATATCCATTTCTCTTTAGTGTGATTTAGAGGTAGGTGCTTATTTCATGCAGACATTTCAAGTACATTTTCATAAGTGCCTCTCCATATTTAGGTACTGAAATATATAAATATCTTTGCTAAATCTAGCCTTAGATACTTCAGCTTATCTGCAACAACAACAACAAAAGGTTCTAATTTAATCAGTTTACAAACCAGTTTAAACTGGCTTAACTGCAAAATGATCTCTGCAAGCATAAACAAACCAACCTAAATATACAGTCTCTCTGCTCTGTCCTACAAAGAACTGGTGTCATATAGTGAAAAAGAATAGGATTGAAAATTAAGTAAGAAACACCAATTTCATTAGTATGCATTTGCTGACAACGTGGTTCAGTCCCGCACAGTATCCTTGCTGGTTTCGAACAGCAGCATTCCTCTAACTAAAATGTCCCAGAGATGGTAAATATGACATGGTTCACTCCTTCACTGTACACAGCATTTTATTCACTGCACCGCTTCCTCCTCCGGGCCCTACCATGGCTTTAGGAATCACAGTTTGCCTCTTCAGTGAAGGATACACTGGGCATCGCACTGCAGGATGGAGTCATCGGGGTGGTTCGGGTGCTGCATGGCAATGGCCTGGGGGAACTCGCTCAGCATGCGCTGCTGGAAGGCTTCCAGCCTCTCGTAGTCGTGGCCCCGACACACGTACTCCTTGTTCTGCAGGGAGGACAAGCGAGGAGGCCCGTGAACTGCTGCTTTTCTCCCGGTTGCTTGTATGAAATAAACCTCCTCAAAACTAAGATAAATTTCATCAGTCTTTAAATATCTTGCTTTAAATGTTACTGCATCAAGATAAATTACAAAGTAAATATGCTAGCACAAGACTAAAGCATGCATGCAACACAGATAGTGTATTTCACTCCCTTCTTTTTCATTACAGAGTATTTCCTCAAGAAGTCATGAAGAAATAGACGGCTCCACTGATCTCTCAGCAAAAAGGTGACTCTCTTTCTGCAAAAGTAGCATCCAGTCCTCTGGTCTTGTCTGGCCTGCATTCTCAGATTAACATATTGGCCAAAACATAGTCCTTGACTTGACTCTTCCACCCTGGGAAGGCTGCTGTCAAACGCAGTTAACACGAGGCAAACAAAAGGCCTGGGATTTCCATAGCGCAGACCGAGGCATCAGTTTAGCAATTCACCAGTTATCTTTAGAGAGGAGGCATAACGACGAATCCACAAAAAACACTTCGAAAAAGAAAACGTCCTTGGTGTCACAAAGACTTTACTTCAGTGTCTCGGCTACATTACCTCAAAACAGAAGTGGGATCGGTGCTTGTGTTGCCTGAATGCAAAGCCTATCAAGGCGGGCAAACCTCTACTGCTGGCAATTTCAACTCCCATGCAGGTAAACACATAATAAGAAGTACGGGGAGATTTTTCACCTTTATAAAAGAAAGAAATCCAACCAGCAAAAACATCTCCCCCAAGTGCTTCCCCCGCATGGGAACAACTGCTGCCTACTCAGCAGCTTGTGCTAATTGGCCTGGGGACGGGAGCTGCCCCGGCAGCTCTTAACCCTGTCCAACTGCTGCTGCTTCAGCTCTTTTTAACAAGCCGGCGCCCACCGCAACCCTGACGGTCCTGCACGTTCGTCTGTGTAAACTGAGCCCGGCGAGGCAGGAAAGGGCTGCACGGGCTGCTTGGGCCTCGAGAAGAAACAGGAGCAAATTCTGCACTCCCGAGCATTACTTGGAAATCCTTCCCTGTACCATAGGAAGCCTGTTAAGCATTGCAGCACTGACTTGGTTAATTCCCTTTAGAATAATTTTCCATCCTTTACAAAAAGGTTACAAAAAGCACCGAGGCCGGTAAGAGAAATATGCTCGTTTCACTACACATGGAAATGTAATATGCGGTGGTACATTTTTAATACACAGTTTAATAGGTTAGTCTTTCCTCTACGTCTGCTTGAGCTGGAAGCTAAGTTAAATGCGAACAATAAGAATGTTTCCAGCTTCAAATAAACTGTGCAAGAATTTTTCTCCTGCTGTGCTGGCAAAATGCAGCAAGACAAGCAGAGAAATTCAAGCAATCCATCTTCATCTGCATTAGTATATTTTAAACAGATTTCCCCCAAAATTAGAACCTATAAAAGACTTTAGAAATATTATGTCATAGAAAAAAAAAGTCTGTTTCTGATAGTTAGGCTAGTTGAGATAGTTGGGCAGGTGGGCAGCTAGATGGGCACTAGTACAGCCTAGTGATTTCTATGCAAAAACAAAGAGAAAATCACAAAACGAGAGGGATAAAATATGGACATGGAAATCTTTGGCTTTGCATTTCATCCCTATGGAACAGCTACCGTGTTCCAACGGTGACATATGTCACTTGCTATGCATCAGCCAGAGCGACTGACGAAGGGGAGAAGCTGCGTGATGAAGCTTGACAGTTCGGTGTCTTAATGCCCAAACGTCGCTGCTATTACTGAATTTGGAGGGAGTCCACATCTGAAGGTGAAGCTCTTTGTGACACTTCCTGTAGTCCCTATTGTGGCTTTTGATTGCAGCAATCCAGAACCTGCAAGCCTATAAATAAAACTATTGTGATTCTAAAAATACTGCCCTGAAAACGCCTCAAGGCTATATTTAATAATCTCTTCAGACAGATGCCAGTGCAAGATTGCAGAATGTGGCATGTCAAGCCTTGCTTGAACTTCTGCTAGATGGAAAACATGGAGAGCTTAAATTTGCTTATAGGGGAATGCTAGAAATAGATGCAGAATTCAGAGCAGCATGAACAATTCCCAAACAAAGGGTCTATAAAATCAAGGATGCAGAAGAAAGAGCGGCGGTTTTCTGTTCTCCACCGAAGAGCATGAGCAAAATAAATGAGGAGTGCACGGAGCCTCTTGATCACTTTAAATCACTTCTGTATCCATTTGAGGATTTTAAATCCATGTAAATCTTTTTCTTCTCTAGAATAGCTGCTACCAATCTCTTTAGAGCACGATCCATGCAGATGCAGTTGCTAATGGGCTTAGCCTGTGCTGCGCGATGGGTACGCTGCATGGATCATTAGAGAGAAAAAGGAGGAGGGTGGCTTTTAATGAGATTGCTGCATTAGTAATCGGCTATCACAAGGACCGCTACCAAATATAATTGCAGAATTAACAAGGATTATAATTATGTACACTCTTGTTCGCTGTTAATGTCTCCATCCAAGTATCCATCTTGTTTCACCATTTCCCAAAGAGTAAGTGTTGTGCACTGAAAACCTCGACATTTATTAAAACACATCGGCTTCACAGAAGCCAAATAAACCTGTAGGATCCGTAACGTAACACGACAAGCTGGATTCCCCAACCCTCAAACACAGGAGTGCTGCGAGGCCATGGTGAGTTTGCTGACATCCCTCTTCCAAAGCATCTGCTGTTCAATATAAAAGAAATTACTGGTTTTCCCTGGAGAGCTTCAGAAAGGGTAACCACTGCTTCCCGCTGCAGCTCTCGTCACTGCTCAGCCTCCTGCTGGCGCCATGGCCCTGCTCAGCTTCTCCTGTGAGTAACACTTCATCCATCAGTATTTTCCCTCCTGATTCATTCTAACTCGCCTTCATTAACAGCAATTCAACACCAAGGTTGAAATCCCAGCTTTAAAAAAAAGGAACAGACTAACCAGAAGGAAACTGCTGGGTGCAATTTTCAAAATATGGGTGCTATTAAATAGCAGTTTGGGTTTGTAGCTTCTCGCTGCATGACTCAGGTTGGTGCCATCCCTTGTCTAACTATTGCTTTAAAGCAAATACACGACATGCAGCTCCCGTCCTCCAAAGCAGGCTCCGTGCTGGCTTGTCCTGTCAAGCTGCATGGCATCCACGATCAATTTGCAGGCAGTTTTTACAGCAGTTGTCAGCTTAGTTCCATCCTCACCCTTAATCGGCAACAAGACCCGCTATGAACAAACACCCATTTTTAAGATTCACTGCTCGTTAGGAAAAAGAAGATAATTTGACTCCTCAAATGGCTCGAAACCAGTGGATCCTGCAGATGCCAGCAGACAGCAAGCTGGAAGTGGGGATGTGTACAGAGGAGCAGATACACGTTTCACCGAACAGAAAGGCAATTTTAGCTTGTAGACAACTTCAGAGTATCAGTCTGGTATTTGGATCATCCCATCATACGAGACTTCTCTGAGCATGATAATTTACAGTGCTGAAAACTGGTGAAGTAACAAGCGAGCTTTGCTGCACTAGACAATTTGCCTAATACAGAGTGAATTTGTGCTGAGACTGCACGTGACTGGTTAAAAATACACATGGGCACGAGGCAGATTTCTGATGTTTGTGCCCAAGAACATGCCCAGTGCTTTGCAGCCTTCATTTCGGCTGGAAAGCTGGTTCACAAAATACTAAAAGCCCTGGTGCTGAAACCTTTTATTTGGTATAAAAGGCACAAAAAGGCCACAGCACTGATCACTCTTCAAAGCAAAACTTTATCTCAAAAATAACTTAATCCAATTTAATTTAAATAAAGAAAAAACCTGAACAGCAGATGTCATTCCATGCCTCATCCCCCGCAAAAACCCACAGCCTTAGATGCTAATTAAAGCCTGGCAACGTTGTCCCTTTTTTATATAAACTGGCTTACCCGCAGGAAAAATGGGAATTTCCGACCATAAAAACCAACTCGGAAAAACTCAGGCTCCAAGCGCTGCTGCTCCATGATATTGTCATAGTAGGTAGCTTCCATTTTCTGCGGAGGAGGAAAACAATTTTATCAGACTCGCAAAAATGCACTGAAAACAGCAGAATCTCAACCTGCCTTTAATTTTTCCATTCCTTCTTTGTGCTCACAGTTTCTTTATGAAAGGGCTGCTTTTTTCTACGTGGTGGAAACACACTGGGTATCAGTAAGGGGTATCACCATACCCATTTTTTGCCTTGAAATGACTTAGGATTTTTTTGTCTAGTTTCTTCTTTTAAACTAAACAGGTCTTGTGTGTAATTTTCTTTGTGCATTAGAACTAATGGCAAAGCTGAGCTGAAGCTCCATGTCGCCTGGCTGCTCACACTGTCCTCTTCTAGCCACATCCTCTCCCCCGTAGCTCAGGATCTATAGGATTGCCTGAAAAATCCCCGCAGTTCAATTATGTTTGCTTTAATTGGGCTTGGAAAGGGCATGAAAAAGGAGGAAACAAAATGCTCTGTGTACCCATAACCTTAACACGGAACAAAAAGAGAGTTCTGCAGAAAGGAAATGGGCTTTTTTTTTCTTTTTTTCTGCTTCCAGTTATTATCATTACAGCAGCACGCTAGCGTTTATAGCGAGAGTGGGATGTCGAGACCCCTTGCCAAGCCAAATCTCCGCTAAAACGCTCACAGGAATTTTACCATTGCAAAAAGGCAGCTTTTTAAAGCGAGGGATCGGTCGGGTGCTTTGGCTTCCGCTGCGGGGGACCCTCATCGCAGCTCCGACTTCGAACGCTGCAGCAAGGTTCTGTGCTCCGTTCCCACACGTTACCTTTCTTAAGGGAGGAGGTCTCAGAATCCTCGCAGGAAGGATAAAGGAATGGGCTGAATGATGTGAGTGGCACAAAAACAAAGGCTTTTGGAGCAGGGAGAAATTCAGTCAATTCGGGTGAAGGCAGTTTTAGGGAACTTGAATAGAAAACAGGCCTCATGCAGGTGAGCACAAGAGGTGAATTGCTTCCACTGATCAGCCAAGATGCTCTTCACCTAGCAGCTGATTAAATGCAAGCAATAAAGAGCAAGAATGGCTCATCTTGGTCAAAAAGACATTTTAGGGCAACCTCGATGTGTTACTGCACTAAGCTTTTCTAACAGGCTTGTTTGCTCATCATTCCCAGCCCCTGTATAAACGTGAGGTTTCCTGTTCACCACGACTTGCCACGGCTGCAAGAGGCAGGCGCGCGAGCGAGACGCGGACTCGGACTCTCCTGACGGCCAGTCTGAAGAGGAGGCCCTTCAGAAATGGAGTTTATCAGAACTAGCTACACATCCATCTTAGACAAGAATAAAGCTTGGACTTCTGAGGGCAATCTCAAACACTGTAAGGATGCATTTCTGTAGCATATACCTAAATTTGGACATAGGCATTTTACCCAAAGAATGACAGCAGATAAACTATTTTCACATTTATAAAAGCTTCTACATACCAGTCAAATTTTTGATTTTTTGTGATTAAAGCAATGACACTGCAATTTCTGCCTTGATTTCATCGTGTCCTTGGTTTTACCAAAGGATCAGTACAACTGACAAGATAACATTACTTTTCTGTTGTGTTTTCCTTGCTTGTTCCTCTCATTTTAACTGAGGTACAGGCTGTCCTTGATACTTTTAGGATTGAAATGAATTATCAATGCATCTTTTTTTTTTTTAAAAAAAAGCAAAGGAGAAAGCCTTTTGATAAAATGCATATAAATATGTAATTGCAATAGTTAGCCTAGCTGCTGGGTGTGCGTTGTCCATATGCTCTCTGGAGTGTGTTGCTAGCAAAACTAGAAATTAAATCAGTGGCCCCACAGTGTAAATACGTATCAGGAAGATGTTTATTTTTTTAATTTCTGAATTTTCTGACACTGGACCCAAATTCCCTGGAAAGCCCCACGAGAATGAAGGAGAGGAACTGCTGCTACGTACCCGAATCCAGCTGAGGCTCTGATAGTCATAGAGACCTTCATACTGTACGGCCAGCTCTCTGCACAGCGGGATGCCGAACTCCCAGCTCTGCAAAACCAAAGCACATGAGCTCGCAGCACGCGCGCCGCCGCGGCCAGCGGGGCCGCGAGCACGAGGGAGGCGCTGCTCGTGGCGCCGGGGCTTACAGGGCGTGAGGAAGCATGAGACATTCGCTGCAGGAATTTCATTCCTCGTTCATGTCTCCATTAAAATTACACACTCATGCTGCTGCTATTGACTCTTCACTCATGGGACTGGGAACCTCTCTGGAGAAGGACAAGAAATTCTCATCCTGTTAACCTCCCCACAAGCTCCTTTGCTTTCTGCATTAAAATGCCCTAGTATCCCTGGAGTATCTTGTCCAGGCCAGGCGGTCAGGGCTCCTCTCCCCAGGGCCTTTGCTTCCTCCTGCACTGAAGAAACTGCCCAGCACGGGGAACGCTCTGACACGGACACAGCCCTCCTCAGAGCGGACCTGCAGGACCAGATCGAGTACATATCCACGTTCAGAACAGAAAGCAAATCTCATTTCTTCAAATTAGAGTTTTAATGCAACACTTTCCTAAGACACAGTGCTCAACTCCTGTGGAGGTAAGCAAGAAAGAGCCTGAGTTTCTATGTGGCCACACTGGGAGAAGAAGCCCTCCTTGGCTCTCCCGGTTTCTCAGCTAATACCCTTGAACTGAGAAGATCTTCTCTCCCTTCTGCTTATAACTGTACAGATTAGAAGCCTTTGGGGGGACACGAGGGGACTGTTTCTTGCCCTATTTACATAACGAATCTAGACACAAAGGTCTCAGCCAGACTCCTACTGGATTCATTTCTACAAGTCACTGGGTTAACTTTTAAGTTGTTTTAATTGCAGTCCTGCTACAGTGAAAACAATTAATGAGTTATAACATATAACATGAGCTATATTGGCACCGAAGCTTTTACAAAGCTAACAATAATATTGTAAAATATTAGGGGGTTGTATGGACACAGTCTTTCTGTCACATTTGATTCGTTGCATCAGGCACTTCACAGCACCTGCCACTATGCACAATCGTGCAGCACCTGTTCTCTCATCCCTAATACCAGCAATGCTCCCTTCCCTCTGAAAAGCCAAAACATAGTAGTTTTAAGAATGTCTTTTCTGAAAAAGAGGATAAATGTAAGATCTAAAATGCCAAATGCCCAAACTTCTCTGACTTGTGTTAGGATAAATGTAAGATCTAAAATGCCAAAAGTAATGATCCCAAACTTCTCTGACTTGATCCCCAAAACCTACATGAGAACTTGCTGAAAAGAGAAGAACTTGCTCTTTCGGGATCTCTTTGTATATTCTCATATTATTAATAGTTTGAAAAATGGAAAGTCTGGTATTTGTTCAGATCAACCTAGTATGTGCTATAGGAAATAAACTCAACGACCAGTTAGGTGACTAAGGATGCTACGCAAGTTCTTATGATCTCAAATTAACAGGATTTTTTCTATGGGTTGTCATGACATACAAAATGATATTCTAACTCTTCGCCCACAGTCTTAAGCAGTTAAGTGCTTATATCTATGTTTACCTGAAAGGAGAGAGAGAAAAACCTATTTTAAAATAGCTGGTCAGGAGCAAAAGGCTCTTCTCACCCTGCAGAGAGCCACGGACTCATTTCCAACTGGGATGCTGTGGCTAAAGCCTGCGTAATTCTCTAATGACAGAAACAAGGAGCTGGCTGTGTTCCTTCAAGGTGGCTCTAAAGCTGTAACTTTGTCCTTATGCAGAGAGGAGGGTTTGAAAATGACAGAAAGGAAAAGAGAGGGGCTGCATGGAGATCTGAATCCTGGGATGCTCCTCTCTCAATTCTGTGCTGCTGTGAGCGGCCGCTTTGCAGCCCAGACCGAAGAGGCACTGTCCCTGCTACACGCGTCACTTCTCTAAAGCACCATTCCCCTCTTCTACCTCCTCTTGAAATCATCTCCTAAGGCCTCCAGTGCAACTCTTCCTTACTATCTGCTTTCCCTTTTGCTGATGTGTGATCCCATCAGTGTTCTTCACTCTGTCCTTCCCTGGAAAAACACATTCATGCCACATTTATTGCAGCTGTCAGCTAGGGCACCAGCAGCTCGCAGCTCCGACCGCGCTCAGAGGCACGGGCAGGCAGAGCATGCAGGAAGGTAACTCCCATCCCAATGTGCAGATTTCTCTTGCAAATATGATTTTAAGAAGAGTGCACTAGAGAAACCACTTCAAATTTGGGGTGCAGAGCACAAGCTGAAAATGAGCCACTTCGAAAAATGTCACTTGGGCTCCCCTGCAGCATGCTGAAGCTCTACAGAGGATATATAGAAAAACGGCTGCAGCGAGAGCCCATCACCTAGGACAAGAAGGGATGTCTGCTTTCCTTGTGGTTACATAAGTAACTGCTTATTAACACCTGATAACACCCTTCACTTCCCCAGTACAAGTGACACCATGCTCAAGTGGATTCTTTAGTTACTCTGCTACCATTTGAAATAGAGGAGGATTAAAACACCCAGTCAAATAACTCCAAAAAAGTCCAGTCAGGAAAAATCTCATCTTTTTTTTTTTTTTTTTCCCTAAAATCTCTTAGCTTTACAGCAAAATGACATCAGCCAAAAATCCTGACATTGCTGAAACTGTAGAAAGAGAACCACATGCAGTATTATTTATTATAGCAGAACAGACAAGGGGGAAAAATGGGCAAAACCAAGTTCTTGATAATGAATTAATTCCTCAGAAATAGCCCTCTCTTTACAAACAACAGGAAAGCAACTTCTTTTGCAGCTTCTGTAGAAACTATTTCTACCAAATGCAACTTTCTTTTATCAGGGTTAGGCAGAAATTATCCGGAATGTCAACCCAGTGCTAGGGATCAAATCACATTTGTATTTAATGCCACTGTCATTGTCATCACAGGTAAAATCAACCCTGAGGCACACAAGCAGATGTCATCTCCCAAGAATATGAGTTGTAGGAATTTTTCTGTAGGAGGGAAAAATTGGAAAATATTTCGACAGATGATCTCAATTGTAAGGTTCACCTCTGGAATGTTCTCATGATACCATGCTATTAGGGACTAAAATGCATCCATCTCTGCAGTAAATTAAAACACTGTTTATTGCAGGGAGAAACACTGAATGTGTGACACCTGAAATGTATTGACTTTTGTTCTTGGCAACGGACAGAATTGTAGTTTAAGCAAAAGTCACTTAACAGTAACCCTGAAAAGGCTTAGAGCTCTTTTCATAGACATATTCATATAGAGCATTGGCAACTGCTGTTTGCTTCTGGAGATCAGAAACAAAACTAATCCTTATGAGAGACATAACAGCAATTTGCAAAACCCTACTAAAAATACAAAATATTTTTTGGAAATGAAAGAACTGGCAGCCCTCTGCCAGGTGACCCAAAGGAGGTTTTAACACATTCTGGCCTTTTTCCTGTTGGCCTCCATAGACCACTCCAGATTTTATGCACAACTTGGTTTACCCATTTTCTCATCTGTTTTTCTTTCCACAGAACTAAGAGGCAACTTGTCACATCCTAAACTCTAAAGTCAGGTCCAGACTACCCAACTGAGATGAAAGGTGTGCGAGCCCAAGTAATCAGGAAAAGGGAAGGAAGCTGCTGGAAGAGAGAAGAAGTTGGCATACCTTCCCTTTGTTGAAGTAATGGATAATCTTACGGCACAGACCTTCCTTACGTTGCCACTCTGACTGAGACGGATAATGCAGGAACTCTCTCAGAGGTCTGTCCTCCCACTGAAGCAACTCACAGTACAAAAGCAACGTGAACGCGGCCTCTGTTGGAAACACAACCATTGAACACCAAGTGAGTGATCCAGGCAACAAGTTAGAATATACTTGGCTTTATGCAAATTCCCACTCACCATGTCTGCAAGGTGGAAGTGCCCCCCAAGTGCTACAATGCAGGAACTTTGGGAAATGATAACACAACACTATTGTGATTTTTGAATCAGTCTTCACTGTAGAACAGATGAATGCAAAATTTTGGGTGCAAAGGAATATATGTATGTTGGTGTGCGCACACACAGCATTTTTCCCCTGGCCCACAGCTCTGGATCTTTCCATCTGCCATAGTTCAGCCAAACAATTTTTTTTCCAAAGGAATTCAACAGACATTAGAGTGTAACGTTGGAAAGTCAGAAGATTTTGCTGGTATCCCCAAAAGCCCCCATGAAGTCTTACTAACCTGTATAGTTCTCAGCCTGTAAGTGCATGTCACACAGCTTGTGAATATAGCGGATGTACATCTCTTCCTTATTAATTTCAGACTTATAGAAATTCTGTAACAGAAAAATAGAATTATTATTTGCATTGAGGTTCTGCCCCCTCATTCAAGATAACTGACACCATCTGTATATGCATGACAGTCTTGAAAAGAGAACACACTGTCAGTGTAAAAAAAAAAAAAAAAAAGGACAAATTATTTTCACAGTCATGTTGATATAATCCACTACTTTTATCACATCATGTATTTTTTCAAAATGAGAGTAGGTGAACTCTGAACCAGAGGGTCAGAGAGGTTGCAGGATCTCCATCCCTGGAGGTCCTCATAACCAGACAGCACCCTGAGCCACCTGGCTCTGCTTTGGGCAGAGAGGGTTGGACCACTGACCAGAGATCCTTCCAGCCCATGTCCTTCTGTCATCCCAGAGCTAGGATGCACAAGCTGTACTTGCCTGACCCAGATATCTATGCCAACCCTTCCTATTCCAGTTTCAAACACACTGCAGGGTATCACAAGAGGTAGAGAGAGGGACTTTACCATAAGGTTGACAGTGCAGCCAATCTTCTTGTTCTCCGTTTCATCTCCTTTCATACAGTCCCTAAAAACGTAGAGCAACTTTGAAAATTAAATCTGCAAAAAGCCCATTCAAAATTAACTTGAAGCTGTCCTACACCACAAGAATTTCTTTGGATCATAATAAAACAGTTCATGATATACTTTATTTTTATAAAGTTCCTCTCAGAAGAATGCGTATTCAAGTGTAAATGATGAGATGAGAATTGTCAGAACTGAGTGTGGTCTTACATGCATGAACTTGAGAACCCGCACCTGATCTGACTGCTGCTTCATTTCTCACAAGATTCTGAACCAAAATCAGGTGACTACAGCCAAAAATCATTTGAACTAAAGACCTACCATAGAAGTGAAAAACACTATTATTTATGCAGATGTAAATATTCAGTGATTTCCCACTCTCAAGATTTATAACTCATAAATTTAGCTTTCTGAAGTGCAGGCACCCTGAAAGACACAGCCTAACTAGTTAAGACAGATTAGTAGTTAACTAGTTAGATAAGTTAAATCACACAAAGACTATCCTGAAGTTTCTGCAGGACTTTAGAAATTCTTTCTGTTTAAGCAGTACAAAAGTTAAAGGCTTCAAAATTTACTAAGCTTGACTTAAAGAAATCCAACCCTTCCGTTCATTTGCAAAAAAGGAGACAAACCTTTTATAGTCGTGATAAATGCAAAGCTTCTCGAGAGTCACTTTGTCACCTAAGTGGTGGCTGGACTCCAAGAGCTGTCAAACCTGGTTAGCAGAGCTCTCTCTTCATAGCTCACTCTGCAACTTGCAGGGCTATCACGATAGTTTGGACTCGCTTCATCTGCACTTTTCCAAAGCCCGATGTTGTTCCCTGTTCTGCTCTGTGCTAGGGAAATTCTGCTGCATATTAATTGCAAAGAAAAACCTGTTCTCTCTTCCTGAATTAAGCATGAAAATGAATATGTGTGTATCACATTTGTGTTGAGAGCAAATGGGATTTTAAAAAAGCTGTTCCCATGCACTATTCCTTTTTAAATGTGTCTCAGATATTTCACCTTGCTTAGGAGTTGTACAGCAGCTGTGGTCAGCAAAGAAATAGGAGATTTGATCAAACCGATAACAAAAAGAGGAAACCAAAAAGTGCAGAAAGATTTGGCATTGCCAAAACCACAGCCCGGCCATAGGCTGTCACCTAGAATGAGGACCACAAGAATAAACAATTATTCTTTAAACTATTATCCGTCGTCTAGAGATGGAAATATATGGAAGAGTTCATTATAGGTTCAAATTCTCTATTGTTCCAATAAACAATTCTGTATATATTAAGTTACCTGTCCAAAGTCAGAATATTTTCCTGTAACTAAATCAAAGCTCAAATTTGTCAAACAAATAAGACCTAATTTAGAGTGGAGTCTTGCACATCTGAGTCACCAGCTTGGCTGAAAAGACTTGCAACCTGGTGGGTCGAGGTGAAGCGCGTGGCATGTGACTCAAAGGCCTTGGTCCAGCAGGGCACGCAAAATCTAGGTAAAGCACCAGAGCTTTGTAAACTACTACTTGTACTATACCCAGAATGTGTTTTTGTTGTAGCCGGATACCTGTAGTCGAGCAGACGCTCCATGAGGCGAGTAACTGACGTAACGAAAGAGATTCCCGTCTCCCGCCACGTTTCCTGCTCGATCTTCTCCAGCAAGCTGTTTGGGGAGGAAGGAGGCCACTGTGAGGCTTGTGGGGCCACGGCGCCGCGCAGGCAGGCAGCTGTGGACAGCTTCGTGTCTCCCTCGTAAAGCAAATGCCCGGGATTATTGTCTTACCTGGGATAAGGCCCAAAGAGCTGGGTTCTGCTCCAGGCAGCAGGAAGCAAACACAAGGACATTACAGAATTGGCAGGAAAAGAAAAAAATATCCCCTCACATTGCAATTAAAAATAAAAAATAGATAGATAGTAACCTTTATAGTATGTATATATAAAATAACCTTTATGGCAACAGTTGTTTTCCACGTAATTACCTGCGGTTTAGATACTGCTCTCAGCAGAATGAAGCTGCAACTGGAACCCAAACCCTCCTAGAGCAAATTCCTCTCCTTTGCTCACCCCCAGATAAATTCTGACTCAGCAGCCAGGCAACCTCACATCACAGCTTGTTTAAACTGCCCATAAATCAATGCAGTCCCTTTCTGCTCTGCAAACTACACAAGGGAGGCAACATCTCACCGAGACATTTGCAAAGAATGAGAAAAGGCCAGAGGGGGAACACTGAGAGAGCGCAGGAGAATCTTAGTTACAGTTGTGCTGTAGGAAGTGGGAAAAGCATTTCCACGCTCGCTTCCTAAAGCTGCATCTCTGGTCAGAGAACTATGTCATTTCATATTGGGAAGATCAAATACTGTTGGGCGTCATGCTGGTCCTACCCTAGACAGATGTGTCCAACACTGGAACGATTTCCTGTCATTCCCTGATTCACAAAGGACCCAACTCATGTTTTGGCAGCACAGGCGGGATGACAGGATTTATGGACAACTCTATATCTGCAGCTCTCTGCGGAGGAAGAGCTGACAAGTACTGCTTTTCTGGGAATTTGTTTCTCCAAAGCTCACAGTGTTCTAAGGGAATGCAGCAAGAAATAAAAACTATAAGGTGGCTGCAGTTCAGGTCAAGATTGAGTTTCTTGGCAATATACATAGTCACAGCCATCTAAAAGTAAGCCAACAAGCTACAGTCCTGGCCTTCTTAACACTTCAAGCAACTTCAAAATACTGACTATTCCTCTTACCAAGTGAAAAATAAAATACAAAGAATATACGTAAATGGAAGTGTGCGTGCAGGACAGGCGGGAGGCTTAGTCTTCTGGAAAATTAATGGACACACAAATGTGAATTCAGAAATAGGAGTAGTGGTTCTAGTGAAACAGAAGTTATCTCTTGAATTGCCTGCAGATTGATAGGGCCCTTACAAAATCATCTGGAATATATTATTTAAATTCTGCCACTCACCTCTACAGCTCACTGGAATATTGAAGGATTTAGGATATAGTTCACTAGACTCTGAGCAATTAAAAACAAGTCCTAGGACCCTTGGAAATCAAATCTAAGTGGAAGATCAGATTGCAACGTTACCCTCACAAGCTCTACTTTTGGTGTAAGGGGAGGGTACAGTGCAGTGATGGACTCTGCAGCAAGCAGTTGCAACTGCTGAGCCAACTCAAAACATCACCTTTAAAAACTGCGAAAAGCAAAGAAGAAAGTTTAGGAAAGTATCTTGCTCCGGCAAGCCCTGACATGCTTGAGTATGTTGGTTCTCCAGCCAAGCTGAAGGCTTCACATGATTTCATGTATCACCACATGAGAAAGAGGCACTAGCTTCTCCAGCAAATCAGTTTTCGAGCAGGCAGTGACTTACCTGTGCAGCCTTGTGTTAGATTTCACCACAGGAAAAACAGACTAACTCATATATATTATTTTCAGAATCACATAAGAAGATGCGTTGTTACTGTGGGTATGAGAGCCAAGTCATGCAAACCTGCCAGGAAGCCCTTTCCACTGCTTTCTCTCACGGACATCAGCCCTCCGGCTACCATTTCTCCCCAGATCATGACTAGGAATATTCCAAGGACCCTGCCCGAGGTGGAGGGAACAGAAACCAGCAGGGCTTACAGCAGGCTGAAGAGTTCCCTGTAGTTCTCATCACCTTTGCCTTCTGACACCAGGCTGTCCAGCTTGTCGATCAGCTCGGCTTCCACCTGGGTGGAGAAGGGAGTAGTTACCAACGAGCTATTTACATTAGACACGTCGCGCGCGACTTCCAAAGCGCCATCCAAGCGCTTTGGAGACTAAATTAATATCCCAAGGAATATGCTGCCTTTGCTTCAGGGGTATTTCTGATGTTTATTCTCATTTTTTTTTTTAAACAAATTGCTTAGATTTGTTGTGAGCAGATCTGTCAGAGATACTGTATCCTGTACTGCCAACAAAAAATATCCTTGCAGATAAGCTAATTCATGGCACGACCGCCACTGGTCTGCTGTGACGGTGCTGGTGGGAGGTAGCTATTTACAGTGATCCAGGCACCATTAAATCTCACTGGAAGATTATCTGCTCATTAAACTCAGTTTTATCCTGCCTCTTTATGGTTATGGATGCATTTTCTTTTCACACTATACAAAAGGTCAGAACAGTATCATTTCTCTTCCCTTACACAGGTCATCAACACCGCATGTTTTTCAACCTAGTATCTCCTGTTATCCAGCTGGATATCAGATATTCCCATAAAATTGACTCAAGCGCAGAAATCAGGATATCCAACAATCAGAAAGTTTCCTGTAGTTGTGAAGTTTTGTGGAAAATTTACTTTCGGTGCTAATAACAAAGAAGGTTGCTAGAGGTTGAAATGGGTCTGCTTTAATTTAAGGACAGGTCTCTCTCGAGTTTCTCTGTGTTCTTCAGCTGTCCCATTGCAAAGGAAGTAAAGATGAGAAGCACAGGAAAACCAGCCAGTGATGCACAAAAGGAAGTGAGGATCTTTTTACCAAAATCATTAAATAGAAACCAAGTTTGGCCCATGAATCAGACTGCTCTGCTATCCGTTATCACTGAAAAAATGACCTTGGTAAAACATTTACTACTGAAGAAAAGAAAACCTAAACTGGCTTGAAAATAAATGTAAAGGATTCGTATATGCTCTAACAACCAATTTAGTATTCAAAAAACCAACAGAACTATGAAATTAAAAAAGAAAGCAAACCAAAGCCTTTAACCCTTGCTGGACTGAATTCTACATTCTGTATATTATTTTAAACACACTGCACTCTGTTGCACAGCCAACACTCCAGCATTCAAAGCAGCGTGCCACACTGACACGGCCTGCAACACACCCTGCCACCACCTTAGGACAGGGAACGTAGCAGGAACAGAGACCACGGCCACCCTGAGCCAGATGGCTGTGTGTCCAGTGCCCTCTCTTTGCTCATGACCAACAACAACTGATGAAAATCCAGAGCACTCCCTAGTATCGTAAGAGGCAAAAAAGACACCTGTCTGCAGATATGTGCCCCCCGTATTGCCCCAGAGGCAATAACAGCTACATGCCGGCATCGGGGATCCATCCCAGACTTACGCCTCACTGTTTATGCTCTGCACTGCTAGGCTCTGTTTTACAGGGGGAAATGGAAGCAAGTGTCTGAGCATGACCTGACAACTAAATGACGACAGCTCCCGTGCCCATTCTGGAAACAGGCAAGCAGGTCTAGGAGAGCTGCTGCCTTCTCTCAATGCACATACAGCTACAAAACTATTATTTAAATTATTACATTTCTTAAAATTATATTTTGGTAATTATCAAATTATAAAATAATTATTTTTCAATTATATAATGCCATTTTGCCAACTAGAATCGGAAGAATCGCAAGAACTGGCTCAATCTAGAGTCTATTTTTGGGTTCCTAGTGTCACTGACTACCAACCTAAGAAAGCCAATCGCAGAGGTGAGCGCCCTGCACTTCAGAGCTCCCTTTCTCTCATAGCAGATGTGTAAACAACACTTCAAATCTTCCATTGCTAATGCACCTGTAGGAGAGCATCTCCCTCCCTACCAGAGCCCAACCAGCTGCTGCAAGCCCCTTGCTTTCGGCCGGGCATTGCAGAGGCACAGAGCAAGAGGAAGGGAACACAGCACGTGCACGGGAAGCTATTTCACCTGCTTGAAGTTGCCATTCTTTCTCTGTTCCCAGTCCATCATGTCGTGGAAGATGGGAATCATGATGTTGCGGACTTCTGGTTGCGGGACGAGTGTAACACCAAGAAAGGGGCCAATCATTCCCGGGATAAAGTGAATCTTATGCTCACCTGTACAACACAAAACAACTGTAAGTAAGTAAAAGCCTTATTTATCTGTCATTCATTGCTAAGAGAAGGAAAAGCCTCTAGCCATATACCAAGTAATACGTACAAGCATTACAGAAGGAAATGCATTTGTGTCCTAAAAGGATTGAAAGGACAGTTATTTGCTTTACAAAACCTCTTGCAAAAAAGCAGTTTTAATTTCACTGTGAGAGCCTTTAGCAAAAATTGACAGCGTATTTTACTTGCAAACAGCTTCTGTTAAAAGTCACCAGACTAAATCACACTAACTAGGGAGAATATATAAATAAGTAAATTTCTTCCAATTTATGAAGAAAAAGCACTAAGTGCAACAGTGGTATTTAACAGAACATATTTAGACTTTTAAAGAGCTGCGGAACTCCTTATCCTCATTGCGCTGTTCTGGAGAATAAATCAAAACAATTGTGACAGACATACCCAGGTTCTGCCACATGCTGAAGAGCTCATATGCCATCATCACTCTCATATCACCGTATCTGAAAAAAAGGAGACAGACAATTGCTTAATGGATAAAAAGTATCAAGGTGGTGATGTTAAAAATAAATTAAATTCACATTAAAGCCAACATAAGAATATAAAAGGACCCAATGTAGTGCCCAGTGATTACTTAAGATCTCTACTTATTCATTTCCCAGGCCCTTGCACATCCTGAGTCCCACAATAAATCACAAGGATTTGTGGTAGAAGATGAGCTCTGATTTTGTGGTAGCAGGAAGGGCTAGGAAGCCAACAAAACATGTTCTTACTTATCTAGAATCTTCTTCCTCTTAGCTGGCGTGGCATTTTCTAGTTGGAGACTTGGCTGGTTTATGAACAGAACAGCTAAGCTGAAATAGGAGTTCCACACCTGCAGCACAGGAAGGAGGTTTTATAACATTACATTGCAAGGAGTATGTCTTAAACAAGTGCAGGAAAATATGTTTCTTCAAAAGAGAATGAGATTTTTCCTTCACATAATCAAGATGCAACTTAACATGCATATTACCCTTTAATATACTAAACTCTTAAGGAGACCAAGGGACTACTTATAACTCGGCAAGAACTAAAATTAAAACCCCCCAAAGGTATTACCACTAGGTCTTCCTCTTAGCACCGAAGTTCAAAAATGAATAAACTTAGTGACATCTTCAGTTTAAATTGCTCTCTTTTTCTAGGCTAAAAGCCTCAAAAAAAAAAAAAAAAAAAAAAAACAGAATCAGAGATTACCTTATGTCACGAATGACAGCCCTATAATCTGGTCTGGTTTCCTGCTGCTACCACGTGTGTGTCTGCACACGTGTGAATGCTGCTTTCTGGCTTTCTACTTTCAGCTAGAAACCTCTAAAATATCACGTTCCTCCAGGTTTTAAGAAATCAGTCAGGAAGAAAGACCCTTAATGACTAAGCAGGAGCTAAGAATGCAGCCAGTGCTTAACCTCACACGCCAGAGAGCCTGGCAGAGGGACATGGTGAAATCCCCGACTTCCCCATCCTCACAGATAACCAAATACAATCTGCTAATGTAGAGAATAGCTCCTGTCAACTGCTCATGCTGCTTTAGAAACGCTACAACATTTTCTCAGTATCAGTGCTTACTTTAAAATCAAAGTCTGTCTCCGTGAAATTCTTGTGCAGTGCAGAAGACAGGTACTGAACTGTTGTAACTATGATACTGCAGTCAGAAAAAGAGGAAAGAAAAAAAGCACATTTTAGTGTGGAGTATAAATCATATCAAAGTGGTTTACACTTCTGAACAGCAGTGTTTATTTTACTATATGTACAGACACAGGCATTTTTTCTTCAGGCAATCACTGCTAAATTCAGGTGAAAGTCAACTTTCTTTCGCCTTTTATTTATCTCTATAAATACTTTGTACTAAGTGATACAAGACTGAGAACTATCATCACTATTGTAGGCTTTGGAATTTCTGTAAGATCGTTTAAATCCTGTCTATTTTTTGCATGGCCAGGCAGTGTTACCTACATTGAAATGAAAGAACATATCTATCTCTTCCCTGTTTTAAGCAAAAAGTTGTTTTTTTTCCTCTCCAAAGCACAACTCAAGAAACCTTGAGCTATTTCACTTCTTGGTTTACACTGCTCTTTTATCTAGCCTGCACTTGAGCTGGCTGCATTTGTGAATATTTTTTTATTCCAGATTTGCTGGAATTTTTTTCTTCGGTGGCTAAATGCACCTAAATGAAAGGAAATCTAGCTCTGAGATAAACT
The DNA here is from genome assembly GCF_000705375.1 of Tinamus guttatus. The sequence goes on along the minus strand of NW_010588641.1, from coordinate 295,986 downwards.
TAGGAGTTAATTAATAGGACTTGGGTGAGGCAAGAACAGCATGAAAAGAATCAGAGCACATCTCTGCTTCACACCAAAGCAATGCTTCCAGCTCCACTGCTGCATGCACCTTCCTCTGACAGTGCCCAAGGGAACCGCGTAATGTACTTTTAATATATTATAATTTATATATTTTTCATTTCTTACAATATTTCATTTAAACTGAAATATGGAAACCCACTTCTTTCACTTGCTCTAGACCCTGGGGGTGACTTGCAGAACATGCAACCCAGCAGCTGCCCAGTCACCCCCAAGGAGGGCTCCAAGGCCCCTTCTCGCAGGAGGGTCCCCACAGCTCTCCGCTCGCCTGGCCCAGTCCCATTCCCACATTAGCCAACAAAACGAGAAGCCAGGGCAGCCTGCGGGTGCTCCCGGGATGCTGCCTCCCCAGGTATCTCAGAGCTGTATGTCGTGGTAGAGTACAAGGAATAAACAGACAACCCAAGTCCAAATTTGGTGCAGAGTGTTAAAATCAACACAGAACACGTAAGTAAATGCAGGGAAAGGGATCCAGAGTCCCTCCTGTCTTGATCACTGCACCCCAGCCCAATGAAACACGCTGCATCATGGGTTTTAAGGGCCCATGTTTTGAGGAAGTTTCCACATAGAACATCAGCAGTTCAGAGCTGCTTCTCTCCTCACTTGCTGGTGAGCAACCTCATCACCATCCAGTCCCGAGGGAAGACGCTCATCTTCATCAGGTTCCGAAACACACAGAAAATCTTCAGCAGGAATTCCTGTCACACACGCACAAAAGGAAAAACACCCATCATCATCAGCTGCGGATTAACGTACTTTCGTCGTTTTGCAAGACAATTAAGCTAAGTGTGTTCACCCTGATCTATGACAAGGATAATCATAGTACATGAATACAACATACACTGGGATACAGTTCTGTTTGTCTGCTCTCAACTGGTTGCTGCTGTATTTTAGTGTTTACTTCTATAGCGAGATGCAAAACCTCCCTACGTGCTTAGCTCCATGTGACTTCCCGTATCATCGTCCAGAGCTCTGATGTCAATTCCCAGCTATTTTCAAGTACATCACAAGCATCATTATTAATTTGATTTTATAATGTTAATGAGGCATCTGTCCAAAATTCTCTGCATTTACATTGCAAATCTGACAAAAACAAAAGCACACCCAAACACAATTAAACTCTGACATACGCCTTTTTTTAAGATGGTAACATCCTAAAGCCCCATTTATGGCAATATGTAGCAGAAGGGGCTTAAACACATTCAATGGAATGTTTGCGTTCCAAAAAAATCCCCAAATCTGAAGACATTTCTGATTTTTTTTGTGTACCTGTATATCTATAAAGATGAAAAATATAGGGAGAATGCAATGCGTCAAGTTGTTTGTCTTGCAGAACATGATTGTGTTGTTTTGTTCTCCTGCACAACATTAATACAGCATGGAAAGTGGCAGGGCAAGCTTTCCATAAAGCTGTCCTGCCATTGGCCTTAATTCTGATGGGAGTGGGAGAAAATGAAGTGTGAGTGTGAACTAGTTGCTCTTTGGCCTCATTTTGGCTTACCTGTCACAGAACTAAGTTCAAATAATGCCTTCCTATCCAACAAGATGTACTGAAAATATCTGAAGGAAAAAAATAATCTCCAACTCACTTGCTAAGGTGATGGAAGTTCCTACTATGTCACATTCTTCCCTATTTTATTATTATCCCTATTCTATCAGGTGTGTAGGTAATTGGTAAAGTTCTCTATAAAATCCTGCCTTTCTTCATGAAGTTATTCTGCCTCCTAAACAGGCTGTTACCCGAGATACTCCTCTTTCCTATTGAGGCTGAGAGAAAAAGTTGATTTCTGCTGTGTTGAGATGCACAATTTGAAAATGTCAGTGACAGAAGGGCCTCTGGAGAGGTCTGCCCACCTCAGCAACCATCTTCTGCTCAGGAATAGCTGGCATTTCAGTTGTTATTCACACACCTGAGAAGGGTGCAGCCAGAGGAGTAGTAAGGTTGCTGCTTTCCCAAGAAAGATTTATCTGCTAGAGATTTTGCATCCCAGGGAAAGGATACCAAATATGTGATATTGAAATATTCTGATCTTTGGGCATAAGGTCAACTTCATCACTCTTCCTAAGTAAGCTCCACTGCACATCTTATGTTTAGGAGTGTGCTACAGGGCAACTGACTCGGCACACACTAGATTAAAAACCCTGTTCCTCAGACTGTGCTCTGTATGGTACCATAACACGTTTTTGTGGCTAGTAACATCTCTCTTTTGGATCTCTATTTGCTCTTCTTTAGCAAAAGAAGTCAGTGCACTGTGGAACCCTGTGCATTTATAATGTAATACCTATAATTATAGAAGGAAAAGGATGGTCTATACGTAAAGTGAAGAATGAGAATGAAGAATGCAGAAAAGGCAATGCAGAAGTGATGCTCCCTCTGCTACCTCCTTTTGGGTGAATCATCGTACAAACAGGATGTTCTGCTCTACCTTTAGCTCATCCTTGCTTTGGAAATTGTCCAGTAAGTGCTGGAAATGTGTGTCTGACATCTGACGGAGCAGCGATAAGAGACAGGACACGTATTCTCCCTGTTGGCCAAACGAGAAATCCTTTAGCTCAGAAAATCTGAAATTCATAAAGAGAAAAATCAACTTGGGGCAAGGTACAGAGGGAAGGGTCTGAAATGGCCCCAATGCCTATGAGAGCAAAGCTGACATGCATAGAGATTAAAAATACTGCTTGTTAACAGTTCTTTAATTATTATAAGTATAGGAATACAACTCTCAGAAGCTCCTCCACTGATGCCATTTTAAGAGGTCAACAAACATTGTCTAAATCAAAGTGATTTAGAATGATGAATACAGATTCTAATCAGCGTCTCTCCAAGCATGCAGTTTGTTAACCACATCCTCCCTTGCTTTAGGCACAACATCCCGTGTCCAACAGAGGTGTGACTGCAGCTTACGCAGACGTACCTGGAGTGATTTAAACTAATTGGCTCCACTACTGCAGACACTACAGTTATGGCAGCAGAGGATGAACACAGGCTTCAAAACAGGTGTCGGGAACCTTGTGTTTTATTAGTGGTGCACAGTGAGTCAGGCGCTGTCGTAGCTGTAATGCTGGCACTATTTCCAGTACAGTACCATGACTGTAGCTTGGATAAGCCCAAGCGACAACTTCATTTTTGCCCTGCAGTGTCAATGCACCCTAATCGGCTACCACAGCACCCCGAAGTGTTTTCCAAGGGTGAGCTCCCCCCTCCAGCCCTCTGGAACTTCCAGAGAAGTTAAGCAATCTGCCCGAGACGGCGAGCAAGGCAGGGGCCAAGAGTCGGGCACGTGGCTTTGGCGGCCAGGCCCCAGCCCGACGCTCTGCCTCTGTGGCAACTGGATTTGGAAAGCAAGTCTCTGAGGTCTCAGCCATCTGATAAGAAAGTTGGTCGGGCACAAAAAGGACGTTCTGAACAACAGCTTCGCATCATGCATAGTGCAAAAGCTGAGTCCAGCAAAACCAGACTCAGCTAGACTAGGAAGGGCAGCAAATTCAGGACAGGAAAAGGCTAGAACTATTCTGCTGCTTCTTTTTCAGTGCATGCCAAAGAAAACCCTTTGCCCCCTTTGTACAGACACCAGCATTGTAAGACAAGAGGTGGCTTTTCCTTTTTCTCCAACCCAGCTTAACAGTTGAATTGACTTAGGATCAGTTTGTTTCTCTTCCAAAAATCTGCTGTGTTTCCTTTGCACAAAGTAACTGGTGGAAGTGAAGCAGTGTGTTAAGCAGAAGGACTTGTCCACTGCTAATTCTTGCATTTTCAGCCTTAAGGGTCGGAGCCCGATGCTCACCTGGCCATCAGGGATTCCTCTTGAGAGGGGGAACCCCAGGTGGCAACCCAGTTTGTATGTGCTTTAGCTAATAAAAGACAATTTTCGAACACAAGTACAAAGACAATCCAAGGAAACAGCCTGGAAATCCACAATAGTTTCCCAGGCCCCAGTGCTGCACAGAGGAAGGACGGGGCCGGTGCTTTACAAGGCAAAAAAACAAATCCCGGGCAGCCGTGCAGCACGATGGCAATGAGGTGCAGGTGGTGGTGAGGGACGGAACCAAAGGTTAGAGAAGCAGGAAATAGAAACTGATTGTTAGTTACTAACAGTGATTTCTGCTGTGCACTGCGGGCAACGCTGCCCTCTTACCGCCTCCTGAGACTGCGATTTACTCATGATTGTGAGCAGAGTTTGTAAAAGCACATCCAGGAGGCTCTCCACCATCATCTCAACCTCCTCCACGACATCGCCCTCCTACAGCAAGAGGGGAGCAAAGAGGCAGTTAGCGGCCGCGCGGAGGGACTGCAAAGGGCCAAGCAGATCTGCTGGACCAGCCACGCCACAAACACGCGTTTCGACCAAACTTGCGGAGAGGAACGCAGAGCTCCGCAACGGAGCTTCCGAGAAGCAGGATAAAATTCATCATGGTTACGAGACACTGCTGCGATGCCAACGCACTCAGCCCTTCTTTATCTCCTCCCTTTCTGATACAAACACTCAGGATCACAGCCCAAAGTGTCTGTGCACACTCCAGTGGGATCAAATTGTCTTGAGCAGCCTTTCTTCTACGGCAGCACAATTTCTGCTTGGTATCATGCTACCTTTCTACTCATTCCTTTCACACCAAACTGTATATTGTAATTGGAAATACTCATTGACATCATTTATATTTAGCACTGTGAAATTCCTCTGTGAGAGTCAGTTCGGCACACTCAGCACCCCCTGTTTGTGAGCTTTGCTTTAAACCATCAAGTTAACACTGAAGATCAGAGTATTATGATAGTCAAAGCTGGGTGTTTAACTCAGCAGCAGTTTCTGAAAGTATGTGTAATTTCATTGATTGGATAATTTTAGAGTAATCTCCTAACATGAATCATAAAGTGCTAGTTACTGTCTGTTGCGGAACTACAAGTTCTAGAGCTGAGGAGAGCTTTTGAACTCCAGTGACATCTAAGTTCTGGGCTTGGGTGAAGAAAATTAAACAGTGTCAAACCTGGTAAAGGCGTGTGCTTTCCCCCTTGTCCTAACAGCAAGAACACTGTGTAATCAGAAGGCTCTGAGTCACACACACAAGAGCAGACACTCATTTCAGATGTTCTCCGGCTGATGGGAAATTAGCAGAATTTTGTTTTCAAAAGGATCTTCCAAAAACCCGCATTAACCGATTAAAATCCCTCAGTCTTCAGTTTACTAATTTAGTGGTGGAATTAAAAAGTCAAGCAGAAGATTACCAAAGAGCTGGTCTTGATTATAGAGAAAATACTACTGAGGATCCCAGAGCAGATGAGTAGCTCCTTCTGCTGTCGCAAGTGAAGGTGAATGTGGTGAAGAACCACAGGCAGCAGGATGCGCCGGGACTCTGAAAGAGGGAAAAGGCAGATTCAGAGTTCCTAGCGTGAACTACGTATTGCACAGACCTCAGCTAAGCGTGCGATGCCTTCTGGCTCTTCTGTCACAGCTCATAAAGCTCCTTCACTATTTTTCCCGACTTGGGAAATTTGTTAATTCTTCTCTTTTATCCACCTTACAAAACTTTCACGTTATTACAGCTGGAAGAGTTTCTAACATCGAGGAGGCAGCACCAATGCAGATTTTGCTCCATGTGCTGCTGCTTTTGTGGAAATTGCTCCTAACACCTTCATCACCTACTGCTGGGTGGTGTCTCTGCTTTAGTCTGGGAAGACCCATTCTAGAATAGGCAGCATTTGCAGAAAACAGGGGCCAAAGCCAGAAAGGAATAAGCGGCACCGCATCAGCCCACTGCCTGATAGGGCAGAAAGCAAGATGTTGCCAGGCAGGGGGCAAGAAAGCAGAACACACTTCAATTGCATGGCCTAAAGAACGCAGGATGGGCAGGCAAAAGATGGCTTTGAATGCTAGATTTATCTTCCTAAAAGCAGCCAGAGCTTTTCCCAGCTGACAAGGGAGGTAAGTGCAGCAGGGCGCAGGAGGGGAGCGGGGCAGCCGCAGCCCGGCCGCCGCGCGAGGAGCCAGCGCGCTGCCCATCAGCGATGCCAGGAGCGTCGCGGGCTGCCGCGTCATTGCGGAGGAGGGAAAAGGGTAATGGGAGGCACTGAAGCACCTTGACCCTGTGGGTGAAGCGGCACTCGGCTTTATTAGGAAGGCAGAAGAGGAGAGGATATTAAAAACATGCATCAGTTCTGCTCATCTGTCCGTGACTTGGAAGCTGCGAGGACAAATATCCAAACCATTAGATTTAAATGCAAAGCGCTGTTGGATAGTTGGATAAACCATCCACCCAGGCCACAACCACCTCTGGACAAATCTACTCATTCCCTGCACTCTCTTCCTTGATTTTATGAAATGCAAGTTCAAATTACCAAAAAAAAAAAAAAAAAGTGGATGTTTATAAATAATCACACTCCACAGTTGAAGCGTGGTTTTCTGTTAGGATCATTTTCACCTTGAATTGAGCAGAATAATTTGAATGCACTAGATTAAGATCTTCATTACATGGAAGAGGAGCTCTGTGCTGCTTTACATCTTCTGGTATCTGCACAACCTCTTCCATTCGGACCTTTGGGCACAAAATGAACTCCCAAACCTCTACCCTTCTTTGTTCAATCCCTCCTAAAGAGTTATTAATAAACAGAGCCATGCAGATATTAAAGTCATACTGCAAAGGTTAAATATATTTTTGCCTAACGTGGTGGGTTTCACATGTAATTTTATCTTCGTTTCACTTCTGAGACTATAAGGTTGCCAGAAAGCAGGTTATCTTTATACCCATGCCTTTGAAAACAATAGTAATAAACAGCAGAAGAGCAGTATCAAGTTAGATTGAATAGTTTTAACAGTTGGTTTCGTTCGCGTACACATTTTCTTCAATTTTTGGGAACTAAAATTTGTTCACGACAGATTTATTAACTAGGAAGGCTGGTAACCAAATATCCACAGTGAATGCACGTAACCACGACGGCAGCAAGATCAATAATTCCCAAGATTTTTAGCGTTCAGCAGTCGCTTGTTTACAACAGGGCAGCTGCAAAGGAGGCGTGAAGAGCCGCTGCTCTCCCTTACCAGGCGCTGGGCCTCGGCACGGCTTCTTACCCGAGAAAGAGAAGAGGCGGCTGTCGACCGTGCGCGCGATGGACTGCAGCTTCACCACGTCCATGGACTGCCCGATGTGCACCGTGCTGGGCATGCTGCCCAGGGTGCCCCGCACGAACTCCGCCACCTCCTGCACCGTGAACATCTGCAGCAGCTCGTCGAAGATGGCGGGGAAGGAGTTGAGCAGAGCAGCCTGCGGAGAGCCAACAAAGAAACTGGAGCCTCTGGAGCCCCCACCTCTTGCCTGAAGGCCGGCGAGTGGGGCGAGACAACAGCGAACCTGAATTAAGGGTCTGCAGAAAGCTACCGACTGCTGCGTTATGGCTGCTGGTATTTTGTAATGCCTAAAGTACACAGTAAAGCAGCAGTGTAGCACAGAAGAAAATAATAAAGAACAAAAATCAAACTCTGTTGCAGTATGAAATCACATGATAAGCTGAACACATAGTTACTATCAAGCTTGAAAAGGCTTTATTTTAGGCCACATCTTATAAAATGATGTTTTAAAGAGAGGAAAGGCTTCAGGTAGAGAAGAACAGAAAACAGTCCATGTTGTCAGTTTATTCTTAAATAAAATGCAAAGTGTGCTTCTGATTAGAGAGCTCAAGACAAATTCTTGTACTAAGCAACTAAATAAGGGAGTTAAAGCTCTTCTCAGAACAGGGAGATCTTCTCAGAAGAGGCTGCCAGACCCTTAACCACAGCAGCTCTGCCACGTGCTATTGCAGCACTTCTAAGACAGGGGTAGATGCAATTGCGTGCGGAAGAGGCATCACATCATGCAAGTCCCAGTGCATGTGGCTCTTGCAACACGGGATATTTCCAGGAAGCTTCTGCTGCCCACCCAGGTCTTTCCATCCTTCAAGATCCATGAAAATTCCACACATCATCCCAGTGCCAGTGCCCACAGGTCTGGTGCCCAACCTAACAACTGCCACTTGCCTCTAATGGACAGGAGACTTTAAAATTCTTCTTTTTCTTCCTTTAGATCCTGCCCAAGATCCTTGTTTCTGAACAGGAAACTGCACTGACTTGGCAAAATAGTTCAAATCTACCAAACCTCAGAGCAGATCTCTGTTTGTCCCTATTATTGCACTCTTCAAACCCTACCTTTCTTCACGGATTTTTTGTTTTCTCACTCCAAACATTTTGGTACTTTTTCCCATGTCAGCTCTTACACTTGGGATGTCTTTCCTAATCCCATATATAATATATGGCTCCCACAAGTTTCCTCAAATTAGCTTTTCCTTCAAAAACCATGACCATTTTATGGCCTCTTAGCAACAAAACACAACCTCTGCTTACAACTAACACAGCAAACACTGTAGAGCCCATTAAGTCAGTCTGAATATAACATTACCTCGTCATTCTTCTTCGTTGTCACCTCTCTCAACATCTCGCCTTGTTACAATCAATTTAAATCACACAAACCCACACAATCTCCTGGGGGCTGTCACCTATTAGTCTCTACCGACAAATAATGCACTTGCAAAATAAACAGAGACGAATTGTTTGAACGAGCTCCCGGAACCCTTGGAAGGCTACGGGAGCTGCATTTCTATCCATCACCCTTACGTTTGACTTTTGACTTTAACAACCTTTGCCTTTGACTATCCTAACATCTCTGAAGCAGTCCCATAGATACTTAATGGTTCTCCAGGTTTCTGGAGCTGGAACACACTCTCCTTGATTCTCCTGAAATGAGCTGACTTAAGTGAGCCTTGGGCATACCCTTAACACCACATTTCAGCGTGCTGATGCCCTGAGCAGCTCCACTATTTACTGCAATATTCCTCATTTCCTAGGTTAAAGTACCAGACAGTTAAACATTAAATTCCAGTCCAGGAATGTGCAGGAAAAGACGGATTGGGGTAGGAAAAAGAGTCACTGGCAACATCCACAACCAAACACTTGTGCAGTGGTGGGGGATTGTTACTTACAGAGTTAAACGTCGGCCTTGAAGCACCGCCACACTTTTGTGGGGCACCAGTCCCGGCGCCGCTCGCCTGCCCTCCGGGCTGAGGCGCCTACGGGGCAATTGGGATCGAGGGGCGACAGAGTGGCACGGGGGAAAACAAAAAGCAAACTTTTCAAAGATTAAACAGATTACTAAATTCTGAAGCAGAGAGAGCAAGCCAGAAAGTAGCAAAAACAAAGCAAAAAAAATAAATAAAATTAATAAAAAATAGAGAGAGAAAAAGAGGAAAAAAGGGAGAACCACCCCATCCTCAGATCTAATTTCTGTAACTGCAATCGTCGTCACAAACAAAAATAACTACAGCCCCTGTTCACAAGGGGCCGCTTCCCCTCGCTGGCCCTTTGCCTGCAGAAGCGTGCACAGGGATTTCTCCTGTTCCTGCAGCATGTTCTTACACCCACTAATGGGTGATTAAAGCAAAGATTCCAGCGCATGTTCTCAAAATCTTCTGGAGCACCTTACCTGAGAACGGGATCCTATTGCTGACTGCTTCCCTAGCTGCTGGAATAGCTCCGTTTTGCTGTGATGTTTATAGCAACTGCCTCTTTGACAGATTAGCCTAAGAGTATGTCCAAAACACCTGCAAACACCTTAGCATGATTTCAGATTACTAATCATTTTCTTACTGCTAGCATGTTCTAGGTGGGCGTTCATCTGAAATTTTCCAAGGTGTAACATATACACCCAGCATTGGACATTACTACTTAAAATTTAAAAACACCAAAGATTATAATTTAGAACAGCGGTCCTTAAAACAAGGAAGCAAACCCAGCAACATCCCTATGCCCTTCGACTGGTATCTTAAGCCCACGTGAAGCCCCACAGACGTTTCTGATTGTTAGCACATCAGGTCTCTAGAGGTCCCTTCCAGCCTCAGCCATTCACGGATTAAGGTCAACTCCTCTACTGGAATGTTGCTATGACTCTGTGTATTGATTTGAGTTACCGCTTGAGCAGCTACCAAACACTTCTTTGGGCCAATGTCAAGGTTTGTTCATTTATGAACGATGCGATGATAAAGCTGACTTTTAAAAAGAGCAAAAAATTGTATCCTGATGGGACAACTAAGCCAGTTTCTTCCTGAGAATAAACAGTTCAGCTTGTGCGTATCTGTGAGCTGGTGCAGAGCTACCGGCTAATAATATTAACCTCTCATTTTTCTGTATTAGCAGCTCAATAGGGACAATTCTATTAAGCTGCACTTAATCATCATATGCACACACACTGCTCGTGCAGAGAAGAGCTGCCTCCTGGTTTGCTAAGGGAACAGAAGCGCAGAAAATAGCAAACCTGTGTGAAGATGAGAGTCTCAGAGCTCCTGCTGTCCAAGCTGAGCACAAATCTGATGGACTGGAAAAGCTCTTGGATGCTGGAGCGGAACTGTTCCTCCTCCATCCCGCAAGTAGCTCTGGAGTAAAGGATCCGAGATTGGACAATGAACTTGAAAAGATATTCCAAGGCCTTAAGGAGCAGGAGAGGAAGAAGATTAAGACAGAGAGAAAGACAGAAAGAAAAACAAGTAGCTTTATAGAGAACCAGAAAAGCTCCTAGGTGCACAATAGCTAAATTCTTCAGCTTTAGTAAAGAAAAAGAAAAAAACAGGTTTTGTAAGTTATATAATTCAGTTCAGGAGGAGCTACTCATAAGCAAGTATTTCTTCATAACTAATAACTTTGTTACTGATATGTCCCACCAACAGAAACAGTATGCTTTTAAATTAAATACACAAACTTGAGTCACATAATTTGAGAAAACAAACTTGGGGAAGATTTGCCATGATGACTTAAAGGCTCTGAAGAAACGACCTTCCTTGTTTGCATTTGGGTTTCTCCTTGAATCACGTGAGTTGATTCAAGAAAGAGTAGACAAGAGCCGCATGTGAAACCCTCTGGCAGCCCATAGCAGTAGCAAGGAGCAGTCTCACTACAGTACAGGGACATCTCTTTACTTCCAGTTAAGTTAAGGATTTTTTTTCTTTTAATCCCCAGACAGGAAGGTTGGAGAGTCCCCCACAGCAGCAGAATAACCTCCACAGAAGGCGGTATTTAACACCGTTACGCAGCGCGCAGTAGCTGCTGAAGTGCTGCCAAGTGGATCACTTCATAGCAGAAAGCAAATCAGCTCTATGGCCCGTCTAGAATCTGAATTTGCAATCTAAACATCTCTAACCAACATTTTGCACCTGGTGTTATTCAGAACTCCAGTCTGCAGGAGACGTTTTAAAGCACCCCTGTTCATTTGGCAGCAGTGTTGGTGAGGAAATACACACCGTCCTACGCATTTGCCATCGTAACCCAAGGTCCTCACAGACGTCGCAACTGCTATGACAGCAGTGTAATATCCCGCATGGCACCAAGGCCTTTCCCATTATTTGGTGTGTGCAGCAGCCAATATTAGAACGTGCTTGACATCAGAGTGTTGCAAAGGAGATGCCATTAAGACACATGAAGGGCTGACACGACATAGGATTTTGACAACACCCTCGTAATTCCACCCAGCAGATGAACATCAGGCTGCAGCACCGAGACATAGTGCCAGGAAACAGAAGCATTTGTAACGCTGCACTGCGCTGGCTGGTACGTGCTCCTTCCCTGCTTCGCCCTTTGGAAGCTGAATTGTGAGGACAGCTTTTGCCCTAGTCATGTATTTTTACATCCATAAACCAATTCTTATTGAACCACCATACGATGTACGGATACGTAATGTCTGACATGAGTTGTAAAACTCTACAGCTTTAAGGACACACACAGAATGTGAAACTCCTCATAAATCCATCTTGGTTTTCAAAATCCCAGTGATATTTAAAGCCTTTTTTTTATGATGGCAGCTTTGGTAATCTGGCCATACGTTATTTATACTTCTCCCAGTGAAGCTTCCTTTCATCACAGAACTTCAATGGCAAATAGCAGTTTGTGTTCCTGGATGGCTTCCAGAGCAAGGTGAAGTGGTTCACACAACTTGGCTCCTTGAGGTGAGCATCTCTGCTGCAGACATCAAATATGGCAAGCCCAGGGCAGGTACAAGCTGATTTATGGTTCTGACACAGACACTCCATCACTAGAGCACACAACTTGAACGCAAAGATTAGGTTTCACAATAAATCAGGGCCTCTACAAATGAATCCTGTAACTCTGTTTTGAAAGAGAAGGGATATGCTTTCAAAGATGTGCAGTGTCCTCAGCACAGACAACCTAAACAGTTGTCTGGAATGAACTCAGAAGCAGGTAGCCAGAGTGCTGGGTTCTTGAGGCGGCAAAAACACAAACCAAGTCCTGCTAGAGAAAGCAGCAGTTGGACTAACTTTGTGTCTTTACTTGCAGATATGATGCGTACAGGCCCTTAAGGATGCAGAAAAGCACTGCAGTAAAATCTCTGCCTTCTCTCTGGCCATGTGGTGGCCAGCAATAGGACAAGAGGAAACTGCCACAAACTGAAGTACCAGAAGTTCCACAGGAACTTCAGGAAAAATTCTCGATAGTGAGGATGACTGAGCAGTGGACCAGGCTGCCAAAAGAGGCTGTGGAGTCTCCTTCTCTGGAGATCTTCCAAACCCACTTGGATGCAGTCCTGTGCCACGTGCTTTAAGTGACCCTGCGTGTGCAGGGGGTTTGACTAGATGATCTCTAAAAGGTCCCTTCCAACCTTAATGATCCTATGATATACAAAAACACAGAGATGCAGAAGGGAATCTGGTATCTAAATGAAAACAAGTTCCTCAGAATGTAGCCTGGGTGCAGGTTGGCATGAGAAGGGTCCACGCACAAGTCACTTATGACCAGAAATCTAAAGACTTGCGGTAGCATCACAAGAAAAAGTGAATCTCTGCATCTTCCCAGTGTACTATAAGACAGAGAGGAAGGAAGGCACCTGTACACAGATCACACATGCCAAAATTACCAATTCCTGACAAGCGACCTTCCCTTCTTCTGAGTACCTGTCCATCTGCATGTGGTTCTGTGAATACAGAAGCAGCACATCTGACCTGGCACATTCATAGCTGCAGCCCAGAATGTTCCCAGCAGAATGAAGATATTCCTCTGAGACACGACGAAAGTCACTTGAGCATTTGTGGGACATGGCCAGACAATATACGCTGGTTTGATTGCAGGACACTCATAGCACATCCAGTGGCCAGACTTGTGGCTAGTACAACAGGTACTATGTACGAACAAGTGAATCAACTTCAGATAAATGTCCTTAAAGAAGAAACACAGATTAGTTTCCTAGTCCAAGAAATTTAAAGATTACTTACGGAAAGCAGCATGAGTATGCACAGCTAGTAATCTTATCCAAGGGAAAAGAGGATCAACTCCAAACATCTGAATCTCTTTCACCTTCCTAGCTAAAGTGAACGAAAGTCACCTTTAAAAGGTCGCCTTCATCAAAAAAAAATGAATATGCAGACACAGTCACAGAGGCAAGTCCCAAACAAGACATCAACATCAGGTCAAAATCCCAGGGAGGATCTAGAATTTCAGCGAGAAGGTCTTGTTTTCTTGTCCTTCACAGTATCTCACTGCGGCCTGTCAGAAGAACATGAAGAGTCCTTCCTCCAAGTAAGAGGTGTCAGGGCTGCAGGTTCACCAGCTAGCCAATCTCTGCCCACTATAGGCCATGGTTTTCTTTCCATAAAACAAGATACTCGCTTCAAGCTCAAGCAGCCTATTACTACTGCTCTAGGAGGAGGGAAATAAAACATGCAGAGATTCAAGCGTAGGTACCAACCAAGCCTTGAGAGAGCAGATGAGACCTGAAGCAAGTCCAAGGTCCACACGACAAAAAAAGGTGCAAATCCCTCAGACAGACTGACCAAGGGGAGCTACTGGAGTTACTGCAGCCATGGTCGGGTGTTTCGGAAGACTCTTGGAAAAAGCGAGACTGTTGAAAACCCAAACTGGCAAATGAGATCATTATTTCTGAATGAGGTAGTTAAGAACAAGTTCAGACAGACTGATCTTAAGAGCTGCAGGCAGACATTTGTGCTTGGAAATCCAAGGTGAAGAGAATAATTCTGAAGAATCCCCTGGCTCAGAGGAAAGGCCAAGAACATAATTCTGAATCTCTCCTTAACCACTTTCCGAGTGGATGCCAGTCCATGCAAGACCCACTGAAGTCTTTAATATTGTTCTAACTGGACATAAGATGACCCACTTCTTCCGTTTTTTAACCTGCTAAAAAGTGAATCTCACCCCGGAATTAGAATTTTGGGCCGGAAAAAAATAACAACTTAAAAATTAATCTTTTAGAAGTGTAATAACTTTCGAAAGTTGAAAGTGAGTGCCACACACAACACGCCAGCACTCGTGCCCGGTACGTACTCTCATGGCCTCCTGGATGTGGTCTTGCCGCACGAGCTCCGCCGAGCGGTCCATGTACCACTTCAAACACCGGATCAGTTCCCTGGATAGAGCACACAGTGAGGAAGAGAGAAACCTTCTGCACCATCTTCAAATTAGTCAAGCAACATGTGTTTTGGTTTTAGGGAGAATTCAAAAAGCTGGAGTCTTGTATCACTCCATTTCAATGATCAGCTGGAACAGAGCTAGCTGCTGCATATACATGTATTTAAATTTCAAAACCAGAAAAGATTTATTCTCTTTAATTGACTTGTATCATGAAAAATTCTGAAAGAACATCAAAAAGATCTTGATAAAGAAATACCTTTGATAAGAGCTAGCAGTATCATTTCAAAACCAAATCATATTCTTTTTTTTTTTTTTTTTTGCTAAGAAATTTCAGATCTCCAAGTGAGCAGATCACAAAGAAAATAAATTCAGAAAAAGTCCAGCTAAAATTCAAAGTCTGCTCACTCCTAGAAACAGGAAAATGCAGCAGCTTTTTTTCCGTGCAGCTTTTAGTTCTGCTTTTGAAATCGCCTCTGCTAACATAACAGTTAAGATTCTGGTGGTCACATCATTTGAAAGCTTGAAAATAGCATATCTTGAAGTGATGGATAAACACAACCTACTTGTAAGCCAGTGCTCCTGCAAAGTGCTTCTGAATATAAGTGTCCATCACAGGTCGAAAATGAAAATACTTGCTGTCACGTAGCAGATTAATGATGAACACCTGCGGGAGAGGGAAAAACGAAGCTCTAGTAAAACAAATTGCACACAGTCACTGGGGTCCTATAAACAAGCTGGGCAGGCTGAGGAACAAGAAGATTCACGAGTTTCTATAAACAGCCGATAGCTCTGTTAGTGGATGTTATTGTTCCCTCTCCCAAGTGACAGCAAATATTGTTCTCCCTACATCTGTTGCTTGTAGTTTATTATAAAAAACATGAGACTGGTTAGAGTGGAGTATTTCATACTTTGTGGAAGTAAAATACTAGTGAAATGGCACTAAAAAATTAAAAATATGATAAAGGAAAGCGATGGCTCAGCAGCTTACCAAAGACTGAAAGACCAGCAGCCCATATTTTTCTGTGTTGTCATCCAAAACCACAAACAATGTGTCGAGAATATCCTGTAAGAACTAAAATGACAAGAATAAACAAAGAGTTTCCAATGCAACTGTATTCCAAAGGTGGCTCATTCTCCCTCCTTGAACCTTGTTATATATCTGAATACCTTCATGAAACATTTTCCAGGGACAAAGCATTTCTGCTTTATCTATATGAGGTGACAGTGTTTTACCTCTGTTTAAGGTAAGAAGAATTTTTCTCTGCAAATAATATTCTTAAAAAAAAAAAAAGGTCAGAAAGATTGCATCAAAAAATTGCAGCCTCTAACATTGTTTGTAAGTATATAACATATATGTATTTGTATATATATGTGAAAGGTCAGAACATATTTCTTTTGTCCAAGTTATTCCCTTCCACTTCTCCTACCCGTATGACAAATGGCAGCCAGTCTGGTGAGAGAATTTATGATCTTTCTCCTTGGAATAATCTTTGTTTTTCTCTCTATATATCAGGTGTTTGTATGGCCTTACAAACCAAGTGTACAAAATATGAAATTCATGAAAGATTCAAATACAGGGAGCAGGGGAGTTTCCTCCTGTGCTACTGTTGCAGAAAAATAAACTCATGAAAGTTAAAATTCAAGCTATGGCAGCTTTCACAGGAGCTACAATGAAGTGGCTGTAATCATAAATAACAAACCAAGTGACGGACTTTTTGTTTGATTTATTTTTGTTTGCTGCTATTACATAAATTATCTCCTTTTATCTCCTAAAATTTGTCTGAGGGGTTGCTGTTGTTGGCCCTGCATCTGGAACACGCTGTTTTTGCCAGGACCGCAACTATTCAAATGCATTTTGAGGTTCCTTTGAGATAAGGAAGCCTGGGTCACACACAGGACCAGCATATACAGCAACTGCTACTACAAAATACAATGAAATTATCCACTAAGAGGTAGAATCCTGACACGTTAGACAAGGCAGAGAGCAATTGGTGCACTTGGCAACAGCTTCATTTCCCAAGGCTGGGGCATGAAAATGAGTTGGCAGTATGGGCCGTTGGCCTTACTGAGCAAAAGTCAAGTGTAAAGGCTTCACATTCGTTTTTTGTTCTATGAGGAAGGTCTGCAATACATTTGCAAAATAGAAATATAGAGCAGCTCTACCAGCTGGCTGGAAAAGCCAGTTTTTCTGAGTCAGATCTACTCCCCTCTCTCTAGAAATGACCAACTTCCTGGGCTTCAGAGAAAGTCCTTTAGAAAATACTGTTGACACAGATACAGCTATGTAAGACACCACTAACAACAGCTCTGCCTGCAACAGCGAGCACTGCAGCTCAGTACAAGTGCATCAACAAGTGGAACAAGCGGTGCTGAGGACCCGATGCTCACAGCATCTGGGCACTGGGGATTTTTATTGGGCACTTTATTGGGAACATTCAGAAGGGCAATGCAGATCTGCCTTGGCTTGCTAACCATAGTCTGCATCCAAAGACTGTTATTTGATTTAATACCTTAACGATTTCCTCGCCGCTGACATGTCTCAGTCTTCCCAGGATATCCATCACACGATCCGGGTAAGCTTTCCATTTCAGGAGGGCGAGCAAATCCACTACGGAACAGTTGAGGAGAAAGATGTACTAAAGCCACGTTGTCAAGCCGACAACAAGAAGGTAACAGAGATGGGCAGCAACGTAGCCAAAACACTTGAGGTTCAGTATGACAGATACCACACATGAAATAACTCAGGGTTTCAATTTTTGCTGTATACTTGGAACTCCAGCCGTAACTTAGGCCCTGCTCCCCAACACCATGAAGTAAAATGAACCACGACACAGGTTAATGAAAAGTCTCTCTAACACTACTGCAGTGCAGGGATTGCTCCCATGACACACGGAGCTAGCGAGTTAAAAACACTTCAGAGCAGCTAGAAGTTTGGCACAGGGGGAAAAGCAGCAGCCCTGTAGAGATCAGAGATCCATTCCATTGTACAGTTCTGTTTTGTTTCTTGAAAACAAAACAAACAAAGTGGACAACCCACTTATCTCCTCCTGTTCCTTAGGGAGCTGGAAGCAACTAGGTCTGATTTACTTAGTAGCTCTGTAAAAACCTAACAAAATGAACTTGGGATTGTATAAAAGTGCCAATTTCATTTTGTTCTTGGAAATGTAATTAAAATTAACATTGCTTTAACATATTGCTTGCACTTACATAAATGGCTCTGCCATTTGTTAATATCCTTATCTCTTCCAAAAAATTCTGCTTATTGCAGTACAGAGTGTTAGTAAAGAAATGATTACATTGCACCAAATCATGAGGAAGGAGCATTTTAGTAAAATAACAGGGAGAGAGCACCGGCCTGCACCACTTAACTCTCTTCCCATTGCCTATTCTCGTGGGCGATGCGGGCGGCCGGGCCGCTTACCGTTCTGGGTCAGCTTGGTAGACGAGAGCTGCGTGGACACGGAGAAGGTCTCCTTGGTGCTGCGCTGGAAGATGAGGCTGGACGGGATGTTGGGGCAGCCGTTGTAGTCCTCCTTGCAGCAAGGCAGCCCCAGGTAGAGCGCGTGGTTGTTGAACGTGCTGTTCTCGTCGCACTGCGGACACAGGGAAGGAAGGGGAACTTGACCTAGCCAGCTCGTTCTTTACGTTTTAAAGCTATTATTAATGCGTTCCTCACATTTTTCTAATGAGGGAAGAGAAAAAGGTAACGTAATGACATTCATTTATCGAAGCTGAAGTAGAGATGTAAGAAGGGTGAAGAGGCTGGGGTCTGAAGAATTACTTGAAGCATCAGTACCTTATAAACATAGAGCTCGTGAATGTCGTCCGACAAGGTGGTGCCGTCATCCCTCATTAGCGGAGTGAACGCAAACCCAAAGAGCTTCTTTTCTCCTTTGTCTTTTGCTGCAGCAAGAGATAGAATTAAGGAATATTTGTATATTTTGCCTGCCCATCCATGCCTCAAGTTTATTCACTAACTTGTCTGCATTTGTAACGAAAAGCCTGGAGCCCACATAAGGAATGAGATTTAATGTACTGTGTCTCATCCTGTGGAAGCAATCAAAGTCTCAGGCTGACCACAGTACAAGATAAAACACATATGCTGTAAAGAAAACAGGAAAAACATGGTGAAGAGCAGCAGGGAGAACACCTGTAAACTGCTTCACCCTACACCAGCTGCTCACAATGTTTTTAGTAATTCTGTGCTGTTTTATAACTGCAGCAACACGCTAATTGCCACTGCAGGATCATTCACACTGCACTTGCACTGCGCTTCCCCTTCCCACTAACAACCCCATGCACATATTTAAGCCCTTAGCCTTCTACCATTGCCCTTTGGGATGCGTTTTGCACTCACTGGAGCAATGCCTGAACTCGAACCGCAGGTGAGAGCCGCGGAACCGGTCTATGGGGATGGGCAGCTTGATGATTTCCCCCCAGCGAGGGCTGTTATTGTGGTAGAGGACGAAGGAGTGATAGGCGCTCCGGCTCGGCTCGCCGGAGCCCAGGCTGATGCAGTCCTGCCGCAAAAGAACACAATTTTAAACCAAAATACATAGCATCACTGTACATGAGTCATTTCATTACCCTGTGGTAACCTTTATATAATTCATATCTTTCTGGAGACACAGAGAGAGTCAGAAGCAGAAACTGAGACGCAATGAAACTGGAAATTTTTGAAGAGACTGTGTTTGGGTCAAAGGGTGAGCTACAGGATCCATGCTGCTGAGTGAATTCAACTTGCATTTCATTATTATTTTAGTTTGCCATCAAACACAGGACATATTTAATAAGCAGGAGAGTACTATTAAAAAAAGTGAGCTGAACACATCGTTGGTCATACTGGACTTCTCTGAAAATACCATTTAATCAGATTTCTGTTTCAGCATCTCAGGCTGAAGGGCAACAATGATACCCCAGCTTTTCAAGTTCTTGAGAGTGTTGGTCTTCAGCACCATAGGCAAGCAGCCTCAGAGCCAAGTGCCATTGCTCCAGCATCCCAGAAAATTCAGATTGAGTTATTTCATCCATGGTAAGCAAAGAATTTTTATTAAATGAAAAATACTGATGTATCTAAAATTTCTACTTCTGGCTACAAAAAGCTCAGAGATATTGCCCAATCTATGTTTTCTCCAATACAGAGATGAAAAACATGAATTCATATCTTTTAGAAAAAGCAAAATGCAAACATGCAACTCATCTCTATAGACTCAGTTACCACAAGACTAAAATATGCAGGTAAATTAGATGGTGCAGGCAAGTAAGGGAGACCAGAAAAAGGGTCATAATAATAATTTTATCGCGTAAGGTATGCTCTGCAATGAATGAAATATTCTTGCTGCCTGAACAAAAAGAATAAAAGAGAAATGCTTTTTAAAAAAATTTTCAGAATCTTGAAAAATTATTATCATTAAGTTATAATCGAATAAGAACATTTTGAAAAGGAAATACTCATTTTCATTTTACACAGCACAATATTCTAGAAATAATTCTGTCGCATTCAGTAGGACCATACCTGGACAAGATCTATACTCAACAGCAGTGAGGATTTGAGACATAGAATGTTCTCATCACTGAATATGGTTCCACTAAAGTCTCTCCAAAGCTCTAATTCAGATTTGGATTGTGCTGGTCAGGAGGAGTTTAGAGATTTTTATTCCAATGTTGGCTGAAATATGGCTTAAAGCCAAAATCTCTGGCTCAAGCAGCTGAACGGCTAAAATTTCCAGGGCATTTCTATAGATGTAGAGCAGGAATAGACACTTAATAAGATCACCTGTCTCCTACAACGCCAAGGATATGAATGTTAAGCAACCCCAGGCAATTGCTACCATTTGCTTTGACTATGGCAGAGGAATTTCCAGAATTTTTACATCGCTGTGGCAGTGATGAAAACGGATGAGATGTGATTAGTCTCCAAGCTCAATTCTACATACTGTTTTTTTTTTTTTTTTAAATGTACATGTGATGCTTCCTCCACACTGACATTTAGCACTTCGGGATCAGGTCTCTACATGCAATCCAAATCGTTTCATTTTATAGGTTAGTTTTCTAGTTCTATCCTGCAGTAAGAGACAACACAAATATACCCAAGCAGCTAGAAGGGGTTCAAATTAAAGGGGAATTCGCTTCCTAATGCTTGAGATAAACCTTCTCCTTTTCAGTCCTTACCTGTTAACTCCTATCTTTACAAGAGATGAGTTAATTAAAAGACAAGTTAATATTTATAAGTGACCTCTCCAACTGAAAACACAGAGTTAAGACCGAGTCTACAAATTCTGCGGTGTTTAAAATCCACTCCTGGGCCACAGCACCATTAGCCACCGCTAACATGAGTGTTTCAAGATTCTCCTCCTGCATTTTGAAGGGAAAAAAACCTTGGGGTCTTGGGCAGACTGCAGTGAAATAAAGTAGCAATTAAAAACACATCATTCAATTAACAGAAAGGGGTTGTGCCCTTTCCGCAACAGCTCCAAGGACAAGCCACTGCTTTGCAGAAGAGTTGCTTAACTTCTAATCAAATCACAAGCATAAAGGAAAAGTCTTTGTTTCCACTCAGAAAAGCAGACGCTGACGTGTTTGATGCACAAGCACTTCAGTGCTCAGTTCGGACCCTTCCAGCGGAACAGCAACAAAACCCATTTTGTTGGGTGGAGGAAAGGATTTTACCTTCAAGATTTCTCCATCCGCGTAGAGGACGTACATGGTGACCTCGATGTTCTTCTGCACGCTCTTGCCCCCTCTCTCAAAGTCTCCCTTTTCCAAGGTCAGGTACAAGTCATTGCGTATGTCACCTACGGCAGAAGAGCAAGGGCCGAGGCTTCAGCTCCGTACGGGACACTCGGTGCCTGCGTGCAGCAAACTGAGACCCAAAACTGCTCTCGCTGCTCTGCAAGCCCAAACCATTCCAAGCAGCACGTTAATTGTTAATAAAGATGAACATTTTAAAACCGATGCATTAAATAGGAGTTGTTAGTAATGCCTTTTTTTTTTTTTTTTTTTTAAAGAGTGAACTCGGAATCGATACTTGCTTTATTGTGTGCAGGCAGAGAAGGGAAAAAACACACCCTTACATTGCTAGTTTTTAAGTGATGTAGTAGATATATACGGTTATAGTGGACTAGTTATCTGATTTGGAAGTATCAGGCTAAGCACAACAAATCATCACTAACATCTGCTTTCCTATTTCCAATACACTATAAAACAAATTAATATTTCTGTGGTGACCGGTAGAAAACTAAGTTCAGTTAACTCTCCTTTAAGCAGCACCTGTATTTTCTTATTACCATTATAACCAAAAACGTGACCTTTCTTTGAAGGCTTTTACTTGGTAGTGCAGCTCGGATGGAGAAAGGGAATTACTGAATTATTTCCTGCTAGATTCCCGGCTGGCCCATGGTGCCTGTGTGCATGTAGGTGATGAAGTGGGCACTGTGGATACGGGTCAATTTCTTATTCCCTTATTTTGAAGAGCTTTGAGAGCACACAACTTCCTTCAGAAAAATCAATGCTAACATCTCTTCTGGCTATCCGGAATTTGAGCGATTCTAACTCTTATTTTAAGAGGTTGGGGAAGCCCTGCCTTCGTATCTAAAGCAGTCAAATCTAAAGCATGCACTCAAACGCTACCAGGTAGCGACTTTTTGGGAAGAGTCAGGTCCTACTGCCATTTCACAGAGCTTCAATTGACTTTTCTTTTCTTTTTTTTTTTTTTTTTTTTTTTAATAATTGGCCACATAGGCAAACACATTAAACAGCAGTACAAAAATATATATAAAATTAACGCAAAAACTGAACTCTTTCAAGGCAAGTATTTTGTTAAGTGGTCCGAGGAGAGGTCCTGCCTTACATGCCTGTTCTTCCGGAGCTAAGTGAAACTTTTAAAGCGTGGCCGACTGCCGAACCCCTGTTGTAGCTGCCCTGCAAAGCTGCTGCTGGGGCCTTTTTGGGAACAGGGAGCTCTGTGTGCGGCGCCGTCCGGCCCCGCTGCAGATCCTCGGCTGGAGGGCTGCGCGCGCCGCGCTTCCCCGATGACACCACGGACACAGCAAGAGGCTGGCAACAACCCCCCGCTATTTTACCTTTCTGCTCACCAAAGCACAGTGGATCGAACGGAGCACTCCACAACAAGGGAAAAAAAGTCTCCATTTGGGTCTCTTGCTGCTCAAAACAAAAGCAGAACTGAATATGCTGATAAGAGGAATATTAAGGAACTGCGAGTCAGGGCCAAAGGAAAAGCAGGGGCTTTGGCTCCAGGACCTCTCCTGCCTAGCAGACTCCAGCCTTTCCCTTGGGGAGTTTGCACAAGGAAGAAAAACAAGGTCTCAATTTAGGTGTTGTAACTCTTGTAGAAATTAATTATACTCACTATAATTAGCATTTAAGCACTTCTTATTTATGACCTCTTTTCCTGAAGATGATCTGACTACGCCAAGTCCAACTGAAAGTCAGATTACAAGTCATTTTCTAGCCTAAATTAGCAGCCCCACTTGATGTATATATAGCATCTTTTTTTCCCATTAAGCTTTACAGAAGGGATATTACTTCACTAATTGAAAAAATGCCTTTGGGGTGGGGAGTAGTGGGACCAAGATAACAGTTACTATGCATCAAAACGAGGAAAAAAGGAAGGGAAAGAAGCATTTCAGTGAAGTGCTGTGGTCTGTCTTTTGTAAAAATACTTTTTATAGAATCTTATAAAAACACAAAAGGGCTTTACACAAAAAGAAGGAAAGAAAGAAAATAAGTATATTTAGCAAAGACAGAAACCACTAGGCTCTTACCAGATACTCAGCCCAGCGTTTTCTGGAGTTAAAACTACAAACACTTGACTGGTGTAAAACTGTGAAAACAATGTTACTACGAAAAAAGTATTTTAAGAGTAATATAAAAAAAGAAAGTGGCAGAAAGGCTATTCACAGCACAGAGTGCTGGGTAGGCTTGCGATCTGCAGGTCTACTTTCAAGAGTATGCAGAAGTAAGTTGGTAAAACTCCAGTATTTGTCCAGCAAATCTTCCTTTTCCCCAAGGTCTACATTCTGGAAATGGATACAGCATGTGCCTCTCTACACTGCTGGGAATATTATTAGAGCTGTGACTTTCACCTATTGCCTGTCCTGCAAATGGAACTTTTTACTTCTCCTTATAAAGAGAATATTAGTATGTCTTTAACATTGCATGATCCTCCAGCTTTTGGTGAATCCAACACTCAAATTATTTCTGTTTCTCTGATTAAAGTGAGTGAGGAATACTCAAAAGGAAATGGAGCAATGAGATTATTTACTATCCACTTTTTGACTTACGCAGCATTAATGCAACAGTTAACAAACTCAAAGATTGCCCTGAAACTTTTTAACTTAAACATATCATCTCCTCCAGCTTTAAAATTTTAGTTCTTATTTTCTGTAAGCTCAATACTGACAAGAAACTAAAATTTATTCTCCTCGAGTGTACTTTGGGGGGAGAATTATTAAATAGCTACGTCTTTTCACCCTGTCAATTCCCTTGTCGTAGCATTCTGAGAAGAGGAGGTAAATTTTGCCACATCCCGCCTCTTTTGTACTTTTAAATGGATTTGTCATCACTGACAGAATAGATGCTCCAGTGCTACTCACCTTTGGTATCGATTCATCTGGCGTATCTAGGAAAACTGCCTGCAACCCCTCGGTTTAGCGACTGATGAGACACCAGACCTGCCTCTTTCAACAAAGTTTCTCTACAATGTTGCCATTTTTAAAAAATCTTTACAGATCCCCAACATTTAATGCAAAATATGTGAAGATGGGAAAAAGCAAGCAGTAAGCGGACGTTACACATAAAAGCCGACACTTACACCCAACTATCTTCCTCTCTGCATCAGAAAGAAAGGGGAGAGAGTGAAAGGAAAGGCAAGAGAGAGAGAGAGGAACCAGAAAATTAAGACAAGGAGAGAGAGAAAAACAAAAAGAGAAAGAAACATCACTCACAAGTAGAAGATGAAGCATGCACGTTTCATCAGAGGATCAAAGTAAAAGACAGAATACTTATCAGCACATGGGGAAGGGAAGGGATGTCCTTTGGGGAACTGACAAACGCCATGCCTATGCAAGAGATTTCTGATCAGCAAGTTCTGTACATAAATAAAGTTGCCATCCCAAAGGCAAGCAGCACATGCCTCATTGCTCTTATCTCTGGGGAAAGGTAAAATTGTCAGGGTCAGATGGACGTTCGTAAATCCAGTAGCAATTTAGAAAAGAATAATATAAAACGACGGAGCAAAACAACCTCTTCATGAGGTTGGTTTGACTGAAGATCTTCCGAGCTGGACACTGAAGAGCGCTACGTTCTTAGGGCCCTCCTATCGGCTCACGACACAACAGGGAACCAAGAACATCTTTGTGTTCGGAAATGAAGGCCGGCATGGCCATCTCCCGGGACATGAACCTTGTTGTGCAGCGCTGGGCAGATTTCGCACGGGAAGGCTGCCTTGGCCTTATTGCTGAACAACAACCGGCCACCCCTCAACCGCTCGCACCTTGGCTGAGCGAGAAGAGGGTTTCATATGGGCACTAGGGCCACTTTTAGGAAGGCAAAACAGGACAGAAGAGCTGTGTGATAAAGCATATAGCTACAGGGTTTTAATGGTTAAGAAGCCTAAGGGTGAAAGGAATTCCTAGTGAAAAAAAAAAAACAACTAAAATGTTAAAACTTCCAACCAAGAAAATGCAGTTGCAATGCTAAAACTATTTATTTTTTAATAAATCTCTTGGTTCATCAGATTGATCACTGATTATTAACAAGGTGACAATCTTTATTAACTAATTCTGCAAAATCATTTTTGGAAAAAACCTGCATCCAGGGGAGGTTGGGAGCTGCTTGTGCCCTTTGCAGGGAGGAGAAGCCCTGTCTTTAATGGGAGACACCCAGGTCGGAAGCAAAGCACGAAGGGGGCAGCTTGACCAAGACAATTAAAGCAGCAGACGTGGTTCAGAACTGCTACAAGCCTGCGACTTGCTTTTTGAAAATCCAAATCTATGACAATATTAATAAACTAAGGAGGCAAGTCTGATTCCAGCTGCAAAAACTGGGGCACAAAATAAATTAATGGGCGTTCCTTATTTGTACAGCTTTGCTAATCCAGCCAAAATGTAATTTACCTCACCTGTGAAGTTTTAATCCTAGACTCCTGATAAACTCAGACCACAATTTGATCTATTGCTTAGAAAACTCAGCAGGCAAACATCTGCTGTGAAACTAAGTAATGTCAAACATGTTAGTTTCCAGACACTGCACAAGAAATTGGAATAAGCACCATTCCCTTCTTGGGTGCAGTTCCATTACATTTTAATTTCCTAATCTCCTATTTTTTCAGGTTTGGAATACTCAAGGCAATGAGTTTTATTTTATTTGTTTGTTTTCCAGAGAACCATTCAGGGCTACCTCTTTCTTTGCATCTCGCCTTTACTCTGGCACTGTCCCAGTTTATTATTACTCTTTGGCTGACAGGGAAATTCTGTTGACTCTTCAGTGGCTGCCTTTGCCCTCCTACTCACTGCCTAAAGACATTTCCAAGCCTTTCTCCATAAATTGGAGGTCATTTTATTCAAATATGGATATGCAGACCTCCTGCAGCCTCCTCTGAATTCAGGGAAGTTCTGCGTGTTCGGTGCTTTTAGGAAGGCAGCAATCATTTAATATCGTAACGCTGCTCCTTTGACAAATTTGTTTGTAACAGTCCATTTTTTGAGCATATCTACATGTACGAACTCATTTCCAAACAGATCATCTCAAAAAGTTTACTTTCTCCAACAAGAATTGCAGACCGCACACAAAAAAAAGAGAGATTAGCAAGCAACAGTGACTTAATGACAGGTCTCTTGAGGTATAAAATTTGAAAAATTGACAACAAACCTGAGCTACAGCGACAGGTCAACGTAGGGGGTAACTACTGAACAGATCCATTGAGCTTTATGGTGGAAATGCTGCCGACATGCAGTGAATTCAGAATCTCTAAGGCGTCGGGCAGGAGCACCCTCGATGGCTGCATATCAACACGCAGTATTTAATTTCTGCCTGGAAGCTGCTAACCTGTCTGTTGACTGCAGGGCAAGGAAATTGCTAGGAACAGAAGTATATGAAAGACTGGCCCACTATGCCAGTTTTCAAAAAATGTTGAACCCAGAAAAGGTTAAAAAAAAATAAATAGATAAAAAAAATAACACGGGGTAACACTGAGGCCAGAAAGCCATAGTTTAAGATTGCTAACACTTAGCGGTCTGAAGGACCTGAGGGACAACTCTGCACATGCAAAGTGGAAAAATAGGCAATTCTTGAAGGAGAATCAGTTTAGATGCCTAAATGCTTTTAAAAAAATTTATCTATCTATAATCTCAATTTCAGCATATCATCATGCAAGGGTCTGTGTCTGCCCATCAACATGCAATATTTTGTCTTTACTTGACTGCTCTGGGTTACAATTGAAACTGCTCTGCGCTTACTAGGTGCTAGAATTCCCAGCTGGCTTTAAACTGGCACTGATTTCAGGTTACTTCCATATGCTGAGCTATAGATTACAGAGGCTTAGCAGTTCTTCTGTGAACAGTTACCATGTCCCTTCAGCAGGTGACAGGAACCACCAAGAGAGATACAGGCCAGACAGCTATAGGTGTAGAAACCACATCTGCCACCTCCAGGTAAGTCACCCCCACTCATGAGTTACAACCATCTGCTCGCTCCTCTAATACTGCTTCAAGCGCATTAAATTATACACATTTTATGCTAAACTTTGTACTTTTTTAAAAAAAAGAAAAATCTTCTCACCTAGTCCCTATTTGGATTCTATTTCTGAAGAAACTCCACAATGAGGCTACAAATTTTTATACTGATATGTTATTGAATTCTTTCCAGGAATAAAATCTAATACTTCTTCCATTAGGCTTTCACAAAATTTCCCACGTCTGCAAAGTCATCCTTGGTCTTGGTCATTATGCATAGAATTGAGGTAGTTTTTCAAATGCTATACATGCAAAATAACTAGTAAGCCCATTTCTTGCTACACTGTAAAAATCAGACTGTAAAATGCCAGTCTTTATATCTACTGATTGC
This sequence comes from Tinamus guttatus, assembly GCF_000705375.1. The sequence continues at coordinate 268,387 of NW_010588641.1, read as the reverse complement.
AGGACTGGCTAAGTTCCAGTTTCTTCCCCAGATCAACTCATGGCTTCGCTGCCGTAAGGACAAGCACCTCACGCTGCTGCTCCAGCAGCAAGGGGCACGCGGAGCAGCGATGCGCGAGCCAAGAGGGCTGTCGCAGGGACTAGGTGCTCTGTAAGGCCAGCTGGAAAATCAGCCCACGCTTGCGGCCTTTTCTGCAGCCCACGTCATCCTAAGAAAAGGCTTGTACTCCAGAAAGGAGCTGGGCAAGATAGAAACTCTTGGTTTCAACAAAAATGTTTTCAGTTGTCTGCTAGTGTTGTCCTCCCCAAACCTGGAATTGGCATTTGGTGACAAACAAGGCAGCTCAACACAGCAATAACCAGCTTTGATCAAGGAGCCCATGGCATGAAAAACACGATGAACCGTTTCTGCCGCGGCCACCACGTTTACCTGGCATTATAACGTCGGGAAACCCCAGCTTCCTGGTAACAGCAACCCCACGGTTAAAGATCAGGGGGTTTTCCCTTCGGACCTGCTCCATGTCACCACGAAGAAGCTGGAGAGATATTATAAGTCCTGAAAAAAAAAGAATAAACTAAAAAAAAATGTTCATTTTCTCGGACCTAAGCGTTTGGCTCCTGGCATACACTGACATCTATCTGCTTTATGAGACTTCAAGGGATCTGGTAGCACCATAACGTTACGTAAAACAGCAAATTTATATCAGAACTCTTAATTTTGCAGCAAGGTCACAAGTCACAGTATGGCACTTCACTTTGGTTCTACTCCTTGTAAAGAGCAGGTTACAACATACATAACAGCAGCGTCCCTGATGGCTGAAATACCCCTTTGCAGAACACTGTTTCTTCTCCAAAGTGCCTTTAATCCCATCTAGTACCACAAAATAATCTCACATATTATCTGTTACACTCATCTCTCTACCTGCTACATACAAGAATGTTGATTGTAATGAAATCGCTCTCAGTACCTCAGCACATTTCAGGAGCCCCAAGTGCCCATTAGTGTCTGAAGTTCTGCTGTTAACTAAGAAGAATTTTGAGGGTTTGCAAACAGTAACTGGGCATCATTCTGTCCACCTTGCTCAAAATAATTGTTGCTCAGTTTTAGACAAGCTTGACAAGTAGATGTCTAGAAAACACAAAGCTTCTACATGTTTTATGAATGCCAAAGTTGGGCTGAAAACAGACCATCAAGCTTTAATTCCAAGGGAAAGGTAGAGGCCAAGCAGCCAGCTGGATGATCAGCGCGAATGTACGCAGAGGCTGCCTTTAATCTCTGTAAAAACACTGTTTTGCAGCTGTCCAGCTAAGCAGGTAGGAGAGTTCTGCAGAGCACTGCAGGGAATATAGGAGCTTTAGGAATATGGAGAAAAAAATCCACACCTTTGAACACAAGCCGGGGCACTGCAGACGGCTTGGAGAGTGCAAGGGAGACGCACGCATTAGAAAAGGTCACGACTGCTTTTGCTGCCTACAGAAAAACGTGTATGTGCGAAACCCTCATTTCCATTTAAAAGGGACCAAATGAAAATATACCTCAAGTATCCCAGTCTAAGGAACTGCGGCAAATGCTACTTGGATTGTCAAGTTGGGACTTCAGACCAACACCATCAGTAGTTGACCAAACAGTACCAGAATTACCTATTATTAGCAAATATGATCAATCACTGTGAATCAGTAAGGGAATACACAATCTTCCAGCATGGCATATAGATATTACTTCCATGCAATTCCCACACATTCCCACCAAATAACAGGAACTAGAAGGAACTAGGTAGGAACTAGTCTTGCTCAGGAGCAGCGAAGGTGAAGACTTCTTTCCTTTGGGGAGAAATCACGCTTGCAAGAGCATATCCTCCCTGGAAAAAATGGGTTCCAAGAGCTCCAGTCTGCCTTGCCTACTGCTAAAATCACAACAGCCTGCAATGCTGTCCCTCACACCAGGCCAAGAAACCCTGCCAAGTTTCAAGTTCCTGTTCCAGAGATGCACTAGATCTTAATGGAACGTGTGAAAAATATATATTTTAAAGTGCACAAGACAAAGATAAAAAGCTATCTGTTTCCCTTTCCTTCTGACTCTTCGGAAAAGGGAACACCTGAAAAAAGAAAATGTGTTATGCAGACAGGTGGCACAGGAAATAAATGCAAATAGTCCAAGTTTTCCAAGCTAGAAGCAATTCAGGATAACGTGTTAAGGAAGTGGTGGGCAATCACGAGTGTTTGAGAAACAGCTCGGAAGAGGAGACCAGCTCTGCATAAAATAAAATTCCCAACTAGAAAACTGATTTTTTCCCTCTACTATTTTAACTGCTGTGTGAACTGTTTATCTGACAAACAAAATTCAGAAAACACCAGTACTTGTATTAGGCCCTTCTGAGTCCTATATTCAGTTAGCAATCAAAGCAAAACTCCCGGGAACTAAGCAGAATTGTATCTTAATGGCTAACGCAATTCGGAATGGAATAGTAAAGATAGCTCTACAGAAGCTAACTAGAGAAATCATTCACTGAGATAGTTAATAGAACAAGAAAGAAAAGCAATTTACTTTCCAAATTTATCTATCATTAACTAGGAAAACAAAAATGGATTTGAAAGGTGGCAAAAATGCTACCACAACACAGTAATTCTCAATTATTCAAAGAAACAGTTTGTACTGAAAACCACCAGAGAGTCTTCTTGATAGTTAATTTGTAGGTATGAAAACACTACTTATTTTTCAGAAAATCCAATAAGTATCTTAAGTGTAACACCTCTTTTTGCTCGGACTGGCAAGTCTTTGATACGGGCAATGCCGGGTGTTTTCAAGGGAATACAGGACACTCGGCAAACACAGCAGCCAATGACAATGGCTGAAAGAGCAACCCAATACTGAATCAGGCTGGTATTAAAAGCTACCAAGAAAATAAAGCAATTCAGCTATGTTTAACTCTGCATTTCATTGAATACCTCTGCTGTAACCAATTAGCAGCTTCCTACAGGCAGCTGTCAGCTGTTGTTGTGACAAGCACACACAAGTAAATATTTACCATAGTTGGAGCTGGGCGCTGTGTATTTGGTACTGGACTTGCGGATAATATTTTCATGGATCTGATACCATTCATTTTCGTTGTTACACCTAAAATAAGAGAACACAAATTCAAGTTAAAAGCTTCCTCCAGAACCACCTTTTGATAAATAGGTCAGTTTTGAGGCAGCAGTAACAGGAAGGGTTGTAGGATTTTGATGAATGAGGGAAATCTCACACTGCTTGTTTTTAAAGGTGGAAAGAAACAAAACATTCCCTAATATTTTTCTCCATCTTAGGGACACTTTGGAGCCTGCAGTGATGTTTCTGTCATTCAAGCAACTGTTTCAGACATCATATTATGATGGAAAAGATCTAGACATCTTTAGTTGAGTTTCACACATATAAACCGAAAATGAATTCAAAGCTGAAATTAACTGTTGCAATATATTACCTTTTTGTGCTTAGCAACAAGCCAACTTAGATCTGAGAAATCAGAAGGGGAATTTGAAAGATTAAATGAGATTAAACAGACTAAATAAAGAGCTGTTTTTTTTGACATCTCAAGAGCTTGCAAGATTTTTCTTACCTATGTATTTTACAGAATGCCTTGAAACATGACATAACCCCCACAAAATCGTCGGTCAAGGATTTACAACAACCCCAAACGACGCTTCTGTAGGTATTTCATGTTCTTGCTGCTGGGACTAGGGGAGCTCCACAGTTATTTATTCATCTACATGTAATTTTAATAAGCATTTGCAAATGCTGTTATGTTTTATATTCAATTACATTGCTTCTGTACACCCTCAACACCTTTCTAGGATAGAAATTACAACATAATTACCTGCCAACAGACTCTTATATTTATACTCAGTGTTTTTACACCAGGAAAAATTCCGTTGTTAAAATCCACTTCAACAATAGCCGGTGCTTTGGCGTACAGATTATCATCTGTTTTTAAACAAAAGTCATGTAGGATATTTGGCTGCCCTGTCTTCCATCAAATAATTTCATGCCACCTGCAGTGTCTCACCAAGTCTCCTGTCTCCACAGCAAATTCCAGAAGTTTCCTACCTACTTTCTAAAGGAGCACTTTCTTCTATCCGTTCTAATGTGAACTCCTACTAGTTTATTCAAGTGTTCCTACTTCTTGTCCAGTGAACAATAGTTTCCCCTCCACCAGGATTTTCTTTTTAAATCTTGGTCATCTCCACACCATATTTCTCCTCTTCGAGCTGAAGCTGTTTTTTTCTAATGTTTTTAGTCTCCTCTCATGATGCAACAGTTCTACCCTCCTTGCTCAGTCTAGATGCTCTTCTCCACATCTCCTGAACCTGCTCCATCCTTTCTAACAGGGCAGAGGGGATGTTCACACGGTGCTCAAGATGTCTAAGCACAAAGTGACCTTCAGCAGCTAAACAGTACAGCAAATCGGCTACCTTTGACCTCCTGAAGACCATGGCAGCAAAACAGGACTGAGACATCAAAACAGCGCTAGGACGGGCTGAGAAAGCTCATCACACTTGTGCTCTTCTGTGCTACACCAGGACTTTAAGCAACATTCGGCTTATTTGTGAGGAAAAAAAAAGTTGTCCTCACACGGTTTGCTTCTCTTCTCATGCTAGGACACCAGAGAGCCCCTGTCTTGCTGCAAATAGCAGATTTCTCTTTAAAATAGAAAGAGAGCCCCCAGGACAAACACGGTGTCACCTGCTACAGGGCCCAGCTGCAGCCGCAGCGCCCCTACCCCCAGCTCCTTCCCTAGCTGCTGTTCCAGCCTCTGGAGGGGAGGCTAGAAGAGACCTCGGCCTCCGATGACTCGTGCCTGCAAATTAAGCTGGAACAAAGTTGTCCCCAAATCAATCGAGTGTGTAAGGATGGCTTCAAGCTAGTTATCATGCACTGGACTTCGTATTTCCTGAACACAAAGAATATTCCTCCCAAATCTGAAACGCTGCCTTGAAGACACCATTAATTCATTTTTATTGAGTTTTCTTAACATTGTGCCTGTCTAAACACCAAATATATTGCTGGTTTAAATAAGAATTTCTTCCTGAACCATCCCTTGTGTCTTCAGGTTGAGCAGCCCCCCTGAATTTACCAGCTGCAGGGTTTGCAGCACTGCAGCAGGCGCTACCTGCCCAGCTGGGCAGAGCCTACGCTGCCTTCCTGCCCCATCCGTGGGACATTGGCAACACGTGGGATTCGACACGAAAAGGCATTCAATGATCCACAGTGAGACCCAGGGCTAGAGACGGAGGAAAAGAATCAAAGATACAGCGAGAAGAGGAAGATAAACAAAACTAGAAAAGACACTAAGGGAAAGGAAAACATTCGAGAAATGGTAAAAAAGCAACACAAGAAATAAGATGCAAAGAGTAAAAAAAAAAAAAATATATATATATCCATTCGAGATAAAAATTCATATAAGAATATATATTAAAATACTCTCAGGATATATATATATATGCACAGAGATTTTAGTTTCCATCTCACTTTTAAAATATTCTACATGTATACTCTTAAAAAGAAATATAAAAGTAAACCTTCATGCTTTTATGTAATGAGCTTATATCTAGAGCTGTGGTACTATATCCTCTTAGTAAGATTATAACATGACTGCAGGATTAAGAAACAGGAAAATCTGGATTGTGAGAAAAAAAAGCCCTTTTCAGACCTAAGTCTTTAACAATGACAGGGCAAGCTCTGAAGGACTGGGAAAGAAAATTGATTTTTTTTTTTTTTTTTTTTTTTTTGGTATAAAGGTTTCTCTTTTGGATCCATCAAGTCTTCATTGAAATGTCATGTATTTGCTTTAGCCTCTTACGTTTTCAGTCTCAGAGGTTTTTCCACCTTTTCTGGCTGGATGCTGATGGCCTCGCTGGCGGAAGCTGCACGGTTTGGCCAGACGGCATAAAAAAAGAAAGCTCGAAAAATACTTCTCATCACTCCCTTAAAAATGCAGAACTGCCTTCCTCTGCATTTCGTTTTTAAGTTTTCGGGTTGGCCTGAGGCATTTTACCAATGATAAAAATAAGCAGCACACAAGAACATCAGGTCAGCATTGCCTAAGTATTTAAATACTAAGTCTTCAACATAAAGACCCAAATTTGACATTTCCAATTTTGTCTACAGAGAGAAAGGAGTGTGTTTAAACCAACGTGCCATGAGAAGGTGCAAGCAAAGTCAGTCTGTGGCAGTGTCGTGTTGCCGAGAACCAACGACCATCGCAGCTGCCAAAGGGACAAACCCATTCCCTTTGGATATTCCCATCCCCTTCTGAAGGTTTCTGTTGGAGACTTGCTAAGCCAGAATTTTCCATGTTGTTTGCAGTGCAAGTATCACATGTAAGTACCTGCTCAGAGAGACTATATATTTTAATAAATTGCTGCGTATGCATCTGTATTTTATGGCGTGTGCAAGATGCAGGAGACGTGCCCTGAAACTGAAAAAGAAATTACGTTCCACTAAGGAGAAGTGCCCTTCTACATAACATACAATTAAGCTGTGGAATAACACAATTTCTTTTAGTAAGTTATGTATGTAATAGAATTTCAGGAGTATCTAGAGTTGTTGTTAGTAAAGAAAAAAAGCATAAAACTCACATACCCCATCTAATTTAACAGCCTGACCAGAATTCAAGACCTTGAGAATTGCAGTAAATACCCCCGACGTAAGAAAGGTTTCTTTAAAGACAGAAAGGGACCTAAATAGTAGGTAAAAATTATGAGATATTTATATAGTGGCTGAATCTGTCAGCCTCTCAAGCAAACCTACAGCAATATTTTTAGCAGCTAAGGCATTGTCACTGATAAAGGGACAAGTCCAGTATCTTACAGGATTTCTCACATAGTATTTTTATTTCTCTTTTCTCATGGAATAAGATGCTAAAGACACATTAAAAGGGAATTGAAACAGAAAGCAACAGAAATCTGATATTCAGAATACACCAATTTCAATCTCACTGCCAACATTCAGAATATTTCAGTTACAATATTTAAAAGACAACTCTACAAAGCTACATAACCAAAAATCATTGGTTTGGGATATGCTGAACCTGCATGGTGAGACAAAGTACCAAGATTATCCACAGCCTATTGACACTGATAAGAAAGAAGCCCATTTTCTTCCTTTAAACTTGACATTTTTGCTGCCGTTTATGTAACTTGGCAAAAGAAGAATGAAGGAGCTGACTCAGAGCCTTTTCTTGGGATGTACAGATTCGTGATGTATAAGGAGACATCCAAGAATATTTCAGTGAAGACTGAAAGCCATTTTTGTTCATTTATAGTTTCCCTTGAATGGCAGGCTTTCTGCTGCTGACTGTACTTCTTGCAGAATATCAAGCTTTTATAATCCCCAAATTATCTTATTACCATGACAGTGGCCACAGACAGCAAAGCAATATATGATGAGCTGCATCTCAGGCCATCTGCAAAGCAGATCTTGCCAGTATTTATCCTTAATGACAAGAGACTTAAATACTGCCTGCACTGCTCAAACACTTTGCCTGTGGTCTCTTCATTCAGATTATAACACCAACATTTTGCAATAAACATTTGACAGCTCAAAGTTCAAAATCACAAACTGAAGACAGATCCTTGCTCAAAAACATCAGCTCTTTTTTTCCCCTCTGGTCACACAACGTTGACTTCAGTTGCTGTTTTCCATTTGTTTTGTTGGTCACCATCACGCATAAGGAGTTAGAGATGGTTCATGACTGCATTCATTTCATCAGGTGGGAAACAGCATTTTTCTTTGCTTTTGAATTGAAAAGCTTTGAAGGAAATTACATCTATAAAAGCTGCTGCTTTGCATGCCATATAGATTTGGGCAGCACTCAGTAACTGCTGAAGCACTTCACATCTGAAACACCTATAACGACTTTCATCAGCTTCTATGAGCAACAGAAATAATAAAGGAGCAAAACCTCATACTACAACACCACCAATTCATCTGGTAGGGAGGATTGAAAAAAAAAAAAACTGAAGTTTATGGCATCTTAGTATCTTATATCAGCATCTTTGCAGTACCTTGGTACCCAGCATTCTGGCACTGTTTTTTCTAATTCTTTTTCTTCTCAGGAGTTACTCACGTGTAAACTTTAAGAACAAAATCCTTCTCTTCCTTTAGCTCAGAGATTGACTGAAGGACATCCATGATGCTCAAGACTGCACAGCCATAGGGGCGGCGATAGTGTAAATGTGGAGGCCCTTTTTTTGAATCATTTAGCAACATGCGACCTAGAATTAATAGAAATTCAAAATATTAGAGATTTAAATGCAATCGTTCCATCTGTCGGGTCATGCATCCTGCTTCTCTTTGAGCAGGAAAAGGGCAATTCTGAGCTGCTTCATGATTAACTCCCCATTGCTATAGCTGTTTTCTAATAGAGTCAAAAATAGCAAGACTAGAAAAAAAATCACTACAATCATCTTAGCCAATTTGTTACATTATACGTAATACCTCGTCCAGCACATCTTGCATCAAGGTTAATAAACTGCGCTTGAACTGCAAAACATCTTTAAATAGTTCCACAAGCTTCACGTACACCTCTCGGGTGACAAGGAGCAACTCCAACATTCAGACTCAGTGAAGTCTGATAACGAAAAACGAGTCCTTCCAACACATTTGTGAATTCAAAGGTTTTCGTGATCATTCACAGGACAGCGTAACAAAGCTGTAGTTTCACTAAGCCATTTAGATCTCCTGTATTTCACAAAAAATATAACTGGAGAAAGATGCCAGCAGTGGAAGTACTGGAAACGGGGCTGAATGCCATTTCCTTGCAAGAACAGTCAAACACAACCTTGTTTATTTTTTTCAGTTATTTCAAAACCTGGAAAGTATGAAAGATGCTGCAGTGCTAAGCTGTTCAGAGTAATACAGCCTCAGACCACAGAAGAGTGGTCTTTTATTCCTTTTATTCCTATTTATTTGGTGCTTGTGTTTTAGGCCTAGACACTCGAAGCAAATTAAACTTAACATAGCAAAATTCTTTACCTGCTGGTACCTCAGTGAAGAACACATTCATAATCTATAATCATTTAACTCCCTGGAGCTAATTATCTCTTTATTACCTAGGGATTTTTGCTATCCAGCCTGGCCCATCCAAACGGGCTTCCAGTAACTTCATCCACACAGCAGAAGTCATAGGTCCACTTCAGTCAAGCACATTGCTGGGCTTTCCATAAATTACTTACCATACGGTGCTGTACCCTGTAAGGAAGCCTCTAAATGAAGCTTCCATCCTGATGGTTTGCTACTGCACGTTATGCATCTCCCTTGCAGGTCTGAGAGGCTTCTCATAGCCAGGTACTGCTGCAAATGCGTTTTTTTGGGTCTCAGTAGGTAGCACAAACACTGGACACGGGTGACTCATTGTAAATTTTCGAATAAAACCCTGTTTATTTTGGGTGCTTTTTGATTTGGTTTAAAGGCATGAGTAAACAGTGATCAGTAACTTCACAGCATTTAGCAAAAGATGATCTGAACGTTAACAGATAAGCATCGTCTTAGACTGAGCCTTCTAACTGGTTACACTCATGAGAAAGGCAGTCTAGTGAAAGATGCATTTAAAAATACTTAAAATCATTTTTAATTTTTGCATACATTTAATGAAGTAAATCATGACGTACCTATTCGAATTACATGAGCAACTATATACAAATCTCTCTTCATGTCCTTGCTGCTGAGATCCTAAAAGAATGGAAAGAATATAGATATTAAAACACATATCACACTGCACTTCCAAAATAAAAATATCTGAAAACAAACAAAAATAGAGACTACAGAGCGTTACTTGCTGTTCATTTAGCTCTTCCATTTCTAAACCGGAGAAGTTGTTATTTCAAATCTACAGATGAAGAAAATGAAGCATAGAGGGATTATATTTGGTGGTAACGTTCTTTGAAGGAAAAGGAAGCAGAGTATTCTGATTACTCTGAGTAACGATGCTGTGTGCAAGTGTGCTCTGTTTTGAGAGCCCTGGCCTATTTTTCCTCTTCTCCCCCTCAAACATTAATTACCATCTTATTGCTGTGTCCTGGCTTCTGCCCGACAGCCTCCAAATTGCCCCCAGCAACGCTAAGGGACATCCCTGTAGCAGCTTCGGAGAAGAGCAACTGCCAACCAGAAACTCAAGATGGTTCATGCATTTGTCAGAAGA
>NW_010588641.1:236512-258162 GCF_000705375.1 Tinamus guttatus | reverse complement strand
GAAGGGTTCAAGCTCAGTTTTGCTTGTTTTGCTCAGCTTCGTCCCGTACGCTGAGGAAATGGGCATCACCTCGTGGCACTGACATCAAAATAACTTTGGATTTGTACAAGATTTTTCATTTTTAAGGTTATCCATCCCAGCAGTAAGAAATACCAGTGGCGCATTCAGTATTAAAGTCACTGTAAAAGGAAACCATGTAATTTTTAGTAATAGGGGAAAGATTTTGATCTATGGACATTAACATTCTATTATTAAACAGGTTTAACCACTTTGGTGAATTAAAAAAATGTATCTTAATGGAAAGTAAACCTGGGCTATAGTCCACGTGGCAAATTTCATTACCTGGGCAATCTGAGAAATCAAATTCCAGGGATAGAGATGGAGAACTTCAGAGCACCGTGTCACTTGTAACTACAGCAAAAGAGACCTTGGCCACAGGGACCGAGAGCTACAGGTAAAGAGAGCTGGCTCCATGGAGAAGCTTAAAGCCACTTCCAAAGCGCACAACGTTGTCAAGCACAGCAGGCAAGCATTAAATTGATGGCTGTAGCTTGTTCCTCCTTCTAAAAAAGCACTGATTTCCCTGGGTAGCAGATGCAGGGAGTTGCAAATATGCTCTTTGGTATGCTTATTAGCTAGCAGATCATGTCTCTCTGCAGGGAAAGAATTAAGCTATATAAATCTTTGGTTGTGTTTTCTCCTCAAGGTTTCTTTTGCTGATGCAAGAACGAGGAGACCTGCTTGGGAGGCTCTCCCCCAACCCAGCTGGGCAGCACAGCTCGGAGGAAGCGGAGCTCACCAGCAGGGATGGGGGCCGTGCTGATTTCATCTCGGGAGTGTCTCACAGCACATTGCAGAAAGCAAAAAACTTGGGAGGTTGCACTCAATATAGCAGAGACTTTTCAGAAATACGTACGTTCTGGCAGGGTGGTATTTCTTGTACCTTGAGATTACTACTTCTAACCAATATCTTTAAGAAATACTTTTTTTAAAATACCAGAAAACGTACAGTGTGCACACCCTGGTTCACATTTTGGCTACTCTTAAGCTACTCTTCAGATCCAAGAAAAATATTTTGCCAAGAAAAATATTTTGTTGTGGTTTAGTCATCACAAGAGACACAAAGTTATTTCCCCTGCTCTCCTGACCTTCTTCAAGGACTCCGGTTGACAAGCAATATTAATTTCATAGTATTTCTAATTTCATGTTTTTTCTTTTTAAAAGAGAAGAAAATTAACCGGAAAAAAAATGATTTCCTTAAAACATGCGGATAAGAATTACTTTATAATAACAATGCTTGTTTCTACAAAGACCTGACTTTATGCTAAAAGAAAACCACCACCAAAAAGTTATCATGGACACTTGACTGCCACCAATTAAACAGTCATTTTATGCAAACTGGAAATGGGGAGTTATTTATTTATAACCAAATTCAGTAGTCAACCTTGGAGGCTGTAGGTAGTAAGATTTTTAACCAAAGAGTGGACACAGTCGGTGTGGTTATATTTTAGCTGAGATTACAGGAGTGCTTCTAAGGCACAGAAAGGCTGAAGTTTAGTTCAAGGAGCTTTTCATCTTGCAGGAAATGGCTTCACACTTTTGCTGTGATATGACAGCTGATCCAAAAGCGCAGCACAACTAATTTTGATATCTAATGTAAGAAGATGCCTAATGCTTAAAAGCATCAGAGCTAGCAACAAAAGGCAGGGATACCTTGAAGTATCTAAGATACAGAGGCTTTTCCCCCCTCTGGGAAGAATTAGAGTATTGGAAACATCCTGGAGGGTGGGATGGAGGAGGAGGAGGAGGAGGAGCAGGAAGAGGAGGAAGAAAAAAAAAAATCAATAAATTGATTCAAGCACAAGATTAAACACAACCTTAGAAACAAACCTGTGCTGAAGTCACAGAACCACCCTATCTGAGTGGATTAACTAGGGCCTCTTGGATCTGCACACACAGGTTTCCTAGGGCAGACATATTATCTAATACAACCCCATAAGCCCCGAAACGGACTGAAACCAAACCTGGAAGCAAAGATGGGCCTAGTTGTTTTGAAACTTTTTTAATTTAGAAGATTGTCTCTTCAGGTCTGCTAACGGGAAGTGTGGCTTTTGGGCTGAAATGTACTCTGGGATGCTCAAAAAAACTACAAGGTTTACCTCCTTCGAAGCCCTGCCTGACTCAACAGTCCAGTGAGTCAGCAACACATGTACTGAGAAGTGTCTTAGCCACCATGGAATCATGATTATTAGCAGCAAATGGCCCAATCTTCCATTTAACTACAGGAATCAGTGTTCTTGGGGAAAAAGACACCAATGAGATCTCCTAAGGAAAAGGTGCCTTGCAGTGATTCCAGAAGTGATACTGTACCAGCCAGCCAGGAGCATTTCAGGTAACTAGGAGTCTGAACCAAGAACATCCTAGCAGTGAAATACTGCGTCAGCCAGGACGCTTTGGAGACTACCCTTGACTGCAGGTCTATGACTGCTTGGGAAGTCTTCTATATCAGTGCTCATTTCTGCAAAATAAAGAGCTGACAAGCCAGCTGTCATCTAACTCATTTCTTTGTTAGAGGTAAAGGATATTTTTGCCAAAGACCTAAAGGTCGCTCTCAATGGAAGGTATTTATCATGCTTGGGATCTTAAATTACTTATTCTGCGATGAACTATAGTTTTCACTGCTTCCAAATTTTTATATTTTTTCTGAGAAGAAATGACAGTGAAAACAGTGGTTTTGAGAGAAAGCAAGGTCCTCCTCTTGGTGTCCACCACCGTGTCCCTCCTTGGCTGCTTGCCAGGTTTTCCACGCATCACACACTCTGCTGCCTCCAGTGCCCCACCGTGGTCTGGGAGGCTACGGCTGCACCAGCTACTTGGGCAGACCAAGACAGAAATCCTTACTTGGATTTAGATTCAAATTACAAGCAGGCACAATGATAGCTAAAAAGAAGCACTTCAGATTGTGCCCTTTAACCATAAAAATAGCTTAGAAGCATTTCCATTTTGTAATGTTACCATTTAATTATAACCGTATCAAAACTTATAAACAGCTTTCATTTCCTTCCATATAGAGGTCAGAAAGAACTGCACTTGCCCTCAGGTGACCACATCACCTACATAGTCTCCAGCCCTGCAAGGCCAGGGCGCAGGGAAGAGGACGTACCGTGAAGAGCGCACACATTCGGTCTATCTTCTCCGGGTTCCTGGGGCCTCCGTTCTTGTTCAACCTCACCATAAACCTCTCGCTAAAAAGCGAGCAAAACAAAAGAGTGTGAGTTTCATGTACATGCTTCAACATCAAAAATATATACATATATTTTTAAGACATACTAAGTATTATCATTTTAATTTGTCCAAGCATATGAAGCAGTACCCGTTGATCTAGATAAAATTACATTGCAGAGTGCGTGTAAAGGACACACAACTTTACCAGGAAGTATTCTGCATGTAAAAACACCATGCTGATGCATATTCATGATGAGAGAACATGAAAGTAACATGAATATATAAAGCAGAGGATCTGATCACATTAGCCTCATCTGAAGTGCACTGGCCAAGGCTTAGCGTAGCCAAAGGCACAGCGTAAGATCATTAAAATCCACTCAAAACTGGAAGTAATAAGAGTAGCAACAGAACACTAAGGAATCTCCTTCAGTGAATAGTGTTTTTAGAAGCAATATACTAACTCAAACACGTGAAGATTCAAGTGACCAAACTGTTCATCAATCCCATTTAACAGTTGTTAAACTGTTCAGCCAGCAAAGACAGTGTGTAAAGCATGTCCGCAAAATAAACCACCCCGACTATGCATGGTAGGTCAAGGATGTCAGTGTTATTCCAAATAAAGACACAGAGTTTATATATTCAAATAAATGAGATGAAAAAGATTAATTATTCAGTAGATGTTTGATAACACACTGACTAATGACCAGGAAAGTATTTGCTGTTCTTAAAAATTCTAACTAGCCACTTATGGACTTACTATATAGAGAGCTACTTTATAATTTATAATATACGTAAGCATTATATATGTACATATATATGCGCTGTATAGAAGGGTTCAGGAGTTAAAGCTCACTGAAATTCTTCAAGAAATAATGCGTTTTTGCTATTTTTACTGCCACTGACCACAGCAAAGTTACACATCTGGTCTCTATCCCCATATTCCAGTCACTGCTGATATCTTAAGTTTACTTCCAGCCACTACCCCATCATCTCCAGCGTTATCCCAGACATATCTTTAAACACCAGCCTTAATTTCCAGTCCTCCTCAAACCCTCTTGAGCCAGGATTGCTAAGTATTTAAGGGCACATTGAGGCAACTGCCGCCTCTGAGAATGAGGCAGCAGTGCTAAGAGGTAATTTTTAAAAGACTAAATCACTGGAAATATTTCAACAGTGCATTGCAGGCCATTTTCCCCTATACTTACATTTTTGATTATTTACTCGAGACAATGAAGAGAAACTAATCTAAATATCCCCCTGAGGTCTCACGTATTCTGTTAAGGATGTTAATACACCCTGGCATCAGATTTGACACTTTTTACAACACGACATTGGTGACTCCTGTTTTGAGTTGATGGCCCATGTTTTACACTGCAAATTTATTTCTCTGTCAATGGAATCTAAGAAAAATATCCCAGTTTGCAATGATTCTGAAAATCCACTGCCTTCAGCTACACATTTAAGGGTAAGAAGCTTAACACAAATTCTATCAGTTAAGTTGTCATTTTAGGATCTCCTTTTAAAAGGCTTCAGTCTTCAGCATAGCTATTCCCCAAGATTATCTTGTGCAAAAAGACTATACACAGAATCTAGATAAAGACCCGGAGTTTAAGACAAAAATGGCAAATCTGAGTAAACTGGATACAGAATGTATGCATTAAACATTATTATAATCGAACATGTTCTAACAACTTAAATGCAACCAAACAAAAAAATCCTCAAATACATCATAAGAAAAAAGTGGTGATAACTGCCTCATGAGTGATGGATACCAAGGATGAGGAGGTTCAGAGCATGTGACACAATCTTAAGGCTTGATCAAACTGCTGTCAAAAAGCTAATTTTGAGCTGTTCTCAAAATACACTGAACACAGTCACTCCTCTGTGAAATCCAGACTAAGAAATGCACCAAGCCAGAGAAAAGCATCAACTTTTACCTTGTTGAGCGCAGACCTACCAAGCACCACAACAGGAGCAGTCTGAAATAAATGCTTATATATTCCTCACGTTTCTATACGCTAGAGGCCATCTGCAACTATTTTAATTGCAAGATCCCCTCCTGTCTAACTTGCATCAAGGTAAAATCACTGCTGGTGCAGCATTAAGTCAAGACTTAGGATCACTGACATGAGCAGTAATTACTGAGGCTCCTCAAATCTAAGCCCCGTTGTCTGGAACGGCACAGTCAAACAGCTTCTTGTTCTCTCCCTTGAAAAGAAGAAAAATGAAAGACGAGCAGTGTCTTGATTCTTGGCATCCCTCAGCTGTATGAAAAAGCAGGACTGGACTGAACTGACTTCTGTTTCTGCAGAAGGGAAGGAAGCAAAGAACGGGTTGGGACATTTTCAGCATGAAGAAGGGGCAAACAGGGACAAAATTTGCTGTTGGGTGAGCAGGGGTGGCACCATGCCTGCAGGGCATAAAACTTTGCGTCAACTAATGAACCATTAAAGCACCATTTGTGTCCTGCAAAGGTGAAAGTAAACTCCGGGTCCTGCAAGGCCAGGTAAAGGGACAGCACCAGGTGATTTTCTTTGAATCAACTGCTAACAGTAACTGAACTCACAGTGTGAGCTCAAAGACCTTGAGATGAGCAAGTCCCTTCCTCAGACACCAAAATTCTGCCAACACTTGCCTTCCAAGCATGGTGGTCCTGCTGTGCACACAACACTTCTGTCACTTGAATTCACCAACTCTCCTTTACCCAATTTTGAATAGCAAACTCTGAACTCCATTTTTTTTCTTGAAGGAAGAATCTGCAGGCATGTTATATTATAAACTTTTCCACATTATATGAACCCAATAACTTAGCTGCAATTATGGTAATGAGACTTGTGAAAGCCTCTTACTGCATTTTCCTGTCTACTTGATCTATTTCTACAGAAAGATGCAGAGAATATTCAGCTGTGCTAAACAGAAAGCAGCTATTCTCCATGTTCAAAGCAAAGGAAAAACAAATTGTAGCAGTTCAGGCAGTGAAAAGATCTATCTATTTTGTAACAAAACTATTAAGAGTCTAGACCACAAGAGAAAAAAGAGTAGAACATGTGCTAACTGTAGGGTCCAGGAGGTGTATGACAGGAGCAGGGACTTCAAAAACGAAGATCAGATCATTGGCTCGATGTACTGGAGGACAGAAGGAAAGTATCTTGTGTGGGCTACGTTTAATGAATCCAGGTTTTTCAATGTAATTTCAAAGATGATTGGACCCAAGAACCAGTTCTTAATAACGTGTATTTCTTCTCCCATATACCCCCACTGTCCCACAGAACATCAAATAGGAAGTTACTGGTGCTTTGATACTGGAAGGAAGCACAAAAGCAACAGTATTAAGCAGGGTCAAAAAGAATACCCAAAACCTCCCAAAATAAAAATGTCATCTAAACATGCTCAAATACGTCTAACCTTAAATACACTAAAGATGCTCACATGTGCTGCTCCACAGCTACACCAGAATTGACTTGTGGGTTTTGCACCAGACTTAGCCCTGCTGTCATGGGAAACTTGTCTGAGTTACAAAGCATCTCTTTTCTTTACACTTCATGCCTATGTCCTTTTATTCCAAAATCACCTCGGTCACAACCACAGAGATAGCTGTGGGGAGAAACCCTGCCTCAGTCATGCCATAAAGCCACCAAGGACTGCTGCAATTTCTTCTTGCATGCCCAGGTCCCCAACTGCCACTGAACACCCGCTGCTCAAGTAACCTACTGTCACCTGTGCCCTTTGCACTTGGTCTTTACATGACCCTCTAATGAGCAATAATTAAAAAAAAACACTGCTTTGCACTGCTTGTGGTACATCCTTTAATAAAGTTACACTGCACAAGAAAATGAGGCTTCTCATATTTGCTTACACAACTTCACATAAGGCTAGGGGAAACGGATTCTTTTTTGCTGCATTCCTCAACATCTGTGCATATGCCACCACCTCAGTTGTTTTTTACTGTCCTAATATTGGGGTCGATCTTTCTTTCAAACGTTTCTAATGAAATACAACTGTTCAAGACATCTAAATAATGGAAGAAAGGGATGAGTAAGGTTTTGATGAAACAGAGTCAAATATAGAAAAATAAATCTGGCTCAACTTCAGTGTGGAAAGATCATGAAGTTTCCTATTTACAAAAATACCTCAAAACGCATCCACATATTGCTAATCTATTTTAGAGGTAAAACTCTTCAGCTGATTAAGCAATTTGTTAGTGGTCCATACAGTAGCTTCTGTAGAAACATTTTTCAAGTTTATTTTCTGCTACTAATGTTTACCTTTTGGAGTTGCTATTTCCTCTTGGGAAAAAAAAAAGAAAAAGGGGGAAAAAAGATGTCTGCGCAGATGTTAGGAGCTCGCCCTCAGATTAAAATCTCCCTGAGCTTCCTAGAAGGAGTCTCCAGGCCTTGAATCGAAGGGTATCTCCCGAGCTCTCCATAGAGAGCTCAATGCCTGGTTATAATGCCAGTTGTAATTAGTATTAGATCCCCAGGGTGGAGTAGTGTTTTGGCAGGCAATAACCTACAGGGATCACTCCTGAGTGCCCAAGGAGGAAGCATCACCTCTGTTGAACTGCCAGTTTGAGACGTGTCTGAGCAGCGATGCGCGCACTATTGAAAAACCCTTCCTTCTCATGCAAATGTCCATGTTTCCTTCTTGTTGTCCACTGCCCGGTGCCCACGACCTGCAATAAACCCGGCCTCGGGGCGGGAGGGAAAGTGCCTTGTGTTGCTTTATGGAGAGGATTTCCTGAAGGCATCGTGGAGAAAGGAACGCCAAGGGGAAGCGAGCGCGGGGCTCCCAGCAACGCAGGCTGCTTCCCCACAAATTCAGGCCTGGCCTCATGAATTATGAAGCTGCCACGTTGGCCAGCAGCCACTGCGGAGGATTATGGCGCTGACAGCGAGGCTGGCACTGCAAACACTGTGTTTCCATAGGAACAGAAATTAGTTAAAATAACTACCTGTCGCTTCTCACAACCACCTTCAAGGGAAAAAAACTCCCCAGAAACATTAAAAATGTTATTGAAGCCTGCAAATGAACTGCAGCCACGCTTCAACTGCTTCTCCCAGGGTCCTCCTGCGTCCTCCCGTGAACATTCGACAGCCATTAGCATTTCTGTTTGTTATTTAAACCCTGAGAGGTACAGATTTGTGTTCCTGAAGGGAAGCCTTAAGGAAAATAAGTTTGTGTTCACAAAAAAAAAAAAAAAAAAAAAAAAAAAAAAAAAAAGAAGTTACTCAGCTGGGGCAATTCCTTAATCCCCACCAATGATGCTGACCTCAACTTGGGCAAGGCTGTGCTGGAAACTTCTCAACTTGAACATTGGGAGTTTTATCAAAATAAGCATTCTTTCCCTGTTTCTAATTTGGGAGCTGCTAGTTTTAAATCTATTGCAATGACTGTTTGGTTTAAACTCACCCCTACAACCGTGCGCCCTTCTCATTTGGCTTTGCACACTATGATTTAGAAGTCACAGGCAAAAAAAAAAATGGCTTTTGACAGTGAATTTTGCAACAGGAAGAGCCCAGGAATCAAGAGCATCTACTAAATCTTGACATGAGCATCTATAAAGAGTAAGAGTTCATTCTGAGCAGAACTGGGAGCAGATACCCCTCTTGCTCTTATTACTATGGACCATGTAGTGCTCATGTATCAGGGAAGCATTTTCCCTGGATTTCTGAAAACACAGTAAAATCTCATGGAAGATAAACTACCCCAATAGATCAGATTGCTAGAAAAAAGCTAAACTTGCGAACAGGGACCTTTTCATATCTAAGCTGAAGGAAAAGCTCATTAGTCGTGAGTCTCATTCCTAGGAAAAAAATCTCTGAATATTAAGGAATAATTATAAATGATACAAAGGATTTTTTCCCCATAGACAAGTTGTTGCACTGAGAGGGAGAACTTTTCTATTTTAAAACAGCTATCAAAAGATTGCTATTAAAGAAAACAGAAACGGAAAATTTGTCATGCAATTGCCCAATAAAAGTAAAATATAATTTTCTGCTTAACACAGCAATCTGCAATTGCAGAACGCTAGAATATTTTAAATAATTTGCAATCAACAGGGGATGGATTCATACACACTGTCGCAGCACTGCCATAGCTATTATCTAAATGGAGAAGGAAGATGGAAATAAGGAAATTTAAGGTCCATTCCAGGCTCCGGGTGAGAAAGACTCTTCTGCCACATCTCGGGCCAGCTCTCCAGGGCCTCCTGGCACCAGTTGTCCTTCTCCATCTTTCCACACCACCCAACTTCACTTCCTCTTCCACCTATTCAACTCCCATGCCCGTCTATGCAATGATCTTGTCTTGTGTCTTTATGAACGCTCAATTCCCCGGCTGTTCCTCCCCTATCCAGATCTTTAAGCCCTTTGCCGCCCTCCATTCCCGGCCCTCCCACCACGCGGCCTCCAGGAGTTCCTGTGGCAGGAGCGGCTCCTCCTGCTCCCATGTGGGGCGCACGGGGCTGCTCTCCACAGACACTCAGGCCCCTGGCAGCTCTGATGGGCAGGATCTCCAATCCCTACTCCAGGAGAACTTTGTGGAGAATTTGCTATCAAATCTCAGAAATCTGCCTATTAATTAAAACCAAAGTTTCAGAAGAGGATGATCTTCCGCATTAGAAAGTGTTATAAGATTCTTCAAGAAGAAATGTGTAAATACTGTGTAATTTTAGCTACTCATTTTTGAAGCGCTGATTTACAACCCTATTGACAGTATAAAAGATCAAGAAAAGATGACTGAGCTGCTACCAATAAATATACAAAAGCACTGAGCACTCCCATCGCGTTTGTCAAGGTTGCCTTCAGGTATATAGATTTGAGTCCTGTCATCTGAATCAGAAAACTCCTACTGCGGAGAAAACAAAAACTATCTATTTCCCTGCAAATTTATCATTCAGAGTCTTTTGAAGTGGTGAATATTATTCTTTGCTAAACAAAGATTTTTTTTTTAAAAAAAAAAAAAACAGCCTAAACACACAGCAGATTTCTATCATTTCCATTTCACTTATAAGTAGTAATGGCAGTTTAAATATACTAAATAAAACAAAACAGCACAAGAGCAGCTTGAGAAAACTCTTCCTTTCCTAACACTCATGTAGTCCAAATTGAAACCAGTCCGAGTATGCAGTCGAAGTTAACCTGCTCATGAGGCAAAGAGTCAATACATCCAATACATTTAAAATAATAATAGTCTTGTTCTCTAATACTTTCACATCTTCACCATGTTAAAAGCTTATGTATTTACTAATTTTATCAGTATTTTTTTCTTGAGCAGGATCTCAAGGCCACCAGATGAGTTACAAAATTGAAGTTATCTACATTATTTCTGCAATTGGAGCCCATACACAACTGCAGGGCAAAAGCAAAAACCAAATATTGTCACTTTAATACTCTTCATACATCCTCGCAAGAACAGCCGGATGATTTCACTTGTCGCATTTATTTCTGACCATGGAATAGCTAAATCCAACTATTATGATTAGATGGAGAGCCCATTTTTAGCCCATAATTACAACTTGCTTCTAAACCACATTTCTTTCTTGAAAAGTCCTCTGTCAATGGCAGCAAATTCATCAGACAGCAGCCGTGACTGCATTGCTCAAGTTTTTCCAGTACTTACCCACAATTTCAGAACACTTCCACCAAAACCATCTTTCTAGACCACCGATCTGCAGCAGTATTAGGAGCTATGTTATGTTTTCCACCATTTTCCCCTCTTGTTTTTCAAGCTTAAAACAGAAAAGGATGTTTCAAACGACAATCTCTAGCACTTTATTGAAAAGTGGCAGCTGGATAGAAGAGACTCCTGCATCTAGTATTTTATCATCACCGTGGGACTCAGGTTCCTCGTATTTCTTCACGTTGCTTACTTTGCCATATGCTGAGACTGAATGGATAACAATTTAATCGTCCAGTGATAAGCAATGTGAAAAGGGATCTCCACAAAACACAGCAAGGTGCTTTAAAGAACCAGATGTTGACTTTGCTCACACGTGCTGAGTGATCCAAAAGCAAGACAAGGGTGAGAGGATGAAGCATCTTCGTCAACTTTTGCTTTTGTTCATTTGGTTAAGGGAACAGGGACCCTCTCTTGTAGTTGGGAAGCTACCTCATGTAGTAGAAAAGATATATATTGAAATAAGAGATTAGTTTTAAGAGCAGATGGATCATTATAATAATTCACTCTTGTCTACTATGTTAATACTATTTATGTTAATGAACTTTTTAAAGGTCATCAAGAATGCTGAAGATACTTGGTTAATAAAAATGTATAATTTACTACTTTGTCCCTTTTTGTATGTGTGTGAATATTTGCTGTTTTTCCTTATATTAAATTGTCATGCACATCAGGACATCAGCCTATTGTGTTAAAGTAAGCAGCACAGAGTAAGTAGCATTGGGTATTTCAATGGGTATTCTGGGCAAGCATCTTACCTCACAGCACACACTTCATTTCTTGGTAGCAAATCATATCATGCCCCCATATCCAAAAGTTTAAGCACATTATCTCCAGTCAAATCCACATTTATCACCTCGGCAATGAGAAAAGATTAGACAATTGTATGGTATCTGCTCTTTGCATAAGGTTATACAGTTATAAGTATAATGTGATTTAGATAAAGCACAAGGTACAATTTATTAAAGAGAAAAAAAAAAGAAGAAGAAAAAAGAGAGAAACGCTTCTCAGTTCAAGTTAATAACTCCCCAAATTGTGCTTATACTACCAATGCACCTTTCCTATATCCCTCTCAGTACAGTACTTGACCCTCCCACAAGCCAGCTCTCATGAGTACTTTGACTTCCATTTCTTTCTTTTTATTTCTTTCTCTCTCCCTTTCAAAAATGAGCATTGTTTTCCAAATCTAATTATTTTAAAGTGATAACTAGACAAAGAAGTTGATGCCACCTGGATATGTGTTTTAAAGAGAGTAAAAGGGAAGAATCAATACATAAAGAAAAAAATAAATCTAATTTAATGGTGAAGTATTGAAAGATGGATGCCTGCAAAAGGAATCGAAAGGAATGGTGCGAGAGAAACCAAAAAAATAGGTGGAAAGATGAAAAACTTAGATAACTGTCTGATGAGATCCTGGAGAAAGCAAATTCCAAAATCATGAGTGTGAAGAAATGCAGGGGGGAGAATACTGTGCTCTTCACTGCTACACAGGAAGAGGCATTACGGAAGTGAAACCAGCCAAAGTGCAGCCATCTGCTTTCAAGGTCAATAGCTATACAGCATCCCTCCTCTGCCTAAGATAATCACCTTTTATTGTACTGTACCATAAACTGCTCATTAGAATATACATTCATATGTGCCCTCTAAGTACGGTCCCCAGCTAGGATCATTAGAAATTCCCTGTGCATTCAGAGTCCAGGCTTCTTCAGAAACACTGCCATGTTTGTTTCCGTCCTTTACCATAAAAAAGTAACTTTTTACCCCTCATATTTCTTACTGACAGCATGAAACTCTCTCAAAGCCATGCAGACTCACAGTATATTCTATATAAAATCACTACAGAACCATAACACAAGTTCAGACTGAAATATGTAGAGGAACTGCATGGTCTATCTAGCTGCACCCTCACGTGAGGGATGGAGGGCGGTCGTTACCAATACCGTGAGCAAAGAGTAAAACATCTTCTCAGCCTCGGCTGGGCCCATCTTCAGTCATTTGGACAGGCCCACTATATCCTACAGCAATTATGCATGAGCTTTTTGTCTTTATACTAGCTTTACTTTTTATCTTCTAGCTACTCTGCCTCATATTTTGTTCAATGCTACAGAAAAAAATCAAACCAAGACGGATACCTGGCACACTGAAGTGCCACTGGACCGATGCTTTATCCGATGAAATATGCAGCTTAAAAGTAGCTTAAAAATAACACAAGTCAGATCTGTCAAAGTGCTGCCCTTCATATGGCTACTTGCCCCTTCTTATTTGATGGAGAATCACGGTTCCTAGAACAAACTGGGTTTCACTGAGGGAATACGGAACAGCTGCCAGCTCGAGCAGAGAGGCACCCTGCTACCTTCAGCACAGTCCTCGCACTCTGCCGGATACCTGTGTATTTTACAGTTCTTGCATACTGCTAAGCTTCAGGGTGATTCTTGTATGCCAAGCCACAGAAAACCATCCGCTTTCAAGACTTCTTGATGTTTATTTAGAGATGCGGAACAGCTTGAGGATTCTCCATAGGAAAAAAAAATATGCAGGATGAATGACAGAGCGGAACTTGCCTTAAGTGGTAAGACAGGGTGTTGAATACATTGAATTTCCTAGGGACTCTTTGAGAGCAGGCACACTCACTGCTTATACACAAAAAGCTAAAAATTTTTCCTCATTACTAATTCTTCCTTCCAGTTGCTCTTTTTATAGAAGTGATCCTCCATAGGAGCTATTTCCCCCTGCACATCCTATAAAATGCTGAGGAAACAGACAATTACAGAAGTGTCAGTACCCTAAAGAGTTGCCAGGCTTCTGGGCAAGAGAAGTTCTGATTCTGATCACTCAGGATGGGCCTTATCTATTAAAAAAAGTTAAGGCTAAAATGCTTAACTTAAAAATATCTACAGTATTGAAAAGAATTGCAAGGACACAAATCTGATTTTCTTTCTGGCTTTCTTGGCATCTCATCTAGCTTCCACCTCTTCTTTTAAATAAATCTTTCTTAATTTGAAATAGCAATATCTTTGCTTAGGATAGTTACTACCTCTTCCCTCTTCTGTGATCTCCCAAGGAAAATGTGAAACAGAGAAAAAACTACCTTTTCCTTTCGCAAACTGCAGGTTTTTCTTTTCTGGCGGAGCTTTCTCCATGTTTCCTTGGGCACTACAAGGTGCAGTGAAGACAATCTCATTACTCTACTTGCTTCTCACCCTCCTTGGTTCCTGGAGCAACACTTCCAGAATACATTTTCATTATCTTGGAGATTTCCTGGCTTTAGACTGCATGTCTTTGTTATAGTTTTTGTTTGTTTTTGCTCTACACACATTTATGTTTTTTTTTTTTCTAGGATCACCTCTGGGAAACCCTCTTACAGACAAATCGAATGCAGACGATGCATTATATACAGAAGAATTGGTATTTAATTACTGTGTTTGTTTCCAGCAAAGAAACAAAATAAAGGTAAGGCCACCAAGAAACTGTAAAAATAGTCGCAGAGTTTTAAAATCAGATAATGAAGCAGCAAGTTTGAATACTTAACGAGTCATATAAACATGCCCTAGCTGTGGTGCTCGCTGAAGAGGATGTGATCTTGGAAACAAAGATGAGACAAGGTAAGTGGCACAACACCAAACTATGAGCATCTAAACTTTTCAGTATTGCAAAACAGCAAAACAGAATACAATTTCAAGGTCTTCATGCACAGAAATACATTAGTGCCAAAAATCTCACTGTAAGATTACATTTAGATGTAAGGGCAGTTATTGCTAATACTTAAATTGAAAAGATTTGTTATTTAAGAGAGCCATTGCTCACAGATATGTCATGTTACCTCATGACAAATTATTGTCATAATAATTTAAATTATTTAAATCATTGTTTCTAAAAGAAACGTGTTAGGCAGAATTATATCCTATCACAGTTTGAAGAAGCTTCAGACTAGTGTCAGCCTCAAAACCAGCTGAAGTTTCTCTCCGTTTTCTCTAATTTCCTTTAGCTTCCATGTGACAAGAAAACTGAAGTATTAAAGCCTTGTAACAAAGTTTGTGTTGTTAGTCTAGAATCTTTTGTATGTAAAGAGAAGAATATGAAACAGGTTGTAGAGTCAGACATTCGCTGATGCAGTTGTTTGCTTGCAAGTATTTTTATAATTTTCTTGTTGGTACAAAGAAAAAAAAAAGGTGCCTGTTTTTCACTATGTCCAAGTCTTACCTCTGGGGCAGCTACGTTGCTTTTCTTGCTACCTGTATTTGCCCATTGCCAGTTTTGGCTACTTCGACTTCCAGCCAGCACAAGGCATGAAACAACACAGAGCACCACGTTTGTATCTGGAGCCTGGGAATCCTCCCCAGCTCGACCACTGCTCCAGCCTCCCGAGCGCTAATCCGCATTCCAGGCGCAGTGTTACTGCGGCTCTTGAAAAACAGGAACCTTGAACTGATTTTTTGTTTATCCCGAGGGGGAAATAACTGTTACAACCAACACATCTGCAATCCATGATGTGTCCAAAGCACTGACACTGAGTGCCAGGCAAGCTCCAGAGTAACAGGATGAACAGCTTGGATCTATCAACCTCAAAACCCTCCCAGAAAAGTCAGTTTATCCTTTCAGCAAGAACACAGTATGTAGAACTTGGTTTAACCTCAGTTTACAATTTCCTGAGGCGCACAGAGAAGGCAAGAAACTTCATCCCTTAGTGTAGATATAATAGCATCATTCTCCTTTTGCAGGAGCACATTTATCTGCTTTGGGCTCCTTTTTTGCAATAGAGCTCAGCCTATTCACACACTTCTCTCCCTCTTTGGGATGCAAGACATCACAAAAACTAAGTTTGCCCTGCAGCCGATCACTGCTGCACGATAGCAGGAGCAGGGTGGAAACAACTGTTTGCACTTCAAAGCATTATTTTATGTATTTAAATATGCCGCAACCCTCCTTCGCACTTCTGCATTAACTAATGTTTTCCTCATGATTGAGGAAATTCTCTGCCAGGCTTTCCCACTTGGCGTTTACAAGCTACACAGAACTGTGGCCCAAGGAGATCCATCATCTTTAGAAGCAATTTCTGAAGACTTGCACAGTCATGACTAGTTTCTCTTGTCCTTTACCTGCAGCTTTCCTAAGTAACTTGATATTTTACTATTTTGTGGCATTAATTGTGGGAATCTTTACTTTGTAGGAAGCTTTGCCATTCTCGCTTTGCGCTCCTAACAGTCGTTTTCTGTTCCTTTTGCCTGTAGTTACAGACATGTCCTAGTTACAGGCATGTTATCAAAATCAGCATTTCTAACACAGCGTAGGTGAAAAATGTGGTGCAGTATCAGACCAGGCATTCCTCCTCCTACATTCTGCAAAATGGTTCAGTGGTCACAGACACATAGTTACAAATAGCACCCAAATCAACAGAGCTTTCTATATATATACACTTTCATTTTTTTTTCAACTAGGATATGAAATGCCACAAACCTTTATCACTCTGCTCTGAACTTCCTTAGACTAAAATTGTCAAAATACAAAGGGAAGACAGTTGTGTTTGTTTTGATCCTCCTTGCCTCAGTTTGGAATGCATCTAAACATGATTTGCTGAAACTTGTAGGGGAGTTTTGACCACTGCAGAATAAACAGCCTGAGCCAATTGCCAGGACAGCCCTTAATCAAAACTCAAAATCCCCAACATAAACACGCTGTACTCGAGCTGAGCACAAGGTACACTTCACTAAGGAGACAGTGCATATTCTCCGATGCTCTTCTACAAATTCTAATGCTTTCAAACCACATGCAGCATATTTTCTGTGTTTTAAATCAGTACTAGTTACCTCAACACAGAGTACCACAGCTGTCCAAGCTAGAGTTATTGACAGATAAATACAAATACCCAGACTTATATCACTAGTGAGTGATGAAAGCAAGCTGTATTTTGACAGTTCTGTAAAGTAGGAGTGCTCAGTCCACCACCTAAAAACACAGCAACATTCTCTGTCAAACGGACATATCATGCAACACTCAATCAGTATTAGTATTTCTTAAATAACAGCCCTAAGATGGCAGTAACCAAATGTTAAGACATGCAGTAACATAAAGAGACAACGTCAGAAACCTAAACAAAATTCACCCATTCCATCTTCGTGACACTCTGCAGACAGGATAAGCAGCATTACTTATACTCTGATGTATGCACTGCAGCACTGCTACTCGATCCATCAGCATCAGCCTTTCAGTCACTCCACGACAGGAGCTTGCATCACCTTCTCCAACAACGTATTTACTTTGTTGACCATTTGTTTTCCCCTAGAAAGCTTTTAAGTTGCTCGGTGAGTCCTACCTGATCTGCTTGCCTTCTCGAACATCGTATAGAGAAAAAAAGACATCCGTGTCTTCTCCAATTGTGTTGTAGGTGAAGCTCTTGAGACTGAGGAAGAAGTGATGAGGCACTGGCAGACGGCAAGCCTCCCCGTGACGCTGACGGATCGTATCCACCTGATTAAAACCATAAAAATAATTCAGTTGTTCATAAATGAAAGATTTTAAGTAATGTCTTTTTAACAGCTATAGTTCATTTATATAGCAATAATTTAGATATATCAACCTGATGTTGAGATATTTTTGTTAACACAAGTTAAAGGCAAGCACCAGAAAGATTTACATTTTGATCAAGTAAATCAAGGCCTATTTACAACACCAAAAGATGAAAAAGAGTGCACAATCAAATAAATTATTTCTATTTTTGATAGAGCTTTATATTCTTTGTAGGCAGTTCTGAATAAACAGGTTACTTTGGGTCTCACTAAAGGGATAAACAGAAGTTGAAGTCGGACATTACTGAGCGAATTATTCTTGGGGATCTTCTGTGAAAGTGCTCTGTAAGACTTGCCCAGTCTCATATACCTTTTATACCTGAAGGACAATGAAAATTCACATGCAGACATTATACAGCAGTTTTACCTGTGATGTGCTCTGCTGGACACTGTGTCTGCTTGATAAATGCTGAGAAGAGAGAATAAGAAAGTTTAGAACTTTTACAGCAAAAAATACTGATATCTGTATAGCGATAATATTTTTAAAAGGTTGTTCAAGCTGATTAGCAACTTTTTGTTCCCTTTTCTACAAGATAACAATTACAAGACCACTACCTTTCTAATAGGCTTTTCCTAATTCTCAGTCAGGCCTTTCTTAGCTTGATTACTATAATTTAAAGGTGTTATTTAATGCAGGTTTTAAAGTAAATGGCTATGGCCAGCTGGACAGAACTTCCAGTACTGTAATAGCATTTCTTTTCAAGAGGTCCTTGAGGATACAAGAGGATGTTGCATAATCTTTCCATCCTCTTGCTAAATGATGAGGTAACCTTACCACTAATCTTCATCTATGAAAAGGTGCCTTTGTTCAAACCCACAAAAATCTAGAAAGAAAGACTCAATACTTTAAATCTTTTCCTCAGATCTGGTCTGTCACAAAGTCAAATCCTGACAAACTACACAAGACATTTCTACAACTTCAGTTGGTCAACACCTATATACAAATGTCTGTATTAAGAGCTACGTCACTGCAATAAAGTGCAGGGGATGATCCTGTATTTAAAGCCTTTCATGCTAAAAGGAAATGGCATAATCAGAAAATGGACTGCAAGTCTCTCACTGAACCTATTTAATCTCTAAGGGAAGATTTAATACTAATTTAAATTGAAAAGGCTTTGGAGAGCTTTAAAAATATACCTATCATTAGTGATTCTGCCATGCCTGTCTGACATATTCATTTTGAATAGCCCTTTTAAACTGAAATATTAATACTATTACCTGTTAATATATATCAACTTTATTATTCCCTATCTCTGTCCTTCTATTACGTGGCTCTTCTAACAAAATATACATTCAAGCCAAGATTCATCCAACATCCAACCAGACTGATTCCAAACATGACTGTCTTCCCCTTGGAAGGGAAAAGAGAGGGAAGACTTGTTACTAGAAAACGAAAGCAAATCTTCATAATGAGATTAAATCAAGATGACAGTAATTTAAATGGTATATTTTGACATCTCTGTATTGACTGTTATAAAAGTGTCCTCTTCCACACTACCAGAAGAAATTATGATCTTCAGCTGCACTGTGCATTTTGTGACAGCACCTTCCTCCCAATGTTAAAACCCTTTTTAGTTGAACTGCTTGAGTTGCCTATTTATTCAGTGAACATCAACTGGCTCTGAGTGACCACCTATTAAACTGGTCAAGCTTCTTCTTTTGACCAAAACTCAAATGTCAATCTGAGTCGTAAAGTGGGAGATCAACTCGAGGAAGGGAGGTGAGAGATGGTCCAAAGAGCGAGGGTCTCCACAGCCAATGCAGCTGTTTGCAGATCTCATCGCTAGCAAAATCCTCAACAACTGGCTGATAATTTAGTTGCAAGTTTATTGCAACCAAGAGACTAGATTCCACCCAAAGCACCTACATTCTCACGGAAGCCACTTCTCAGCACATGAATGAGACCGGGAAAAGCCAGAGAGGAGTTACCAGTGGTAAGTCATGTTAGATCAACCTGCCTTTTTTTTTTTTTTTTCCCCTCCATGCTAGAACAGCTAGATCTGAGGAGGAAAGGCTGGTGGATAACTTGACTCTAGCAAGACACTCGATGGTCTCCCACAGCAACCTTGAACCCAAGTTGGGCAGTGACACCTGGATGGGCAGATTAACTATATTGGTAAAAAATGCTCTGGATTGCCTGGCTCAAAAAGTAGCAGTTGGTTGCACTTCCAAGTAAACTGAAGCTCTTCTTCAGAGCCTGGCAGTGTCACACTGGACAGCAAGCTCAGCTTAAGCAGAAGCTCAGCAAGTTCAGCAAAGGACTTCAATGTCAGCTTGAACTGAATGGCATCTCCAGCACTGAGCTCCTTGGGAGAAGCCTGACCATGTATTTTTCCACCATTTCAGAAGCTTGTATAAAGCAAAACGAATCTGTGCACTGTGGAATATGTTAAACTCACAAACGTCATCTTTTGCCTGGTTTCCCTCAGGAACAAAGCAAATGTTTCTGGCAAATGCCACTTGTCTTGAAGCCCCTAGGATGGAGCTTCATGATGACTTCCCTGGAGAAAACAAAGTCCAAGGCCCTAAGGTGTGACCTTTCTGACGACAAGATGAAAAGAATGAAACCTTATCTAATGAAATAAACTGGAAATGAACTTTGCAAAGTAAAATAAAAGGTAAAGATGATATGCAAAATTTTCAACTTGAGAATTTTCGTAACAGAAGAAATAAGTCTAGTACACAGAACGCTTGAATTTCTTCCCACTTATATATGAGAATGCCCAGGATGTTGCCTCACCGTTTTTCTGCTAATATGAGATTATTTCTTATGGCACATTTAGCATGTTCCAATACCGTTCTCTAAATGTGTAAAGTCACTGTGAACTCATGACTACATTCAATAGATTTTACAACATAAAACCTCATTGCACGATTGAGAATCCATTAAATATTTTGCCGGGAGAATGGAGGATTCTTCCCCCGGTTGAAGAAACAAACCCCTTCAATTTCTGCAATATTTAAGTTAAATAAATAATAGGTTTTCCGCTGCTTTGATTCCTGAAATTGCCTTCTGACTGTGGACGTGATGTGATCAGACAGCACCGTCGCCTTGAATCTGCAAGCTAAAGCAGGAGCAAAGTGTGAACTGACTAATGGTCATATCCTGATCCCAGCACAGACCTCGGCCGCAAGCTCTGCTGGGGACTTTTCCTTCAGGGCTACCAGGAACAGTTATTTCCTTGCTGTTTTTTCAAAGAAATCTCAGGTGTAAACACACCAAAGACACCTCTGTCTATGCTAAATCAGGAATTAATGCCCAAAATTATTACTGTAAGGTTATATACTTCCTAATTACCTCATGCAACACTATTCCCGCCCTTCCCCCTCCCCCCGCCAAAACCCCCTACTGTCATGTGATAAAAAAATCCAAAACACCAGCAGCACGTAGCCTGTTTTAAAAAGTGCCTTTGTCCTGGAGAAAAGTACACGCTGCACATGGAAAAAGAAAAAAAGTCTAGGCACAGATTTACCACTACCTGATCTTAGATAAGTAAGAGTCAAACAGCATTTTAAAGTAGGAAATTACTTACAGAAGTCAGATCATAACATTTACTTTGCATAAAAATAATTCTTTTTTTTCTGAAAGCACCTTGGAAAAGGTCTTCATTTGTTCCTCTGAACATCATATGTTCCTCACTTTACGTTTGCATCATGACCCCGAACAAAATTAACTGCATTACACTGTCCTGCTAATGCATGGACAACATTCCCAACATGCTGTGAATTGTATTAGTGCCCCTAGAGTTCATTAATAGCTCAATTCACATACTTCAAATTTAACTTTGTCAAGTGCCATGGTAAACACACTAATGGCTACAATGATAAAAGTTGGAACTCATTGCAATGAAGGGATGCTTAGAACACACATATAAAGAACTGAAAGGATTTGGGTTGTTTTGCCTAAGGAAGAGAAGACTGAATGGGACAGAACAACAGTCCTCAATAACAAAGCCAGGTGCAGAAAGTAATCTGTTTCTCTGGACAAGACAGGAAAATTCAAGCTTAAATTTCATCAAGAAACCCTCTAGGTCTAAGAGGACTATTAATAAAACTTGCCAACGATAAGAACAGTAAGCCATGCAAAAGGGTTGTGTGGGATTGCCTGAGAAGGCTGTGAAGCCTCCACCAGTAGATGTTTTTAGAAACAGAAGTTGTCAAAAATGACAGTGACGGTCAACGCTG
>NW_010588641.1:221088-236501 GCF_000705375.1 Tinamus guttatus | reverse complement strand
GAAATGACACTTTCTTTAGTTCTTTAAATGAAGGAGCAATAATCTTTTCCACTTATTCAATGTTAGTATATTGATTTTAAAAACAAAGAGCAAAAGTGCACAACCATTTCTATTAGCTGCATCTGATGGATTTGCCTTTTAGAACTCCTCCTGCGTCTTCCAAAATAGATTCACAACCAAGAGAAAATTGCAAGATGAAGTGATGCTCAAAGGCACCTGCACTACTTTTTAAACCAAGACTTTCCAAAAGAGATTTTGTGTGTGTTGCATCTATATGTTCTTAGAGGGATTGAGCATTTTTCTTATGTCTTTTCTATACATTCTACTAAAATGTATATGGCATGCCATTTCCATAAGAAAGCTGGTTCATACTAGAAAGAATTCAGAGTAATTGAGATAGTGACTGTTTGGATGCTTACGGTGCAAAAAAGAAAAGCATTTAGCTTATAACACTATTCTAAGAACACATGCAAAAGAAAAGTTTTCCCTTTTTCACACCAACCACCAGGAAAACTCATATGATTCTCCCACAAATTTCTTACCATTTTATAAAGATCTGAAACACTGATCTGATCTGAATCCACAACCTCAAAGTCCTTCCGAGGAACCAAATCTAGGCCCAAGTGTCTGCAAAAGAAAAGCAAGGGACGATGATTAGTGTAACATATCACAACATTCCCTATTACCTAATACACATGCTTACACAATGGAAAGGATTCAGAAAATATTAATTGTATTTAGTGATTAACAGAAGGTGATTTATTTAGTGATTGCAGAAAGATTAATCATAGATAATCCTTTTACATAAAACTATACATACACTATCGAAAAAGTGAACAAATGTAACTAGCTGCTAGTCTGACTTCAGCGAAGCTACAGTAATTAATGCTAGTCGATGAAATACTACAAAATGAAAGGCTATGGGCAAATAAAGTTACTACTCTGCTTTCTGCTGCAATATTTGAGTAGGTTCTTACAGTTAGCAAAAAATTGCATCAATAACCCCGCTCAGATGTGCAAATTTGGTGCCTGGGGGATCTGCTTCAAAACTCCTGGTACTCGTGCAATAAATCCCCGATTTGATCACTGTATAAACATAGTATTATTTTTCTTACTAATAACAACAACAGAAAGAGGAATTTTAATTGGTATCTTTAATAGACAAAATAGCTTCTAATCAGAAAGACTTTAGCTCAAATTAAATACATTAATAATTCAGAAAAGGCTCAATCAGTGCAAAGAGGAGGATCAGCTAAGAGATGCTGTAGTAAAGGCAGCTGTGCAGGTCACAGCTGCAGATGAGTAGCAAACAGAAAAGGCTATTTTGTAGCCAGGCAAATTAATGAGCAACTATTACTAATTAATAACGGTTGGCTAAGCCTAAAAGGCAGCAAAAAACAACTTTTACTCTGTCATTCCTCCCATTTTATGGCATAATATGTTCCAAAAATTATACTAAAATCACAGACAACAGGAGTAAAACTAAAGAAATGTGAATTAACCATTTCCCAACTTCTGACTTCCTTAAGCACTGTACTTAAAGTTTCCCAATTTTTATAAGTCTCATTTGCTGCTCAATCAGGCCTTCCCCCTTTAAGGACATCCCTGAACTATCATGTCTCAAAACCACAGTTCAGCCCTCGTCCCCTTACTGGCAAACAGCTGCTCAAGAGCACCACAACTGCTGCTCAAACACCTCCCTGACAAGCTGGCATCTTCACCACATCCTTCGTTCTTTGCTAAAAACAATCATATTTTCAATGGGAAACGGGACATCTTTCCTTCCTTGATACAGTTTTCATGCCAAATATTAGTTTGTAGATGTGCAATAGAAAGTCCAGAGTTATAGCACAAAACATAGGAACAGGTAAAAAAAATAGTAATTATAGTCTACCTAAAAGTTATATAAAATATGGTTATGGATATAGCTATAAGATGTATAAAAATACAAAAATAGGAATCATATTCATATTCCTTTACAGAAAATCTTTTCCTAGAGCCTAAAAAAACTAGGCATTTTCAAAATAACCTCTCACTTGCATGTGTACATACAGCCACCCCCTCACTAAGGGTACTCAGGAAGGAGTTTTTTCTCAACATAAGGATAACAGCAGCAGATGACTTCGGAATGCAGTGTTCTAGTTCCCTTGCTGTTACAACCTACCATTAGTTTTGCAGCAAATTCTGCCCCAGCTAATCATAACTTGATATTGCTCTATTCTCATAATTTCAGCTCTCTAGAGGGGTAAGGTCAAATGGTGGCAGGCCTCATTACTCCATATGCAACGAAGATATTACTTTCTATTTAATAGTGCTCAACACAAGCGCCGGAGCATCCCTTTGGAATGTGCCACGTCTCCTGGTTTTAGTCAAATCCCTTAGAGCACCAAGGATTTCCAGCCCAGAATAGTCTTCTTCTCCAATACTAGGTTAACGTTGTGCAGTAATGGCATTTTTAACTCGGGTATTGACATGCTCTCATTTATTGTATAAGCTGAAGCTCATGCATATGCAAATGTTTCATTTGTATTAATTACTTGTGTGTGCAGAGCATTGACAACATAATGCTTGAAACACCAGTGCTAGGGCAGGAACCCACGTGCACTAGTTATTATAAAACATCGTGGGAATGCAAAGAGCACCCGCTCGGGCTGTCAAGCAGTATTTCTATAAGATATAGCAAATGGGAGAATTGGGTAACGCGGCATTTTGTTCATATGGCAGCTCCTCTCTCCACAGTGCCTCCTTTCGCAAGGATAACTTGGAAAAAATCCCAACACTACCAACTACATCTCTTGGGACAAGTCTGGTCAAGCTGACATTCACATCATCCTTCTTTTCCACACTGCTGGTCTTTAGAAGTAGATATTTCTCTTACTGGGGCAATTTTTAATATTTTCCATGTATTTTGCATATGAACTTGAGATCACTTAGAATTCATAGAACACAAGTCACAACCACTCTGAGTGGAAGAGCCTCACAGAAAGACTAAAAACTACTTTCCCAAAGTACCTCTGCTCTTGCAGAGGAGCCTGGAAGAATTCAGTGCAACTCTAGATCACTCAAGATCTGATCCCCCTCACTCCAAAATTATGCATTTTGTTTCTGCTTTCACTCTTCCTCACTTTAATTTTCCAGCCACCAATTTTCCTTGTTCTTTTTCTGACTGCATCAAAGCCTCGTTTAATACCATGAATATTTACCTTATGCAAATGCATTTACAAAGTTGGAGAAGGGAAAGGAAATGATCCTGATGGCTTTACACAAACCATGTGCCCATTTCAAATAAGATTTTAAAGAAAAAAAGACTACAGAAAATGGAATATATGCAAACATGTCAGTGAAAATTAGACTGCATCAATACACTTCCATTGAAAAATTAAGGGATTTTGCATATGAAGAAACTGCAGAGGCTCTATCAAGAATAAGTAAAATACATGACTCTCTCTTAAAATGAAGATGATGGGGTTTAGTTGAAGGAATGCAATCGTAGTAAGGAATTGATTAAACATGACAACAACAAATACTCCCGAGCAGGGAAGTATCAGGCTATGGCAGAAGTTATTAAGAGTTTCCTCAAGGATCCACGGGAGCTCCTCACAATTCAATCACCACATGAACTTGGGGACATTCAGGACTGGAATGATTCCACATGGACACAGAAATGACCACTGCTCTTTCTGCAGCTTTTTTACGGACATTTCATCCAGGCCGTTTAAACTGCTCACTCCTAGGTCTGTCGGCCCTTTCATGCAACAGTGGCAGCTACCACCACCAGAACCTCTCATGCAGCTCCAACTATCAAGCACTCTCTAAAATCTTCAGATTTATCAAAATAAAATGGGATGTAAGGGCTGTAATACCTGGTCAAGTTTTAATCCCTAACTGGAAACCAAGAGCTCCAAAGTGAGAGCAACCTACTCAGCTCAAGATCTTTGACATCTATCTCAAGGACAAAAGACAAGTGCGACTGAAGCAGAGCACTCCAGATTTAACCTGCAGCACAGAGCATTGCTCAAAGCTACTGCATTAAGCTGCTGATAAAAAGCAGAGCCCACAGGACCTCCCTGACATACGTTACATTATTCAAATAACTACTTACTACTAGTGAGCACTGGTCAAATATTTGGTCACAGCAGGGCAGCAGTGAAAAGCTCACTTGTAATGGGACTGGTAAGCAGAATAAACTGTTAAGATGACATCTCATATACAAAGGTGGTAGCAAACATTGGGAGCGAGGGCAGGAGGGAGCAAGCAGATCTCAAAGATGACAACAGCAGCAATGAACATGACTCTCTGAAAAACAGCATTACTCTGCAAGTTGTGTGTGTGCAGGTTGTGTAACTCATGTGGTCATGAGTTTTATTATAAAACTCACAAAGGGCTGATAAAATATGGCAAGAATTCTCCTAAAAATTTTCTGAACCAGCTGAGATTACAGAAGGATCTTCCAAACTCCATGTCTTTTTTGTATACAAATATTGTTATATCTGTCTGTCTATTAGATCTCTCTTTGACCATACGCCTGTTTTATGCGGTTCCTTTAGTGATACCCTTCCCTGTTTTAGCATGTATCTTTTTTTGTATACAAATATTGTTATATCTATTTATTAGATCTCTCTTTGACCATATGCCTGTTTAATGCGGTTCCTTTAGTGACACCCTTCCCTGTTTTAGCATGTATCTCTGATACTATGCACTTTTTTCTCTGAGGAGGATCAATATCTATTCTTGTATAGTAACAAACAGAATTCACAGGTAATGTGAGCAGAGGAATTTAATCACAAGCATATCTACACTTTCCAATTGCACTGAATGGAATGACTAAGGAATGACTAAGGAATTGAGTCATGACAAAGGTACATTACTGAAAAATCGCCTGACCTGCTTCCTTAATTGGAAACTTTTTTGCCCCTCCCCAGCTATGTCAATTAATATTAATGCTAATCCTAGCTGAAGAGTGCTATTTCCTTCAAAACGGTCATGCACATGCCTTGCATAACTTATCTGCCTAGTGCACTGTAACTACAAGCTAGAAAACCTGGTTTAAATCTGTGGTTTTCAATAAAAAGTTCTGGAGAAAGGTTAGTTTTTGTTTAGGGGTAATTTGTTGCCATTTCAACTTCTATCTGAATTCTTGTCGTCTTGGGCTCTTTGGAAGTCCTCTAAAAAATCACAATGGGAATGTTCATGGTGGGACTAAACCTCCAGGCAATGCAATCAACAGGCAAATATGCTGACTTCCATACCAAAAATTTCAGTAGTGCAGCCTCTGCTTCCCCAGAGCACCTATTGCATCCACCACTAAAACACTTCTTCAAAAGGAAAAATGTCTGTTTAGTATCTAGGAACACACCTTTGCAGGCCTAATATCCACTGCAGTGATACAAATGAAGTAAACTGACCTAGAACTACTTAAATAGCAGTTAAGCCAGTGAAGCTCTACTAATAAAGACTTTTTAATAGTAATATTGGAAGAACTATGCAGTAAATTCACTGAAAAAATAATAAAGGTTGCATTTGATTTCCAAACATGTAACTGTTTTACCTGCTTGCAATTTTCCTGGAGGCAAAGAAAAAAAGCTTTTTCTTTAACAAAAGCTTTTTCAAAATAACCAGAAGGAGCAGTACCAGGCGGTACCTTTACTTACTCATTGCCCCAGTCCAGCCTCACCGTGAGGTGCCTCTTGACCTCCCGCACCTGATCCTGTGTCAAGTGACCTGAGAGCAGCTGCCGCCGCAGGTCAATGAGCTCATTCATCACGTGGCGTAGCTTGTAGAAGAGATCTACCTTGTGTTTCTGTGAAAGCAGTGGGGATGAGAAAGAGAGGGGGGAGAGGGAGGAAGAGAAGGAAAAACAAAGGACAGCAGAATGATTAATAAGTTAACAACTCTCCAAATAATTACCCTAAAAATACATTCATTCACTTTGCAGAAGTTTTAAAATTTTTGCATCAAAATGAGCTATTCACCAATATGAACCTTCAGCCTACAAACCCTCTTTGAACTGGCTTATTTTCTACCTCCTGAAGTTTCAGGCTCAACCCTGCCAAGGGAGGCACTTCCAGAAGCAACCCAGTGCTATGGGTAAAGGAGCAGCGGGGATCACTCATCCAAACTGGGGAATAAATTCAAAGTTTAAGTTCCCTCTGCCACAGATAACCACACGAAAGGTCTGCAAAGAGGCAGCTCTGAAGCAGCAGCACCTCTTAGAGGACCCACAAAGCAAGGAAGGGCATCTGAGCTACTTCTACACCTGCCATTTCTCCAGTGAAAGCTGAGCACAAAGATATTCAGGAAGATCTATGCTGGTCGAGATGATCTGCGCTGGTTTTTTCCAAGTTCAAGTGTTTCAAGTCACAAAAGCCACAGTCTATGAAAGAAGGGTCACGGAGGCTCTAACTTCTTTATGTATTCAGCAAGGCCAACACGTGAAAGTTTGAGAAGGGCTTTTTTCAGAAGGCACATGAACATCCCAGGTCAGCAGCAGGTGAACGGTATCTTTTAACACCTCACTCCACTCCCAAATAGATGCAAAGCTTGACACACAAGAGTCTCATCAGGAGAAAACACTGACCACATGGACCAAAACCGAGGCTCGGCAGGCCAACACCAGCTTAACATAATTATATTACATTATACATTATATTTCATAATAATATAGCATTACTATAATACAGCATATTATATTACACTAGATGAGTCTATGTATGAGTTAGGAAAACAGCTCACAATGTGTTCCGTTTTAACCAGGGATTCATTAATTAATATCTGAAACTGATTTCAGTACCAGACTGGATCACACAGCTTCCTTATTGATCAATGTGGAAATGAAAAGTTGCACCGTCTCTCAACTATGTATGAACATTAGCTACGGTCCCATCTGAAAAACCAAAACAGAGACCAAACACAACAGCAAATCACACATGCTTATTCTAAGATGTATATCCTGCATAGACAGTAAGTCTAAATTACTAGAACTGTGATAGCTTTTCTCATTAAACGTGGTCAAAACTCACACCTACCATCACGTTCCACTGGATAACAGGAAACTTCTGTTTTCATGTGCACAAGAATTGTAACTTCTTCAGACACAGACAGCGCTGGTAATTAGGACTATCGCAGAAACATTAGCTATGTATGTCTCATATATACATATATGTATATGAAATTAGCTATAGAGTGCTGATTAAACAGTTTGCACCAAAATGATCATTAGAATCAGCTCCAAAATCATCATATTCAGACCTCCCAAACCCGCAGAGATTAAAAGTCCCTTCCCTCACTCTAGTTATAATAGTTCAAGGCTACCCATCAATTCAAGCACAGAACACTACGCTGGCCTTATTATATGTTCTAGACTAATCTTTACAATAAGCACCAAAAACTTATTTCAAGCATAATTGAAAAAAAAAAAAAAAAAATTCTGGAACAATTTTGTAATCAATTTGCTAATACAAAGAAAAAAAAAAAAAGGTAGCCAACCTCGTCTGCCTCTCTAGCACTCCATGACCAGAGCAATGTGGCTTTTTCAACTTTAGTTTTCAGGCTCATTCTCTGACAAATCTCACCTGCTTTAAATATAAAGAGTAAGGATTGATAAAGCACTAAAAAGAGTGTCTTTTTTTGAAAATACAGGTAGCCTGGTAACCGATAAGGTCCAATGTGGAACACCTTTTTAATTACTTTCTCTCTGGATTAATAAAAATAAAAAGCCCTTCCAAAAAAAACCAACAAAACAAAACAAAACAACAACAACAACAACAACAAAAAAAAACACCCACATATATAAAAAGCACTGCAGACATTGGAGTAACTTTAGCCAGTGGGAATAGCCCCATAAAGAAACTGGAATTTTTTTTCTACTTGTTAGGAACTAAACAAAAATGCAAACCAATCTCACACTAACTCTCACCCTACTTTACGGTGATCTTTCATGGGACCTACCACATCCTATCTTTCGTTGCTGTTTCACAGGTTACCAAACCAGAAACACCCTGGCAGTCCCTCTGGAATGAGGCACTGTGCACACCAAATACACCTGTCAACTGCTTTGTGCCCAAAGTATTAGCTTGTTTTGCAAAAATAAATAAGGCAATAAATAAGGTGTGTCAGGGACAAAATACCTGTATGTGCATAACAAACTGAGAAATCTCTGTATAAGCAGCACAAGCCTGTCCTCCAGCACATCTTGTTACCGTGTTTTATTCCCTGTAGTTAGATGCAAAATACATTTTCCGTGTTTCTGTGATCTATTACTAGTGACAGGTCCCACTTCGTGTCTCTTAGAAAAATCTTCACATGTCCAGTTCCACTACAAAAAGCAGAACTGTGCCTTTTTGCAATGACTTATTAATTCTACGGAAATCAAAAGTCAAAAGACATTTCTTGTGTTCTGCTTTTTAAGCATATATAACAATGATATATGATAAAGATACAAAGATAAACATTTATAAATATAATGATGTATAACAAACCTGCAAATCAAAGACAAAATGCTTCAAAATAACAACTAATTCATGTTTCACACCTACAGAGGCTTTGGGATACTATTAAACAGACTTCCTTATTTTTTCCACTAAATTAATACCACGTGATATGAAAATATATACAAGACTGCTATATTATGGAAAATGACTTATTTAAAAAAACCACTCTTCCCATCATGAAGCTTTGTGTTTCTAGAGAAGTCCTTTCAGACACTTTCTATACAACCACCTTGGACTATGATGAGGGAGAGAGGCCAAAGTTATTTTACATGGGCAAGTGAACAGGCTTTTCCCCGGTTGCCTGTTATGGATTTAGGGATCTAAATTTAGATATTAAAGCCTGCAAAAATCATAAGCACGTGAAAGAAAATAATGCAGCCGGAAGCAGCACACAACTAAAGCCTTCCTCTCCAAATTTGTTTAGGCTTTATAATTAAATATGTTTTATTAAAAAAGCCAGCTCTGCTAAAACTTATAGATTTGTGCTATATCCCACAGTTCAATCTTATTCAGAAATTTGTTACTGCCATACAAACCTTAAAGGCTACAGACTACAAATTTACAAGAAAAGTTTCAATATTTTTTTCCCAGTCAGTGCCATTCTTATGGGGCTTCCTGTCATAAACAGACTGTTGATTTTCAAATCATTCATTAATATTAAACCCATTACACGAATATGTTTGGCTCCAAAGAAACACTGTTCTTCTAGAAAAACAAAAAAGAGAAATAACTGCCATAATCTGACAATATGTAAGATGCTTTTTGATGACAGCTTCACAGTCTCTTCTCGGTTTGTACTTCTTGTACAAAGCAGATGAACTCATCTCTAATTAGATGATGTTTGGCCTTTATATACAATTATCTAAAGTGCTTGATGAAGCTTGGCCTCACACTTCAATAGTCCTCACAGAAATGTGAGGACTATCAAACTGCTAATGGATCTGTATTTCCAGTCAATAGGCGAAGTCTTAAGGAAAGAAAGTGAAGAACAGCTTGTAGGAGATGTGGATAAACAGGTATCCAGACTGGCACCTGTAGAAAAGCCAAGGAATTTAAGAAAATGCACTGGGTAAACATAAGCAAATATTTCAAAAAGAGTTGATTATAGCGCAGAGCAGCACACAACGGAAAAAGGAGTTAGTCCAAATCTAAATGGATTACCTGCCTCCCTAGCATATTCCAGCCGTGTTTCTGAATTGTGGTAAGCAGAGTTCATGGTACACGTTTTTCTCCAGTTCAGGGCACTAAGAGGTTCTCTCTCTTCTACCAAAATACCTGTTCAAACAAAACTTGCAGGTACTTCATTCAGGTGTCATGGCTTCTGACAAAAAATGAGACCTCTATGGAGTTCTTCTACAATAAAAGGAAACTTGACAAAGTCAAGAAAACACGAAATTATTAAAAATAGGAATGGTGAGCAGATAGCAAAGTAAGAATCTGAAGACTCAGCAGAAATATTTACAACCTTACCTTTCTCTGCTACCTCCTCTCTAAACATAAGTGCAGCAGAAACAAACTACTGGAATGAAACTTCTGCCACGTTGCAATACGACTGCTCTCAGCCTTGCATAAGAGTAAAAGGGCACAGGAGCCATGGAAGCAGCTCTGCTCTCTGACTCAATGGAGAGTCTCTCTTTATTTCAGCCTGCCTTGCTCTGCATGTAAAAAGCCTTTTTTTTCCTTTTTTCTTTTTTTTAAATTATGGGCCAGAGGTCTTAGCTGAGTATTTTAGGAAGCATTCCCAAATAATTCAATTTAGGCACACATACATACAAGTGTGCCTAGATATCTAGTTTTGTTTTAGGTACTGCAGTAACAGTTTAAAAAAAAAAAAAAAAAAAACACCACCAAAAAAGTGAAAGTTACACTAAGCAAAAATAAGGAAGATGAAAAAATTACAACATCCTGCAGATTCAACTAGAAAGCACATTTAGGATGGCTTATAGAACCACCCTGCAGTTTTCATAGGAATCAGGGTTTGGTTCTGACTTCTTGGAGGACCTTGAACATTCAAAGAACAACATTAATCTCCGAGACAAGTGACAGATGGAGAAAGAGGGCACCTCACAGGTTATTTTCATTCTTCCATCCTCAAGTTCTCTATTAAATAAGAAGGATGCATTAACATGAATAATATTTATTTTCTCCAATTCTCCATTTAATAAGGATCCATTAACATGAATAGTATTTATTTGCTCCTATAAGTTTTCACAGCCTTCAGTCTCAAACAGAAATTATTTACTCTGATATAAGCCTGGTTTAAATTGATTCCCTACTGTATTCACAGTTAGAGAGCATTTCAATTTGCAGTGTGTAGTAAAGCAGAGAAACTATTTTATATGGCTACTCATAAATTTTTCACTGATTTCTTTTGGCAAAGAAAACATCTTAAAAGGGTTTAAATGCTAAACACAGGCTGCACCAGGAAGACTTAAATAGAAACAAAAAATGATGGAGCACTGTTAAAGAAAAAAAAAGCAAAGCAGCTTTTAAGAGATGAGCAGAGATCTTGCTGTAAAAGCCTTGCCATTTTATTAGATTATATGACAGGTCTGAGGCTACAGAATTCCAGTTTTACCCTAGTTTACAAAACCAAAAAAAATGTCGAACAAATGAATACTGATAAGAAGTCTCAGACTATAAAGGTGTTTTTATATGGGCACCCTCCACCTTCTAATATACATGCAAATTTATTATTCCCATCCTGATTCATTATTCCTATCAGTTCTCCAGGACATACAGGAAATTTCCTTCCTGCAGAACTCGTGCAAAGCTCCTGCTCCAGTTCTGAGCATGCAATGGGCTTTACCAGAAGCTCTGCACAATGAAGTAAGGACTGGAGCCCCTCCAAAAGCATTTCACATCCCTGAGGACTGCACATTTCTACAATGTTTCTAAAGCAATTAAATTAAAACCCTCCATGACAAATGGCAAACTTCAATTATTTGATCTGCTCTAAAAATTAAATGGTGTATTTACATCAAAGCCAGCGATAAATAAGACCAAAAACATGGCAAAACATTGCTTCTGTTCCAAGCTAAATGAACAGCGCCGAAGTACAGCTTATCGGGGCTATAAATATCTTTCAAAAGGGGACGCAGGTAATATTACAAGAACAGCAAAATATCTTGTTATAAAATTTAGTAATTCCTGAAAAGTACTTTTTAAATCAAAGACCTCTTTTGCTGTCTATGAAGAACTGTGGGAAACACTTAAGCCTGTTATCAACGCCCTGTATTTAGTTTTTTACAGAGCATCATGAACAGTGTATTTTGGAGGGCTTAGAGCCACGTTACTGTCTTTTGGGAA
Source organism: Tinamus guttatus (assembly GCF_000705375.1). The sequence continues at coordinate 224,703 of NW_010588641.1, read as the reverse complement.
AAGGAAAAGAAAAAAAAAAAACCAGCTCCTACGTGTTCTAGTACCTCACGAGCCTGAAGGGTCCAACGTGAGGATGCAATTCAGACCCTATTTTCTCTTGCTAGTAATATAGTATGGTGCAAGGAAAATCATAGTCTTTTATTCTTCTTCTGCAAGCAGCTTTCCCACTTTGAAACTCAGTTATACCAAGTAATTCCAAGTACAAGTTTTTACACCAGCACTCAAGATTTACCTTAACTGCTCTATCTTTTCCTTATTTATAACTTCAGAGAGCTGCGTTATATTAGATAACGACTTGGGACAAATAAAAGACAAGAACATTTACAAGTCACAGAAAGAACTTTAAATTATTTCTGACAAGGCTTCAGTGCTCAGCCTCGTGCTATTGCCTCCTGTATTCTTTTGTTTCTTTTAGGCTCTACATCCTCACTGTCATCTTTATCTACCATAAAATATACTCAAGTTGACCAAAATAAAACAAGTATTCTGGGTGTAAATTGGTGTGTAGTTTTTTTAATTAACAGAAAAACAGGATGTAAAAGAAGGAATTCTCCAGGGAAGAATAAGGACAGGCCCCTTAGAAGAAGGGCACTGAAAACAGGAAAGATTTGGTTGAAGGAATAGCCCAAACTGACACTTGATCCCAGGCCCACCAAACCCTGGCCGTCACAGCTGGTGCTGAGACTTGGAAAAATCTGCATGATAAAAAGGCTGTGGAAGAGACTGCAGCTTTACTGCTATTTTGTTGAAAGTAGATTGAAGTTTTTAATTCATTAGGACTAAAAGGAACATTAACCTCTTTTCATAATGTCATAATAAACTTGCCACAAAGCTTGAGGAAGTGGAGTTGAAGGGTATAATTATTCTGACAAAATTAGAGACTTAATCCTTTATGCAGAGTATCCAGCAACAAGTGACATTAATAACACTCTCTCCCTTTTCAATCTGTATCATTTTTACTGAAACCAGTTCCAAGTCCTTTTCCACCTTAAAATGTATTTAGCTTTTTCTTTTTTTTCCCCTGGTCTGAAACATAAAAGGTTGTAATCTAAGGTAAGTTTATTTTCCTTTCTAAAGAAGGAATTTAGGCAAAGTTTCTTGCCATTTCATCAAGGATGACTTCTTGAGTTCTAAAGTCCTGTTGTTGCTAAAACTACTTCAAGGGACAGCAGACTATAAAATAATTTGAAACTAGGATGGTAGATGTTCAGTATTTTACAAAGAAGAAATTACAATACAGAAAGACAACCAACCTTCTGAAGAAGAAAAAGCATAACTAAGAATCCAAAATATCCTGTGATAGACTTATTGAAGACCTGGTAGAAAAAAGTTGCTTATTTTTAGTCACTTCAACTGTTACCTTGGAAGCACCAGGGGAAAAAAAAACAAACAAAAAAACAAAACAAAAAAAAAACACAAAAAAAACCCCAAAACCAAAACAAAACAAAAAAAACACCACACATGAAAAAACAGAACGCAAGATTAACAACCACCTTGAAAAGAGAAGGCCAGAGACATGGATCACATGGAAAAGAGGGAGTTGCAGGGAATCGGTACATTTATAATGCTGCATTTGCTGCTTCTCGGGCATTTTCATTATTGTGATTTGAAACAGTTTGAGGTGGTTCTCTGTCTTGAAGAGTTAAATTTCTCTAAGGGAAACATGGTTTTACAGAAGCCTAACAGAAGCATTCCTTCAATACAATAACTACTGCCTCCATATTCAGCTTTGACCATTGAGGTTTATTTGGCTCAAAAGCCTACCCTTTTAGTTACCTAAGGATATCTTCCACATGTCAACACTTGCATAAATTCATAGGCCACCTTATTCATATTACCCGACCCTTTTCCAATCTCAGCATTTTACAGTTTTGGAAATGCTTTATAATTGTTCAAATGCAAAACAAAATACAACATTTAAATGAAAACTTCCTGCCCATGACCAAAGGGACACATCCTTCTTCAAGATTAAAATAATGATAAAAACAAAAAACAGCATTTTGAGGTCATTTTTCTTTATGCCTGAGAACTTACGAGAAGTTTTATACACTTACGCTGGAGAAATCAAATGAACCTTTAATGTCATTTTTATCAGCATTCAAACATTTTTGTTTCCACTTTGGGGAAATGTGTTGACCTATTTAAGGGGAAACTCCACATGCCAGGGAGCTGAAGGATCACCCGATAGTGAGGCACCATTTCCAGCTTCTCCTATGAGCTGGCACAGAGCACACAGGACCATCCTTCACACGCGTGTGCTGCTCTGGAAGTGGTGCTGTTACCTTGGATCTGATAAACACATCAGGAAAAAGACTCTTTGGAAGAAGCCAATGAGGCTTGGGCGATGTTAAACTGCTGTATCAGCTTTTCTTCTCCTTTAGGATGTCCATGCAGCTCATTCAACACAGGTTAATAATAAGAGATTTTGCTTAAAGCTAATATTAAAATTACATTGGCACACCTAAATTCAACAGAACCAAAAAACCCCCATCACCAAGACTTGATTCTTCCAGTGAAATACAGTGCAGAAGTCAGGATTCGCAGACCAGTCTGACTGCTGTTCCTTGGAATGCATGATCCTGGGCCAGATACCACCATTTGTCATACAACATTTCTACAACTACTCAGAGGTTGAAAGGAACAGTTCTAGCCAAAGGTGTACTGGTTTCTTGTACCTTAACCTGCCAGAGCCTCTGTCATTCTTTTGTGCTTTTGGTCACAGGCCCTTTTAGAGTCAGAAAATAACATGAAAATTCAGGTTTTGCCACATGGTATTTGTTCTGCAGTCAATTACTTGGCAATAAGATTAACAGAAGTATTTGGAGTAGCCTTCTTAAATTATGTAAAATTCAAAACATTACATTTGCAATTGAAAACTCCCGCTTGTATCTCTCAAAAACACCTGATCAGATTAGAAGTATCTTGCTATTTATGTAGAAATTAATAGAAAGTAGTAGATTACATTCACATATTACATGCAACATTTACTCTTGTGAAGAAAATAGAAGAGACAAAAAAGTCTTTTTCTGAGGCATGGGTTTTAGGCAGCCCAGTTATTCATGACATTAAAAGTACATGATAAGCTAGGGTTCATAGCTTTACATTTTTTCACCTCTGAGACAACTGAACCCAAACTAGCAGAAGTAGCTCCAGAAGTGTGTGATAGATGAGTACACAGTGAGGTGGATTAGGAACTGGCTGGATGGCAGAGCTCAGACGGTGGTGATCAGCGGTGCAGAGTCTAGTTGGAGGCCTGTAGCTAGCAGGGTTCCCCAGGGGTCAGTCCTTGGTCCAGTCCTGTTCAATTTATTCAGCAATGACCTGGATGAAGGCACAGAGTGCTCCCTCAGCAAGTTTGCTGATGATACCAAACTGGGAGGAGTAGCCGATACCCCAGAGGGCTGCGCTGCCATCCAGAGGGACCTGGACAGACTGGACAACTGGGCGGTGAAAAACCTCATGAAATTCAACAAGGCCAAGTGCAAGGTCCTGCACCTGGGGAGGAATAACCCCAGACACCAGTACAGGCTGGGAACCAACCTTCTGGAGAGCATGACCTGGGTGTCATGGTGGACGACAAGCTGACCATGAGGCAGCAGTGTGCCCTCGTGGCCA
>NW_010588641.1:208146-220944 GCF_000705375.1 Tinamus guttatus | reverse complement strand
GTGGTGGGTGTGTGCCCCTCTTCTGGCGCAGCCACTGATAGAACTAGAGGAAATGACCACAAACTGAAGCATCAAAAGTTTCACATGAACTTAAGGATTTTTTTTTTTTTTTTTTAAACAGTGAGGGTGCCAGAGCACTGGAACAGGCTGCCCAGAGAGGTTGTGGAGTCTCCTTCTCTGGAGATCTTCAAACCCGCTTGGACGCAGTCCTGTGCCATGTGCTCTAGGTGACCCTGCTTGTGCAGAGGGGTTGGACTAGGTGACCTCTAGAGGTCCCTTCCAACCTTAAGCATTCTGTGATTCTATGAAACTACTGGTAAAGTCACAGCTGTTTACACACATGGGGCAACATTAATTCTAACTTAAGAGGGGAAAAAAGAGCTAGACAAACAAGCCCAGAATCCCCCGAGTTATTAGAAAACTCCAATACTAAAGTGTAACTGAGAGTTTTCAAAATCAGATACTATTGTCCAGTGGAGAAAAAAGCTCTACGGGAAAAAACCCACTTACCTGGCAATTTAAATAGAGAAGCAATCAATTTCTACCACTTCACAGACAAAACTCTAATCCACTTAGGACTTAGTTTTCTCTATGTAAACTACCACTTGACAGAGACCAAAAAACAACATTCCCTGCGTGACAAAGACCAAGGGAAAGGGACATTTTTTACTTTTAGTTTCAAGAGGGTTTTGAAAGATTTTCAAATTTTTCAGATTTTCAAATTTTATACTTCTGTTCTTTACATTACAATGGAATTTTCTACTGCAACAACAGAGATAGAATTTTATATTTAAACAATGTGAAAATTTCACATTTCACACTCACATGTGAAAATATTTGAGTATTTTCTCCCTAGTCAGACTAATTATTTTTTTTTAGCCCTTTCTATTTTGATCTATGTAAAACCCATATTGATCGAACATTTTTAACAGCAATGCTTTTTTCTTCCCTGTTTGATCTTGCACTGCTTACAGACATCCTCGGACTATGTTTTAGGGAAGATGCTTCCAGGCAGCTAATGGGAATATGCTGCATGATCAACTTTCTGCAACAAGACTGCTGGGTTTCAGACCAGCCAGAAATAGTGGTGCACGAGAAGTCAGATGCAAAGAAGGAAGTAAACATGTATAAAATGAGTAATTTCTTCTCTCTTGCCATTAAGTGCATCACCATGTACAGCCTTGGGAAGGGTGCTGGCAAAATAATAATGGGTTCCTAAGCAAGCTAAAGATAAGTTCCTTCTCTCCACAGAAGACAGAGTGAAGCAGACCCACTGTAACCTCTGATGCTGAGCTACTGCCACCTCATAGTGCAGTGCAACTCAAAGTATAAGCCATAATTCAGTATTTAGGCATAGTATAAAAAAGTGCAGAAGGAAGTCTGTAAATTACAACTAAAACCTGTTGACAAACAACTGATTTTATTTGTTCCACTTGACTTGCAGTTGGCAGCTATTAAAATAGCAGATTTTAAACAAAGATTCTGATATCAGAAAAAATATATATTTTTTCCACCTAGGGAATTTTGCTATTATAAACAACAATTATCCAAGCATCAATACATTACTGTTAATGTGGGGATTTAATTTTTTCACTTGTTTTATATAGGACCACTTTCTGAGGTGAAAGGCAGGTAATTTCACTAGTGCTTTTCAAGGGAAATAGGGTGCTTCATAGACTAGACCAAGAAGCATCATTCCCTAGGCTAACATTTAGCTTGGCCATTACGGTCAAAGACTCCAGGCAATAAAAACAGAAATAACATATGTGATCAAAGGATATACATTATTTCTGAACTGAACCACAGTGTTTTATAACGCAGTACCCTAATTCCCAAATGCAGAGTCAGTACAGACTCCAAAGCAGGAGAACTGGCCAGCAGCACAACCCTGCACCTTCTCCTCCTATGTACGTGATTCCTGGAGATCTTCCCCTGGAAGACAGCCAAAGGATTTGCTCTTCTGTACATTACTTAAAATCCAAGCAGGCCAAAAATGTGTAGAAATGTCAGCCTGTCCTGGAGTCTACATATAAAGAGTCGAGCAATGTGTCCTTGCCAAATAAGCAAGTCAAGAAAAGCCGAAAAGGGCAGGTTTAATGGGGTGCAGGAATTAGCATATCATCGTAGACACACATCCCTGAAGATTTCTAAAAGGAACTACTGGATTTTATGCACAACTCCCCTGCCTGAAAGAATATCAAAAACATCACGACAGCACATCCATTTCTTTTTAACATTTTTTTTCAACTTTAGTAAAGCCATTTTTCAACACAGCTGGTCCTGACTAAACAGATTTAAAGATTCATCAGCTTCAAGACTATAAAGGATCACTGCGATTAGGGGGTCTGATCTCCTGCAGGGCACAGGAGAGAGAAACTCACTCCATTTGCTGCAATATAGTTTCTGCATGATAATAGTGCAACATATTTAAATAGTAATTCAGTCCTACTCTAAAGATATCACTGATAAAGTAGCAGCTGCTTTGTAATACGATTTTGTTCTTATAGTCAGTTATCCTAATTATTAAAAAGTACCTTTATTTCTATCCTGATTTTACATGGGCTTAGCTTCTAAAAATTCAACTTCATTATGTCTTTTTTCCTCTTGATTAACAATTATCCATCTGAACATTTCTCCATGTGACCATTTGTAAGTCCTGAACAGGCAGCTCCTCACTGAGCCCCTGCGGTTGGCTGGACTAAATGTACAAATTTCTTTACTCCGCTGCACATTTTCTCTTCAGGCAGGACAAACGTGTGTTGTAAATGGCATCATTAGAAGGACTTGATGACCTTGAGGCCCACTCTGGGTTTTCCCTCCTATCATTTATATCACACAACTACCGAATCCTTCTAGCTTTTCAACATGTGCTCTGAAGAGGACACTAGAGAACCACAGCAGTTACTCAACTGTCATTTCATTTAGTCTGCACAGGCAGATTTTCATTTCTCTTCCTTTGCCCCCCTCCACGATAGCCCCCTGCCTATGGACACAAGACTTATTATCCTCTTAGCTATCAAAATCAATCAGTTAGCCTTAATATTTCATCATATTAAGTGTCACGGCACCTCAGGACACACACACCATCTGTATATGGTTCCTACACTTGGATGTATTAGAAGAGATGCTGTCCAAGTGTCTGGACAGAAACTACAGTTTCTAGACTAATCATTATTTAACTTTCTACTTTGTATCATAAGCAGCTTTTGTAAGACTGCAATTTTTTGAGTCCTATTGTAAGAGTGAATAAAACTGAGCCAAAACCAGACCCCAGCAAGTAATAGATTAGTAACAGGCTACAAGCAGCACCTCTTGGATGATAATTGTCCCTTTTCAACTATGTTAGGTGCTTTAAAGCCTAGTGAATTGATAACTGCTTTAATTCCAAACAGTTAATTTCTTTAAATCAAACAATTGATTTCTTTAAGCATAGGGATAAGGCTACAGAAGCCCTATGTTTATTGTTAGCTTTATCAGTGCAATTTGCAGTTATCTTTAACGGTGCAAATGGTTTAAAGCTCTGACATACGGCTGACAATTTCTCAAGACTGGAATTGGAAAGCTGCGTGTCCCAGCTATGCCATTAAGATTTGGGGTCCAAAAAAATATAATTAGGCTGGGGCAGGCAGGACAGTTCTTGTGGAGAACACACAGGCATAGTCATATTGGTAAGATGCAGAGGGGACAATAAGAAGAATAGAAGACAATAAGAAGAATAGAAAATTGGCTGGACTGACAGGCTCAGTTGTGCAAGGACCATCTGGTGGCCCGTTACCAATGTCACCTCTCAGTGCGCTGCTCAACGTCTTTATAGCAACATGGATCCTGCTGCAGAGAGCACTCTTGGCCAGTTTGCTGATGATATCAAACTGGGGGAGCAGTCAGTACACTGGAGACAGAGCTGCAGTTCCAAGCAGCTTTGCTGGCCAGATGGTAAAACCGGCTGAGCACAACTTCATGAAGTTCTCCCAAGCTAAATGCCCTCCAGTGGTCCTGGTACTCAAGCTGAACAGGAGCCTGCAACGCTTTGCTGCAAGGGCCAGCCATGTACTGGCCTGTAGCAGTAAGGGTATAGCCAGCAGGTAAGGGGAGGGATGCCTCCCAGGGATGTATGAGGATAAGAATAAAGGCAATAAATAAGCTGCAACATGGGAAATTCCAAGTAGATAAAGGAAAATATTCTTTCTTGGAGGGCTGTCAAATACTGGGACAGGTTGTAGGACCTCCATTCTGTAGCCTTTCAAACCTGAACTAGAAGTTTCCTCAGCAGCCAGCCCTAATTGAAGCTGCTTTGAGCAGGATGCTGAACTGAAGGCCCTCAGAAGCTCATTCCAGTGTGCATGACTCAGTCCGTGCTTGTAAACTTTGGAAATGCAGCAGTGAAAATCCCCACAGGCTGTGAGAATATCCATTGCTTGGTCCTGAATGATTTTTAAACCAGAACTGTGTCATGGACATAACAAGCATAGCAAAAATCCAGTTCTGTAATAGAAGAGTTTGCAATAACACCTGTGATTAGACTATTCCCAACAGCATAAAAACTCTTTTTATTCCTAATCATTGATTTGCTATATTGCAGTGTACCACTGGGATCGCTCAGCTAGTTTAATCCACCACAAATTTGTGTTGCTATAAAAAGGAGGCAGTCTCAAAAACCTCCAACTGCCAAATCCTTTTGTCTCCCTTCCGCACACTAAGGCTGGCACTTACACAGCTGTGCAGTGAGCCCCACCAAGGGCTTAAGCTGCCAGAAAAATGGCTATAAAACTAAAGAGCGGTAGCTCTCTGCCATGCAGACACCGGTGCGGGCACAAGGGCGCTCGTGCTTTGCAACGTGGCTGAAATCACTGCTGCTCTCCCCCTGGCACGGACAGTAAAACTACATTTTGGGCCTCCACCCAACCATTTATTTCGAAGAGGAGTAATTTTTGCTAGATTAAGTTAAAGCTGATATTCAGGTTTTGGATTCAGCATAAATATTGGGGGAGAGGGCTTAGAAGGAAGAGGGAGAGAATACTCTCTGGAGTTATTCAAAGAAGCAGGTATACCTCTCAGATTTTTATATATGTGTATGTGTTTAAAGGAAATACGCCCAACTTCATCTTCTGTAACATTCTGGCCTTATCTATTACAGCAATATCATTGGTTTCAATAACATCAAATTACAATTCTATTATATAATATTATTATTACATATTATATTATTTCTAAACCTCTACATTGGTGTTACAGAGCAATTCTTAAAAGCAGATTTAGGCTCTGGCAAGTATTATACGTGGATTCTCCCCCCGCCACCTATATTATTTTAATAGCTGTTCATCGTAAGCAGCAGGAGCAGGATGATGAAGAGTTCCCCCCCTTTCTTTCTTTTAGTCTCTACTTACATTCAGACATGGTACTCATGTAGGTTTATGTCACGACAGCCAACTGTGTTACAGCAAGGGCTGACATACCTGCAATTATTGTCAAACCTGAGGCTGCAAACTCAATTCAGCTCCTGCAGATGATGACTCCGAAGGCCAACAGAAGGCCTAATCGAATCATTCAAGTCTTCCTCTCAGACTCCAAAATTTTCAAGGTTCCTCCTAAACACACCGCAGGAAACTCCACACTGTTCCCTTTCTGCAAAACAACTCCCAGATGAAAACTCATGAAAAATCTTAGCTTAGCTTTATATCTTGTTAACACTGGATTGATTGCAACGCTCTGCTCTTTTGAAAGACAATAGGGTCTCTCTACTTCATTATCTTTATATATATATCTCTGTGTGTGTGTATATATATATATATATATATATATGTATATTCTAGCCTTGGTCACACTCACTAATCATTAGAGAATCACTGTTAACATGTGAAGGAAGGGGGCTGAAGTTAACAACCTCATTAGCATGTGCCACACCACATGTGACCATAAATTAAGAGTCTTTTCATTAACACAAAAAAGGCAAATTATGAAAAGGTAACAGATATAAAAGATATAAAGATATAAAGATATAAAAAGCCACATGTGACCATAAATTAAGAGTCTTCTCATTAACACAAAAAAGGTAAATTATGAAAAGGTAACAGGAGAAGTAAAGATATAAAAAAACTGTTTTGACCAAATCTTCAGGATAGAAATAACAGAGTGACATAAATCAACACCAATCACAGGAGGCTTCTTCAAACTACGTGGTCAACAGGTTGCCACGAGGATAGATGTTGTTTTCTATTTTAAAAAAAATCCGTCTTCTATAAGTAACAGAGTGACATAAATCAACACCAATAACAGGAGGCTTCTTGAAACTACGTGGTCAACAGGTTGCCACAAGGACAGATGGTTTCTATTTAAAAAAAAATCCGTCTTCTATAAAACAAATCCCAACAGGCTGACTTTTTATTTCCAACAGATATCCACAAGAGGGGCTGATCAATCTTGGCCCTTGTAAATCCTACACATGCAATGAAGCCCACTTGCTCACTGCAAAAAGACAAACCTCCCTGTTTTTCTCCCACTTTAGCTGCTTTAAAAGCAAACAAGGCCAAAATGAAATGCCCTATTTCCTTAAAACATTTCTATAGCTAAAATCAAGCCATATCACAGCTCACCTCTATTCCAACTGCAGTTTCTGTCAAAACATCATACCTGCAACAACCCAGGTTAAGCTCCCAGAAGAGGGATGAAATGACAAGAAAAGGGAGAAAATGAAGAAATCTTCAAATTTGTGTTTAAAGAGATTTTTTTTCCCTGGTCTAGTCTAATTAAGCCTTCAGCATCACAAGAGTGATTCAAAAGCATCTGCAGGGCTGCCATTACTTTGCCTAGGAGAAAATCTGGTCTTGTTGCTGGTTGTCTGCTCACTGCTACTGCTAAAATGCCATGCAACAAAGCCAAATTCTAACATTGTGTGCATACACTTTATATGTATAGTAACACTAGACAGCATGAGCCAAGAGGGGACATTGTTCTAAAAGTTAATTCTTAACTACAAACTACCTAATATTTTTGCAGTTTAAAACTGATAAAGCAAAAAGATATCTGAGAACTTGCTATCAATTTCAACATCGAAAAGGCAGCTATTTACCAAAAATGGAGCATATCATTTTCCTTATCAAGGCCTAAATAACATTTTTCCCTGCAAAGCAAGTTGTTACAGAAATCCTGCACAGAGTTTGTTACAATATGAATTGCCAAGGACACCACAAGGTGACTTGCATTTAATTCAGTCTCTATTTTTAAAAACTACTAAGTCTATCCATCACCATGGTAACTCAAGAAGCATCTTCCCCTCATACATTCTGATTATGTATTTTCCAAAAAAAATTTAACAAAAGAAGCTGATCCTAATCATTTTACATGATATCGTGAATCTGTATGCAGAAGCAAATGAAAAATGAAATATACTGCACGTTGCTGCACTAGGGCTCACTTTTTTGAATAACTTCTTTGCAAGTTCTGTGGTTTTCAAAGAAAAGCAACTTTTAAACCAAGCATTGTAGCTTTCAAAGTTTTAATGTTTCAAGGTTTGCTTGCAAGCCAATCTTATTTTATTAAAATTTAAGCATACTCCTAATTCCCTGAAGCGTGCTCCCAGATTTTCACAAATCCCATGTGAGGGACTGACAAATTCAATTTCATAAAAATTAGAGGATGGGGGAGAGCAGTTATGGGAATTCTTTAGACTCTTAAAATGTGAAGCACAAAATGAGTGTCAGCAAGTTTGAGCGCTGCAGCAGAGGGGAGACGTACTGAGACTCTCTGGACTTCACATGGCAGTCACCTAAAAGCAAACAAATTCTGCATAAGGTCAGCTCTAACAAAGAAGAAATGCCCGGTTCATGCTACCCCCTGAAAAACTCTGAAGGAATCATATTATAAAATATATAATACCCAGACAGCCCTGAAGCAGTCACCCTGCTCCAAATCACTCTGCACGTTCTTCACAACCCCATCAAGAAATGTTCAATTCAGGCAAGTATCTTCTAGTAACCAAATGACAAACCTGCTAAAAGCTCTTACTTAGGTTGCTAAGCACTCAGGTGTTTGCCCAGCAAACTTCTCCCTTGGAAAAAATGAAGAACCATGTGTAACTGAAGGGGAAATATTTACACTCGGTTTCCTGTACATTCTATTGGCACTGAAGACTCAATCAGCTGAAGAAGCTGCAGTAATCTGGGGACAGAATACATACCTGAGTGCCTGGGTGCTCCAAGAAGTTCTGCCCTTCACTCTACCCATGGAAAGAGATGAACAGGAGGAAGTATTGTCAGATACTGGGGCTAGGCAAGCCTTCCTTCATAATATTTCAGCTTGCTAAGGAATTGCCCATGTGCAGGTAGCCATGAAAATGAGTCAGAAAGGAGTGGAAGGTATTTGCAAAACCATCCCCTGTACATATGTTTCAAAACAAATACTTCACCTTTTCAGTAGTCTGTATGCATGAACTATGAATAATTTATAAAAATATGTTCACTCTTAACTTGACAGTCCTTTCCTTCTAGGGAGACTTTCGAAAGTAGGAATCAGATGCAGTAAGTCTGTTTTAAAAGCATTCGGATCATATTGCACTTCTGTCCACACAGCTTACAAGGTGGTAGCAGCAGTTCCACAGCTTCACCAGACTTGAAGCAAAAACCAACTCATTAAATGAAAATCTCCCATAAAACCCTTCAATACAGGAGTGAACTACATTAGTGACGCAGGGAATGGCATCTTTCTCCCCCACTGGTTTTGAACTAATCTTCCAATCGAGTTGCCAGGGAAACCTAAAAAGATCTGAACGATATAATCCTTTTTTCCTAGACAGGAGCCTCAGAAAGTTTAAAAGAAGCCAACGGGAGTTTGATTCAGACTCAGCTGAACCTGTTCCATCAGTACCCAGCCCAATTGGATATTCTTCCTAAAAACTAAACCAGAAGTCATTCTGCCTGCACTCCCAATGCAAAAAGTAGCAGATAACTGAGCTGGCCACTTTCCAAATCAGGTAATTATGTTTGGTGTCTCTGCAGTCTCCTGCTGTTTCAACAGAAGTGGCCCTCACATCATATCCTAAACTCTGAGGATTTTTTTGTATTGTTAAAATAGCTCCCATGGCCCCACCTGTGAGTTTCAATGATCTCTTTAGCTGACTTAACTCACAAGAGCCTTGTCTGACCTAATTACGTTCAACTCAGAGAGGACTTGGAGATCTTTTATTTAGAAGCAGTACAAAAATTGTTACCACACAGTATAAGAAATAAAGTTAACTACCCTATTTGTAATCTATTTTTTTTGTCCCAGTAGAAGTCCTGGACTGAGGTACACAATGACAGGATAGCTACACATGTACTTCACCACAGAAGTGGTACCAAAAAGATTCTGGTATCTCCATCTAGCTCTGCCCGTCGAAATCTCTTCTCTTCTAGCTCTGCCTTCCTCTTCGGAATGAAAATTCAGCTATTCACAGAGGTACCAGTAATAATTACATTTTTCTTTCCTCTCCCACTCCATATGAAGTGATGGGAGCCACTGGCATCTTTGCTTTATAAGCCTTTGCAATACAGAGAAAGGACAACTAGAAGCTTCTTTTGAGTTTTCCACACTTCCCACAGAAGGAAATAGCCTTGAAGAAAGTGGCTCTTATGTCCACACTAATCCAAAGTATAGCAGAGGGTATTTGAGACAGGTAAAATAGCAATACAAGAAAAAAGTACAAGATCATCCACTTAGATTTTGGATGACAGCAAGAATAAAAAAATCCCAGGCAAGTAGGTTAAACAGAACAGTAACCTTTTTTGACAAAAGCAGTTACTAAAAATTACTGTTTCTGTGCTCATCACCAAAGTCTGGATATAAGCAGAGCAGAAAGGAGGGGAGAACTGCCTATTTATTTTCCAGTATCATGACACTACATCTAATTGTGCACTATCTATTAAATTACAGAAAATTTGCTCTTTTGTATTCCAGCAACAGAAAAAAAAACAGTTTTATTTCTTCAAAAAAAAATTAAACATTTAAATCCTATTGCATACTACTCAGTAATAAATTAAAGTGATATCTGGACAGACATACAGCTTCCAGCTCGGTCGGACACTATCACTACAAGGAAACATTCAATACGTAAACCAAAAACCTTGCATAGTCTCTCTAAGTGGATTCTCTCTATGTGCCTTTATTTCCAATAGGAAAGATACCTGTATTTTCAAAAACCACTTTGTCCTGTGAGCACTTAAAGATGTGCGGTTCCAGCTGTGTCACACATAACATGACATTAAAGCAACAAAAACACCACGCAGCTTCTATTTCTAACATCTATCAGACACAGCCCTTGCCTTTAAGTGCTCTTTTTTGCACTAGAAGAGCATCCCTCCTAAGGGGAAGGTTGCTGTAATCTGCTCTATTCTTTCCAGCCTTCCTAGATATCACATTTCAGTTCCTATTGTTTGTCCAAAGGTAAGCACAGCCCCTACTGCACATCCCAACTCTACTATTATAGCAGATTTTTGGAATTTTTAATTGAAACTTTGCCTTTCTGACAGAAATCTACATACAAACTTTGCCAAAACAGATGACACTAATATCTAGGCCTGTTTAGAGATGCTAAGAGACACTGTATGGTTTATTTGGCAATTTTCTTACAGTACAATATTATTAAATAATAAAGTGCCTACTAATACTGTTTATGGGTATGGACATACTGAAGACCGCTGTAAATAACAAGGAGCATTATAATTCACTACAGTATGGAGCTTTTCTATAAAGCTGACTAAATGCAGTAACATGATCTATAATATTACACTTTTAAGATTATTCATGTTATATCTGGGGGGATAATACATTTTTCTTCTTCTACAAGGGAGTTTTTCCATTGACTCTCCTTTTTCCATTGACTTTCCATTTCAAGAGGTGCCCTTACAGCATAGCTACCAGCCTGAACAAGTACAAAAGGCTAAATCCAGCTCTACCAGGTCCATTCATGCATCTCTCCACTTTTCCAGAGACTATTCTTTCGTGTTAGAAAAGCACCAGTATTACAATACTATCCATTTTTTTTTTCCAGAAACCGTACAAAAAATTTCTTTTCCCTCCTGAAGCTTTACTAATTTCTTCTCTCCGTGAAAAGGACACAGGCATCCGAAGGTATATAGAAACAGTAAATTCTTTGCCCTGCTATTTAAGGATACAGTAATGCTGTGTGCAGTGAGTATAATGAGCTAGAACAGAAAGGAGTCCCGGAAAGGGAATCATTAAGTTTTAAGGGAGAGCTTTTTGTCCTCCTCCCCTCAGGCAACTAGTTTTAACAGTTAAGAAATAAATTGGTAGGAGGTAAGTGTAAGGTGTGCAAGTAAAATCATTCCTCTTATTCAAAGTCAATACCATTGTCAGAGTTATTGTTGCCTTCTTCATCTGACTGTGGGTAAACACAAAAAAATATCTTACAGGAAAACTGAAAATGTTAATATTTTCCACCTACACCAGAGCGCTAAGCATTTGGGATGGAGAAAAAAAAGGAACATTATAAGAGCAGTAAGAGAGAAAAACAGAAAGAAAAAGTTACAGAAATGTGCATGAAATCACCCTCTAAATTAAATTGTTGCTCATTTCTAAGCAGAAGATTTCTTATCACGGCCATAAGATTCCCCTAGAAAATTAAATTGTTGCTCATTTCTAAGCAAAAGATTTCTTATCATGGTCATAAGATTCCCCTAGAAGTGGGAGCAACCAAAAGTAAAACTAATTCCATAATGGGCTTGATCCATTTGTGAACATAGCACAGAATGTGAATTGTTGCCCTGGAATATGACCAGGCTCATTCAAATCAAGTAGGTGCCTTCCAAACACATTTTCTAGATATGCAACCAATGGCGCTTCAGCTTTAAGTGTCTAAGTTGCTAGAAAGTTGCTAAGTTTACAGAGAACAAATTCTCTAAGGTTTAAAAAAATCATGCTTTTACCACTTGCATTTCTTGGATCTTAACCTACAGCTTTACTAACTAAAAGGAAACAAAATTTAAAAAGGGAAAATACTCTTGAATATACACGTTTGTTAGTTGCTCTTCCATAGGATTTCACCATTGAAAAAACATGAGAAAAGCAGAAAAGCAGAGCAGGAGGAGATATTATGTGGCACCATTTGAAAATATCATTTGCACTAAATGTACTTAAATGATTTTCTTTTTTAAAGTGATAGAAACACAGTATGCAAAGAAATAGATTTGACTGCAGCTTCTTTCACATTCCAGACACTAGAAACAAGTACTAAAAGTCTGTGCTGAATAATTCTTTAAAGCCTTTGATGAGATGTTAAGGAATCTTTCTTTTTGTTTGTCACTGAACCCACATACTTTCTAACATACATGCTTAAGAATACTTAAGAATTTTGTTTTATAACAGCAAAACTTTTGGATCCAAGGCACAATTTCAGTCTGCTTCCATCTGTTTGTATTGCAGTGCACGTGAACCTCAGGTGATCAATGACTCTGTAGTTAGTCTGTGCCACCAATAGATAAATCCAATTCAACAATTTTTAACACAATCATGGTCTTTTCCCAGTGGATTGAAAAACATGCAAAATCTCCTAGAGATTACTCGAGAAAACAGAGAAGAACACTGCTCTTACCACATACAGTTGTTTCCAGAGCACGGCCCATTCCTGCAGGGTCGCAGTGACTTCGGTCACAACAGAATCTTCAAGCGGAACAACCGTTTCATATTGCCTAGACAGCAGGGGGGGTGGAAAAGAGTAAGAAAGATGGTCTGGAAGAAGTGCCTGGAAGCAATACTGACATAGCCACTTGGAATGTCCTAAAATAGAGTTAAAATATTTGTCCGTTAACA
>NW_010588641.1:187172-208076 GCF_000705375.1 Tinamus guttatus | reverse complement strand
CTCTTTTCCACAGTGTCAGATTGTGTGAAGCACTTTAGGTTTATGTTCAATATTTGACTGCATTGCAATAAAGGTCAAATAAAACACTTTTTGTAACTATAAAAGATGCTAAGTTAACTTGCCTGCAAAACAGAGAGCTTGATCCCCTTCTCTCCAGGCCACTCTAGTCCTTAATTTTTTTTCACTCCTTCCATCATTTAACGACTTGGCCAATACTATCAATTACCACAAAGACCCCCCTCTACAAACCTTCCTATCCAGTAGAATATATTTTCAATAGTGGATATGAAACCCAGGGGGGCTATCCAAGAGCCAATTGAGTAAGCCTTGAGGTCAAGGTCCTCCACAGCCATTCCAGGAGCAATCACGCTCCCTCTACTTCCATCACACTGAAGTGCTGAGAGTGTGGTAACACTTACTTATGTATAGGAACAACATTATATTATTGAGCTGTCAGTGCCTTGACTTGGCCTTTATGTTGAATGGCATTTCAGAAACAAATGCCAGACATCAAATCTATTTCAAGCTTGTGTCTTGTCAACGTTTTTTAAAAAAAGGAACAAAAAAGGTAATATTTCTGAAACAGGTCATACTAAAGCACTTTTCTGCAAGTCCTTATGTAGTAATATTGAATGAGTGTTTTGGGATGAGCTGTGTCAAGTGAGACAGTCCCTGCAGCACATCCAGCAGCACCAGTGAAGGACGCTGAGACCTTCCTCCGAGGCAAAGCAGCTCCCTTCCCTGCACAGGCCGGCAGCTATTTTAAAATCCTGCAGAAAACAAGCTGCAGACTCCCTCCCATGAGCGGTTTAAGCCATGCCTTGTCCTTTATGCAAAGGGTTAAAGGTGCTCTTACAAGTAATTGGCAACACTTGTACTTAAATATGACTTAAACCCGAACAACAACCACCCCCGCTTATTTATAAATTAAAGCTTACATATTGTTTCAAAAAAAACCTCTTCATTTTCAGGTTACTTAAAACTCTCCAGTCTTATGTTAGAATCAACCTACATAGTCCAATTACTCCACCCCCCACAAAAATCAATCACTATCATAATAATCTGGCCTGCCTGCATTAGGTTTGCGTTGAGCCTTCTAAGGCTTGGCCTGGATATCACAAATTCATGCAGGGACAGTAAGATGAAAATGTTTTCTACGACAATAATCTTACATTGACATATTTTGTTGCAAGAAGCTGAAATATTGACAGAGACTTGACTTCCAAGATCATGCCCTTTTCTACTTCTGCAAGTGCTTGTTCAAATTTGGCCACAGTAAAAGACTGGGATATCTGAGCCCGGGTTTTAATGGGCCTCCGTGGAGCACGCTCATCAGCTAAAGCGTGAATGTGAAGAAAGACTCATATGTCTTTTTCACTTCACAATCAATGACCATTTTCTAATTTGTATCCAAATATGTGGAACTGGCTGCCTTAAAGTCTGAACTAACACCGATTACCAATAACTACAGACTACAGGAAACTCTAGGCTACCAGAAGTCACTTCTTCCCCCCGCCAGGCATTTCACTAAATACTATTTAATTATTCTATCTTCCACATTTAATTTGCTGCCACTAGGTCACAGGCTTAAATACTGCACTTAAGTCTCCCAGAGTGGCCTCAAGTCAGATGCTTTTGAAGCTTTCCAATGTAACAGAGCTACCTTGTCAGCGACCCGGATCTGCTGTCCTATGCCTGCACCTCTAACTTACAGAATTTCGCCAACCAAAAAGCAAGAAGTGAAGATTACAACTGATGCTTTTTAAAAAGTGCATCTCACAAGCATCTTGGAAGTTACATTTTTATGCATAAGTGAATGGAAGTAAACAGAACTGTCTTTTCCTAGAGTTAAAAACAACTCTCAATAACTTACGAATTTAGAACAAAGCTATACAGTGTAATATTTAGTTTTCAAAGTTCAAGCACAGAATCATACACAACAAAAAAAACTACAAACAATTAAAACTGCTCTATCAGTTCCTGTCTCATCTATGAGTACTGCAGTTTCTAAAGGAGAAGGAAAAGCACTCACCCTCTGTTACTCACAATTGCCTTTTTCAAGTGAATATAGTTTGCAGGAAAATCCCCTACAAAAAAAAAAAAGCCTACAAGTTAGAAAAATACAGTTACAGATCGTAGCTTTATATTCTAAGATAATTCAAATAATCAGCAACATAAAATCACTGTGTCATGAAATAAGCTACTGCAATCAAAAGTCTACATTCAAGCTGGAGGTGCAGCTGATATTTTAACCCATCTTAGAACAGAGCACACACTGAATCAAACATACATCTTGAAAGATCAGTTGCTTCATCAGGAATTTTTGCAAGTCTATTGAACAGAAGTATCACACAAAGATTCAAGTTGAATATTTTCTTTCATATTCTCAAAAGGTCCAAAAGCATTCAGGAACTTTGCTCTACAAGAAATATGATCCAATATAAGAGTCATAGGTAAAGCAACTGGGACCAAATTAAGCCTTGTCACTAATTCTTCCCAGCTGCCTTGGAGTGGATGAGATTGAGGCAAAAGAAAAGTCTTAAATCTAACATTTTTTTCTCCCACTGCAAAGTCTGTGTGAATCTAATAATCTGTTAATCACTGATGAAGCAGAGAAGAGGTAACAAGCACAAAGTGTGAAGAGACATGAGCAGCTACTAATAACAGCAAAAAGGAAGAATTATCAAGGGCATCTACTCAAGAGATATGAAGCAAGCAGGGCAGCTACAAAAGGGGCTAGGAAGCAGTTCACGGCACTGCCGCACGTGTGGCTCCAAGTAAGGCCTCCCATGAGCATAATACAGTATTGCTGTGTTTCACATACCTATGCCCTCATCAACTAATTCATGTTCTGGCTTTGAATCAAGAAAAAAAAAATCAATCTTTTTTTCCCACTTGCATACTCTGGGACATGGCTTATTCCTCTCTTCCCAGTTGCTCAACCAGACATAGCGCTCTTTGTCTTTCATGTTCCTGTGCCAACTGGAGTAACCTAACCTGTGGTAGAGTTCTTGTGTGATGAGACAACTAATTAATAAGTAATAGCTAATTTGTAGCAAACCTTTCACAGCATCCCATTATCAATCTAAATAACACAATCCTGGACCTTCAGACAGAGCAAACTCAGTCAAGTTGCAAGAACGGTAAAGCTGAAGTTCCACGATCAGTTTAAGAGCAGTGTAGTTAATATGTCAATTAAAACAAAAATTGGTAATTGAGTGTGAACTGTGAATTTTCAGAGCTTTACAATTTAGTACAAATTTGGAATACAGATTTTCATGGTGAGAAGGAGGGGAAAATGAATATTAAATATAAATTATCCAAAAGGTTTGAAAAAAAAAAATCTTTCTTTTTGATAGACTAAGTTGAAATTGAGGAGAAAAACAATAAAACTAACCAGAACAGCTTCACTGAAAGGTAAGCATAAACATGCACCCTTCCAGGGACACAAAAATATGGAAGAATTGCTACTGCAGTTTGCTTGTTTGGCTCAGTTCCAACTAAGGAAGTCTCCTCCTCTGATTCTGCGCTGGTTATTGAAGAACATACAGCAGGTTTGAGGACTTCTCTTATCAAAACTGGAGATGCACTCCAGCCCTAGAGGTTAACACCAGACCCAATAAAAAAAGCAAACTTGTATTGTTCTAGTAATTTAGACAACAAAGCCAATCCTCTGGTGTGAAGGTTAAAGAGGAAAAAGTGAGGATAGGTAAGAGTTGCACAGCTGTAAGAGCAAAGCAACGATCTCCCAGTAAATTAAGAAAATGTATTCACACTTACCTTTACATTCGGCTTCTTAACTGAAACACCTCTGTACCAACCTAAAAACAGATTAAAATTATGGTATCACTTACTTTGCACAGAAATGATCTGACTGAAAGCTATGCAATTACCGAGATCACTTTTTTGGGGGGAAAAAAAAAAAAGGTGCTTCACAAAGGTCAAACTTTTTTCATTTTTATTGAACTCTTCAGTGAGGACAAGCCATGAGAAACTTGCAACGCTCCTATTTATTTCTACAAGAAATAAAAGCAGCTTAGCCTTCTTTGTATTTTTACTTGCAATCACTGGCTACTGTGGTAAAAACATATTCAGACTCATGCAGGAATCTGTACCAAGCATTTATCTCATGTGGTGCTACATGACTCAAGGAGGAAAAAGACACGAACACACATTTCTAACACTGTTTGAACAGACATTAAAACCTTTGCATATGTTTGGTCTTGCATATGCAAGAGAGGCTGCAGAACAGACTGCAGGGTCTAATTTCATAAATCCAATCAATAACTGTGCTTCCCCTATCATATAGCAGGCCCACACAGGGTAACTATCAGAAATAAAAGCCACAGCTGCAAAGGCTACAAACTAAACCAAAGAGCCCAATTACTACTTTACACAGGTGAAAAATTATGTTACTCCACACCAGACTGCAACTCATCAGGGGAAAAAAGGAAAAAAAGAAAAAAAGACACATTCAAAGAGGCTCAATGGGAAAAGAGCCAACTCCAGTTACAGGGGACAAGCCCGCTCTTCTACACCAGAAGGTGTGCAAGGCTCCCTGGCATCCTCCCTGAAAATGCAAATAACTGCCTGCAACCCAGAATTGCAGCATTCACCTTTTAGTGATACCTCGCCTTGACGGATCACTGACTTCAAGGAGCTGGCGATAACAATTTAAAATTAATCAACAAAGTTATGGCTATGAATTAATGAGCAGTTTGGAAATAAGTTAACATAAATCAGATATATCCACAATTTACTAGTCATTATTTAGTCAAGCTAATTAGTAAGAATTGGTGATTTCCTTTAAAGACAGCTAAGAATATTCTAAAGCTGCTTAAGCAAGTAGAGAATTTAGCGAGAAGTAGATACTGCTGCACTTTTAAATGACTGAGCACTTTTGGAAAATACATCACTTAATGGAATTAAAAAATATGGAGAGCCTGCTAATAGAAAGCAATGGGAAAGAAAAGAGTATGGTCAAATAGCTTTTCAAAATTAAGGAATAATAGCTCTCCTTCTTGTATTTAACATGAATATTTTAAATTACGCTGGTGTAAAAAAAAAAAAAAAAAAACCTATCATAAAACAAAAGAGAAAATGGTTACAAAGTTAACTAATGAGCAGTTGAGAAGTGCCAAGATTTAATACCACCTCTTTATTAATCCTCCCCCTTCTGTAGCGACTGGTGGTACAAGCATTTCAGTATCTGCAACAACTAATGCAAGGATCCTTTCCAGAATTCTCCTTTACATAATCTGGATTCCTTTACAACGTCCTGCCCACATGTGCCTCAACTGTGGAACAGTATCTTACAGAAAGGAGAGGGTACGTGATCACATAATTAAAGACTTCAGTAAAATGAATTCAGTCCACCCAATTAACAATAAGAGCTTAAAAAAACCACCCAGCCATCTTCTATACTAATTTCCTAGTAGAGGAGTTGAATATTGATGTGGCAGACAACAGAAGGAAGCTGGCAAGCAGCACCCTGCAAAACCCCTGGTGAATCTGGAGGGGAGAATCCTTTAACTGCTTTAAAGGAACAGCTGGTTCCCTGCTCGTTTTCTTTCTTTAGCTCTACATTACCTCTTTTCTTCTTTTCATTATCTTCTTTCTGTACAGTTCTCTCCCCCCATTTCTTTTCTGATGCCCTTAATTGCATCACTTGACTCTGCACCTTTCTCTTCTCCGCCTTCTGTGGCTCCTCTTCCTCCCTGACTTCTGCTTTCATTGCTCCTCTTCCTGCTCCCCCCTTCTAGCTCCATCCATTAGGAGCTCTCCTCTAGAGCACATGCTCCTCAGTAAGAAAGTACTAGAAGCCACAGGTGAGATCATTTGAGATCATCTGACTAAATGCCATTCTGCAGAGAACACTATATCCCTAACAAGCCAGACAAATTTCAAGTGTATGTAATATTCATCATAAAGTAGGTAAAAGAAGCCTGCTCGGGGTGTCACAGGGATCGCTGACGATATTTCCGTTCGTGCTAGGATGCTTTCCTCTTCATTTTCTGTGACGAGGCAGGTCAGAGGCACTGATGAGCACACACTGCTTACACCACAGCACAGTAAAGAAGGTGCTATTACATCTAGACATTTGCAAGAAGCTGGGAGAGAGTGGAGTGTGGCTCATCTCAGTGTTGTATCAATGTGTATTTAAGGATATGTGTCATGACAAAGTCACCCTCTTCAAAAATGTTGATGAGCTTAGGTGTAGAAGAAAACAAAAGTTGTTCTAAGCAATTGATAATATGAGACATAACTCCTTAGCAAGACAGAAGCTGTCAATGGGGGAGTGATGTCTACTTTTCCAGTTTAACCAACTTTGAACACCTCATTTAATACTTTACACTTTCAGGATGCAGAAAACAAAGATTTAGTCCAAATACTACAGACACAGATGGCATCAACCACATCCACCCCTGTGAATTCTGGACAAGCTGGCACATCTCAACACCCTGCTCCAGTTCTGCTTGTACACAGGCTTGCGGAGTCCGGGCACCCAGGGCCAAGGTGGTGAGCAGGGGTGTTTATACCCTGCCTTGAGCTGGTTCCCTCCTACCTGAGCTCCATTTTACTGCACTGGCCCAAGCTGGTCTCCGGGACCTTGGGTTAGCTGAATAAAATGAAATTCATACACACGCACTCAAGAATCGTGTGCTGCACAGTGCAGCAGGTAGCTAGGTGGGTTACCTGAAGCAATACAGCCACGCTGAACAGCGATCTGTGCCAACTAAACCTTAAGGAGCCAAAACACTACATTTGTAAAAGGTGAAACAAAATCTAGGGCAAAAAACCCAATCCTTTACAGCTGCTTTCTTCAATACTATCTAATGGTATTTGACCACAAGCCAAGACAAGCAAGTAGGCTCGTCTACACCTTGGCCTTCTTTGTTATATCCTGCAGGGCAAGTAATCCCTCAAAATGCTGCAGGAAGAATTTCTTCCAAGATTAGAAAACTACGGAAAAACAAAAGGAAGAGTGCAGCACTTTGTCTGTTTTCCCCTCACATTATGAAAATGATTGGCCTGTAACAACTTCAAAATACCTTCTTTGCAGATAGAGGTCACATTTCAGGACACTTGCAATTCAGTACTGGAAGCTAAGGAAAGTTTTACCTAGCAATGCATGCAAGAACTGCCTTCCCTTTGATCCTGGGGTTCGTTCAGCTAACAGGTACTAGGTACGTGCTGCTCAGCTCCTCTGAACAAACAAATCCTTGATCCAGGATCATACATGGCTTTTGAATAGGCAGGCAAAAATGTATATATCAAAATCAAATGCCAAAGATTTGGTAAATAACATGTCTTCTTTGAAGACTTGTTCATACAGTAGTCCAGTGAGGGCAACTTAAAGCCATACTGCCGAAACCTACAGACCAAAAGGCACCACCTCCAACAGTGGCATCGCTCTCGGAAGTCTCAGCAACCAAAAAAACCGCAAACGGAGCCATGTGGCACACCTGCTCATCCCAGTGTCCCCATGTACAGGACAGCTCCAATAACCCAACAGCAGACAAATAAAGGGGCCTCAGGAAAGGTATTGACCTATTTTTCAAAAAGAAACAGAGCTCGAACATCTAGGCTGAGTTAATAAAACAACAAACAAAACCAAAGATGAACCCCATTCAGCTGCAGAAAAACCAAAGGACACCAAGGACCATTTAAATCTTTGACACATAATATTCTGAGAAGATACTACATAAACATTTATGGTTACTCTTAAGTATAAACTTATCCTTAAAGAAAGCCCTGCTAGGAGAATACACCACAAGACCTCAAACTCTCCTAGCCCTAACAAAAATAATGGCCACACAAAGTCTGGTTGTACTAATTGAACTCAACTGGTCAGCTTGGTTAAAGAATTGTGCCTATTTAAGACAAATCTATTGAGTTTCAATCCCATTTAGAAAGTGACATTTCCCCAAGGGGAAGGTGAATTCCTTCCCAAACAGCCAGTCATGGGACAGAAAATTAAAATGCCTTGAAATGGTTGAATTTCCATCAAAACCACAAGCATTTACCATTAGGCAAATATTTTTCAATTGGCCTCTTTCCTTACTCTCTGAGCAAGCCTGTTCTAGTCCCAAAGCAACAGTGATGCCATCACATCAGAAGAGCTGAAGCCTGCAGTAAGATTTGACAAAGGATCCCAGGGTCTCCATAACAGCAGAGACAAATCCAGAAATCCAAACTGTCTGAGATCTCATTTTGGCTAACTACCTAAGAGGCCTCAGCCTATTTTATCCTGAAGAAAACTCCAAGTTGGAAAGAAAGCCAGAAGACTGTATTCTCTATTTTCATGTATTAAAACTTCCCTACCTGGAGAATTAAGAAACTATCTAGAATAGCAAGACTAGCACTTCTCTAGCGCCAAGTTTGGCCTTCAGCATAAACTCAAGCTCAGAACTAAAGACATTTACCAGCTATTACCCATCAGCCTGAAACAACGGAGTGATTAGAAGTCCTCGGAGATTACTAAGTTAACTCAATACCCAACACACCTGCTCCAGATATTGCACAAACAGGTGTCCAAGGGGAGAATCTCACATCTTCTCGTGTGCGGAAGAAAAGCCCTGTGCCATACATCCCTGCTGCCATATGCTGTGGTGCCTGTAACATAAGCTACCGCTCTGCGATCCTGATGGAAAGCCTGTATCCACATACTGACCCCAGCCATAGGGTCTCCGAGCGGCCAAAGGAGTTCTCCATCCTGGAACGGACATTACTGACCACGCTGGTCTTAGCCGAATGAACCCTATAAAAAAGTGGGATTTGGAGCGCACTTCAGAAGCACTGGTGTAAATACATGAAAGACTATGGCAAAAAGTATTTTGCCTCATTTTAGGTGCGGGTGCGCCAGGACACTTTCCTCAGGAAGCACACTTCCAGTTGTTCAGACTTCCTTGTCGTACAAGAATAGCAGCAATACAGCAGAATATGGAACAAACTGTAAATCCACGATGAGGTTCCCATTCCTAAGTTCCCAAATACATTTAAAATGTTTATTACTGTAAGTTCTACTGGAAATTTAGTAACCACATTTTGCATTATTTAATTTCTCTTAAGTATTTATTTTTTTGCCCAGAACTTAAACTTCTTGTTTCCAGACCTAACACATGCAATGAAAACTGAATCTAAGTGCAGTCTGTAGGGTTGATAGGCTGTGAAGATCTTTAATTTTAACAAGTTTTTGTTCTACTAAATGGGCAACCTAAAAAGACTGATAAATAGCAGACAGAACCTTTTATCTGCTTTTAGTTATCTCTACAAAGAAAAATAAGCCAAAGAACTAAGACTTTGAAAAACTACTAGAAGCACCAATTTTGAAACAACTACTGCAACATTTTTAGTTCAAGTCTCCCAAAACAGAAATGCCACAATGTCAAAGAAAAAAAAAATTCAAATATAAACAAGGAAAAAGAAAATACACAATAGCAAATGATATAATAAGGATCTGCAAATGAGTAAATGAAATCAAACTTATTTATGTCTCCCACTGTTTGACAGAGGGAACCAAAAAAGGGACACAAGGAAGCAGAGCCAGAACCTGAAGTGAGACCTCTGCTCCCTTAAAGTTCCTGAAAATTTGGATGGAAGCTGGACTCACTCTATAGCGAGTAAGAACATTTTTCAAAAGGGAGACTTTTAGATTTAGGGAAATCTGATGTAAAAGGCAGCAGCATTTACATTATGAACTACCTGATCCTCAAAGGAAGCCTGGGCCAGGGACCAAGATTTTTCTGACATACCACCATGGTCATGGCCAAGCTTCTTTCATCACACTCATGAGGCCGAGAAATGCAAATGGTTGCACAGATGCTGTCTAGCCTGAGAGACTACTGAAAAGTGTAACAGGTAGAAATGATTGCCAAGCATTAAAAAGATTTTACATTTTGAAAGGTATTCAAAAACTAAAAGGCAAGTCCTTTTTCTTTCACCACACACAACACCACTGTTTTTCTTTACCTTTGTATCTCAACTTTTCTGATTTTTAAATTCAAAGACATTTTAAAATCAAAGGCATCCAAAGACACAGAGAATCTCTGTGGACATTAGCCTTGTGTTTAAGGAAAAAAAAGTTTCAAGAAACAACTTTCAGCTATGGGAGCACTATGTCAGATAGCTGCAGGAGATGAGATTTTTGCCTAAAAACTAAAACCACCCCCTAGAGTGATCTTACTCCCACCATCTTTATCAACAACTTAAGAGCTTTTTGAGGACTGAATTTCTATTGCAAATACATCAAAATATTTTATTATTTCAAGGTAACTGCTTCAGTGGAGGACATTTGGTTATTACATTTAATGATCATTGTAACAGCTTGAAAGCTAGTAGTAAATTCATTTAGGAAAAAGAGTAATAGCTGTCCAGGAGACAATTTGCACATGAACAGTATTTTTCTTTAAAGAAAAACAACAACAAAAAAAGAACACTCTTAGCACTTAATCCTACTTCAGATTTGCAAGATTTTTCTAGTACTATGAGCAACCTTTTATTCTTACAGGAAAAAAATAGCTTTCTGTTGTGGTACAAATGGCATAAAAGTTTTAAACGTGCATGAAAAATACTTTTTTTCCTCTAGTTCCAAGTCTGCATGCCAATTTCCAAAGGACAGCAACAAGCACCTAACTGCTGGCTGGGGAAGCATTAAACATGGACCACAGTAAAATGGTCAAACAGACTTGTATAACCCCAGGTTGAACACTTGGCAAATGTTAGACACAAAAGTTAAATAAAGACTAGAAGGAAACAAAAAGTTTGCTTTCCATTGTCATTCACATAAATAAGAGCCAGTGTCATTGCTAAAAACCGGGAAGAGAATAAAAAGAATTAGTTTGGAGCAGATAAATCAGCATACAGAATAACAACATCCTGCTAAACTTCTAACTCCTGCATCAAGAAACTCCAGGACACGGCACACAGTGAAACTCTATCCCTTCTGTAGCCTTTCCTTCCTCCCTCCTCTTTGGCTGCCCTTGCTCCAAACACCAGCTCCAACACAGCACAGCTACCCAGCCCTGGTTCAGGCTTGGAGAAAACTGCTCATCTGCAAGAAAAAGCTGGGGAAAAGTCTGCAGGAGAAGGGGAAAAAGAAAAGAAAAAAAAGAATAAAGTTACCATGAAAATTACCATCAGTAAGAGGATAAGGATTGTGGAGACAGGGACCATCATAAGCTCACGTCTTCAACAAGAGAAAGGCCAATTTGGAAACATGTAAAAATCCTAACAGAAAATAAATAAATAACAGACAGCCTGTCAGTCAGCGCTCTAAGTATCAGCGGATTTTGTTCCAGGGCTCAGTGGAGGCCAACACTTTCCTCCTGACTGACAAGCACCTGGCCAAAAACGCCAGTCTCTTTGGATGCCTTACTGGGAGTGATAAGCACAGTACTACTTAGATAAAACTGTAATTTTCTTCATGTTAGACCAGAAACAATGCCTTTTGCCTTCTCAGATTTATATAATTGGCTTGCAGAGTGTCTTTGTGCACAGCTACACGTGCTCAAAGTGCCCCAGAAAAGGAATGGTAACAGGGCTGTTCAAGACCTGATGCTGAGAGTGCTTAGTGCCAAGAGCGCTCTGTTCCGAGTACGATGCTCCAGCAGTGCCAGGACTGGGCGAGCAGCAGATGATACCCTGGCCCAGGCTGCCAACACCGTGTCAGGGGGGAGCTTCGTGCCAGCAGCACCCCAGGAAGATGCTAATAACACAGCTAGAGATGCCATAACAAAAGCAGACAAGGTAGAATGAGAACTTAGTGTTTTGCCTTGGTCTTAGTCAAAGAGGGAAGTCAAGATACCATTCCCGAGCTTCAAAGGGCTAATTTGAGCAGCAAGGCAAGAACTTCCACAGTAGCTGTAAGGGTCTGAGAAACGTCAGCTCCGCTGCCTCGCTCCACAGCAGGCAAAGAGGAAAGGGGATCTCTCACCAGGAACATCTTTCTCAGGGTAAGCCAGCATTGCTGGGAGAGAGTCGGTTTGGCCAAGGCAGCTCCTGGCTCCAGGTAAAGCCTGCAGTGCTCCCACTGCAGCAAAATCTGACAGGGAGGTTCCTCATTCCTCCCTAGATGCACGCTGCAAGTAGAATAGGGTACAACCCTTATGGGTGACAGCAAAACTAACAGAAACACTTTACAAAGGCATTAGAACCTCAAATGGGCAAGAAAAAATACAAATAAAAAGGAAACAAGCAGAAAATTCTAACAGAACGATTAAAAGCAAATGAAATTACAGCTGATGCGATGCACCAAGGAGCAGAAGAGGAGGGTCTGAAAAGCAACTCTACTGCCATTGCAAAGAAAAACTCAGTCTCTCACTGTAAATTATCAGCTGCTTAAATGTATTTATGAACTCAGCTTCCTCCTTCCTCTCCCCATGCTACCCCCAGAAGAAACCTCTGAAGGGAAAAAAAAAATTCACAGAAAACTGTGGAACTTCTATATGCCCCAAATACTGGCAAGTCTTTATTTGGCCACACTTGCATTCCCGGAGACAATGGAAAGAAACTTTAAATACTGCACGGATGGCTTAGGGATCATACACAGCAACCATGTAAGTGAAGAGGCTAGTGTAGATTCCAGAATTTGCACAAGCAAGACAGCACTCCAACTGGTGCTCCAGCCTTCCGTTACTTGCTTCTCCTCTTCTCTGAATAGACAGGGCCTCAAGCCAGTAGCACTCAAGTTGTAGCATTTTTAATCTAAAGCAAATCACTCCCTTGCAGCCAAGACGGTCTTTCTGTGCTTACTCAGAACCCCACTTCTTACAGCCACACTTGCTGAGAACTAGTTATACCAGTGTTTGTACTTAAGATCATTTGTCAGTAAGGAAAGAAGCTACTTTGTCATCTAAACACGGGAAGAAAAATCCACAGAAGATTTTTCTTGTACCCTTTCTGCCTGTATCAGTCAGGTTACTGTGATATCCTCCCCACTGGGTTAATGTCAGTGCATCAGTTCAACAGAGGATTTGCAAATCTATCAGTGACAAGCAAGAGCCATGACTCAAGATAGGTGTTTTTTGAGATATGTGGTCAACATATACATTTCAAGTAGTAAGTACACTCAAACCACATATCTTGAGCCCAGAAAGCTCTGCCTTTCTGCATCTATTGGTTGCACAATATAACCATCCCCTTTGTCCTCCTCCGTGCATGGCAAATAAACCAGAGATCACCACTTACATTTCAATCCTCTCTCGGTGGCAGGGTCATCATAGAAAGAACTCGCAGCGACAGGGAGAGGAAAGCTGTGCAAGGCACCCGTGCATATGGCTGACATCCTGAAGAATATTCCTTACCAGCAGGGATCCCTTTGAGCGAGGCCACTGGAGTGCCAATTCACGCAGACTAACTATCACACTGCCCTCGTAGTGTCACACGCTTTAGCGATGGCGTAATGTTAGATGGACTTCCTGGGAGCTTCACAGGAAAGGCAGAGTTTAACGCCGGGGTTTGAAATGTGTCATGTTCAATTACTGGGGCGGGGGGCAGTGAAGGGGCAGATTTAGACAGGATTAGAAATTAACAGTTTAGAATTCTGTAGCCAGGTTTGCAAAGCACAGAGCAACAAGACACACATGCGACTAAAATTAAAAAGTTCCCACTTAAGGTACACGCAAAAAATCCATACTTTCTATAATACAAAAATACTTCCTTAAGCATTTTTTTTAAATGTAGACAACCACAAAAAAAAGGGATTTATTAATATCTTATCAGTTGATAGACATACTTCTTAGCCTTAAAGAGAAGGAATTGAGCTTTGGAATTCTTAATGGCATATATCTATACACACACACCCTCTCACTCTGCACATGTAAAACGTGGCTGCAAGGGTAGTTAAGAGAACTTGGTGTAGGAAAATCCTTACTCTCAATGTGCTCTAAAAATAGCAACTGCTTTTTATGCCACTCACTCCAACAGCACTTTCTGTAATAGTTATTGAGTAACTCATTATGATTAAAAGTATGTTCAGAAGTACAACTAGTATTTCAATTTTGTCAGCATCAATTCTTCAGCAAGTCTCAGATATCACTGTAAGTCCCTAAAAGGTTTCTGTTTACATGAGCCCACTCTCAGAATTGTGCCCTCTGTCTCAAAAAGAAAAGCTGAAATGACTGATCTCCTGCTGACACACAGAGCAAACCTTATTTCTGTGGGTTAACAATAATTTATCCAGTCTGTTCAGACAAGAGAAAACCCAGGCAAATAATGCAGAGGTTGAAGAAAAAGTCACATTTCATCCTAATTTTGCAGGGCAAACCAAGTACTGTGGCAAACAACCACTTACCCCTGAATGCTTGAACATTTTTTTCCTTTTAATAAGCTACTTTGCATGCATTGCATGCTTCTTTGCATAATTCACACATGCAAAAGCAGAGACCACCTGAATATTTAGCATACCATGTTGTGGAGTTCTGAAAGCTGTTATCAAAATTAATACATCTTTTCAGCATCATAGCTCTTATGGCTAAAGACCCTGCAGACAGAGTGAGAGGATAGAGGGAATCTGCCCCCTTTCAAAAATCACACACTTCTGCAGAAAAGCTGTCCCCCAGCCAAGAAACCTCTTTCCCAGAGCCTCCTTTGAAAATAACATGACCAAAGCTTTCAACAACAGACAGTTCTTCCTATGCCAAAATTAACTCTTCCTTACTAATTCACCAGGTCTGGTAGCATGACTGCTTCCTTACTAATTCACCAGGTCTGGTACCGTGACTACAAGCAACATTTAGTGCTGGAGCAAGGGTGAGCTATCTTGTGAGTCTAATGAGGTATGTTGTTCTTACATATAATAATACAGGCTTCTCTGCAGAAGAAACAGCACAGCTGAACTGCAAAACTCTCATTCAGAAAAAGTATACATGTACATGAAGCTATATTACTTTCCTGGAAAAAAATCATGTGCGAGATCACTTATTTGTTAAGGAGCAAGCCAGCACACAAACAGCATCTCTGAATATAAGAGGAAAGTATTAGCAACAACAGATAGTTTGGGGAGTGTGAAACAATGTCCTTAGGAAGCATGCAGAAGGTTTCTGCAGCAAAATTTATGTTCATTTTTCATCTTCAGCATTAACTGGAACATAAAACTAAACCTACAGCTTTGCAGAATCAAGCTGGAACTCTGACTGGAAAATACGAAGTTTGAATTTATGATTTTAAAATTCCAGGACTAAGGTTACACTATTCCAATTCAAACGCTATAGTAAAATGTGCTCTCATACTGAACCTTGTCAACTTACTTCTCAAAAGTACTGCAAATGTGTTTCATACCACTTGCTTACTTTGAACATTAGGATGAAAATCATTACCTTAAATTTTAAATATATCAACTTCAACCAGCCTATACACATGAATAAAACAAAAGACCAGGACATTCAGTCTATTCACACAGAGCCCTCTCCAGCCACATAAGGAAGAACTGTAGTTATTATACTTACAATAACATTTTCCTCTAGGTATAAAAAGAACATAGGAATATAAATAAAAAGCAATCCTCTTTAAATCAGTATTCTCTGTTTTTTTTCCCCCAGTATAGGTCCCAAATCATCAGCTACTGTACTTTATAATTATTTTTCACGTGTTCAGACATTTCTAAAAATAAACACTCGTAAACTGAGCAGAAATGCATAAAGAAAACAGTGAGAAAATATGGTTTAAAAATAAAATCAAGATACTGATTCTACACTTAAAATGATGAAAATTCACTGTAAGACCCAATTCCAATACAACAATCAGGTCAGGGTTCAGCATTTGCTAGACAGATGGTTAACTTAAAACACACTGACCCCCTATCAGACTGGATTAGTGCCAACAGCACTCAGCCTTTCCTACGGAAAGTGGGTCAGATTAGGTCTTATCCGAGTGCTTCAATTTGATGCATCATGACTCCAAAACAACTTCTTATTAAAACTGCTATATTAAAGTATTTGCATAAGTTTATAGAGAAAACAGGATTCTCTTTGGGCATCGCACTTACCTTCGCATTTCTCTAGGATCTGGACAGTTTCACCTAGTTCCAGGACTAAACCTTGCGGTACGGCTCCTCGGAAGCTGCATATCACTAGAGGGTGGAGAAAGAGAGACACAAGGCATGAATCTTTACGTGATTTTTTTTCTTCTAACCATAGCGCGTTAGCTTGTTCCTTACAAAAATAGCAATTACATAGCTCCCCAGAAAAACTGTCAGTCAAGTTTTCCTTATCAGAAATGTGTATTTTAGCCCCTATCACAAGTTAAGCTCAGCAGCAGCATTAAAAGCTAGCTTTTCTAGAAGATTTTTGAATTAAGCAAGGCTTGTAATCATTTTAATCACTAACCCCAAAAGAACTCACAGAGTAAATGAAGATTTCTTACTCCCTTACTCAACAGAACAGACAGTCCTGACTTAATGGGGGTCAAGATTTTTATTCTTGAGGTTTAAGCAACATAACAAGGAGTCATTAGCAGGAACCAAGTTTCCTCCACTCTGTGGATCTGGTATATTGCAAAAATCTGTGATATAAGAAAGAATCTGGACTTTCATAAATACAGAACCAAGATGGCCTTCATCTTAAATATCACTTTCCTATAAATCTTTATTTTTTTATTATCCAATAAAAAACCAGAAAACATTAATACTAATTTTAAGAATTACACAACAAACTCCTAATTTACAAACAAACTTAATTTATAATAATGTGTAACAACATATTCTTTAGCCAAAACCATATTTATTAACACGCAATGGGGCACAGCTAAGGATAGTTATCGGAAGCATGTCAAAACAAAGGATAAATTAGAGATAAGGTTTCTCCATTTTTTTTCAGGTCTTACATTTCTCACCAGCAATGTTTAAACACCTCCTTCAGACACAGATTTAATGCAATCATTCGAGCACCTTGCTCTAAATAACAACACACAACAAGGAGACCTCAGTGCTCCCTATACTTTCCCCACACTGTGGAATCCCAAAAGTTGAAACAGTGACCTCCAGTGGGCACCATCCTTGCTTTTTTTTCCCTATTAAAGGGAGAATAAGTCCCATTAAATGTAGATACATAAGCTCTGGTTGTGACTCTCCCACAATACAGCTGCATTTCAGGTTCTCCCAAAGAACCTTTTTCTTGCCAGAGCCACTGAAGCTCCTAGGAGGAAAGTTTCAGCTTGGTACCTGGCTCTCAAAGGGAAAGTGGCAAGAAAGAGCAAGCCACAGTCAGCAAACACCAACGCAAAGGAGTGTGACAGGAGGAAGAACGTGGATCAAGATCCAAGCAGAACAAAACAGCGTCAGATGTTTGTTCTTCACAGCAAAACTCGGTGTAGAGCATTCCAACTAACGGGAAGAAGTAGAGATCTCATCAAAGGGCCTAACTGTTCTCTGGGCTCTTAGAGCCCCCAAACCATTATATGTGACAAGATAAACAAAAAATTTTTCTAGACTGGAGTAACACAGAAAATGTAACCCAACAAAAACACTAGTGCAAGCAGCAGCTTGCCAGGCTACTGGATTTAGTTTTCACTCATGAAAAAGGTTATATTTTTGATCTAATTGTATAAATGCATATGGAAAATATGGAATAATTTAACCACTCTGGAGAAAAACAATTACAGAGAAGATTCTGCTAAGTGACTTGTGCCTTCCTGCAGAGATATTCTTTATAGCAATATGGTCATCTACAGACTCCCCATCAATCAACAGGCCTCAAGTCTTTCTTACAAGATTCATCTCAAGTCACCGAAGAGTAAAGCCGTAACCCGTCATCAAAATAGGCCTAACCTCTACCCTGCAGTGAAGAGACCTCGCTCGGACTGTGAGCTAGACTGGTGTAATGTTAACCAACTGTTTTCAGCTATTAACCTCTCCATCGTTCAGTTTAAGAACACCACAGTTTCCTCCTATGAAAGTTAATTTTGGCCAGCTGCTGAAGCCCCATCCTGCTGAGGAGAGCTCTGAGGCTGCAGCACGTATCACATACGGGAAACGTCTCCCCCTCAGAGTTCCCTGAACTGCAGTGCTTGAACTGTACCCAAGGGGTCCACAGCAAAAGTCAGGCACCTGCACGCATGCACCAATTGTTATTAAGAACGAAAAGCCACCACCCCACAAAAATACTCACACAGGCAGGCAATTCTAACTGTGCAGCAGGAAGAGAAGAGGGGTAGCACATGCGAGAACAGGTAAAGTTGGAATCAGAATTTGGAAAACTGG
Source organism: Tinamus guttatus (assembly GCF_000705375.1). The sequence goes on along the minus strand of NW_010588641.1, from coordinate 189,880 downwards.
AATTAGAGCAGAAGACAGATGGAAAAGTGTAAAAGTGTCTGCCCAAGAAATATGCCCTGACACTGTGTAAGCAGCTGCATAATGTAAGGCACCAACAGTAAAAGAAACAGTTCTAAAGAACAGGCTTAAATGTCCCTAAAAATAACTGAGGAAAATAAGCCTAAGGTCTAATCTCATATACAAAATGATGGGCCCTCAACAGGCTATTGCCACATTGAGTGAAAGGCTGAAGCTTTATTAACAGCCTTTCTCAAAAGCACAACCTTACTCTCTCAGCAACTTCTTCATATTCTGGTTAATAATTCATCATTTCAAAGCCCCTCCACAGGCTCTGGCATCTCTCGTGTCACTTCTTTCCACACCTTTCCTGCTGCTGCTTTACCCTTTGAGGTTGAGGTGCTGACACCTGTGAGTCGCATAGAGAAGGTGACCAAGGAACAAGCGTTAATCATTCCTTCCAGCATAAAAAGCAGGGTAGTGTCACACAGAGCAGCAGAGTGGTTCAGAGCCTTTCAAAGTGCTCCTTCCACACAGTGCATTGTTCACTCACGAAGCTCTGTGCAAGACACTGGGGCTGCCAAAGGTTCACCCAAGTTCAAAAGCAAACAAGACAAATGGCCTCCTATGGCCCAACCTCCCAAACCAGGCCCATCTCTCAACTCTTCCTAAGATCAATTTTTAAACTTGATTATTTCAATTACATGAGAAAACCTCATGAGTAAACCAGGCCATTTTTCCATAAATATTAGGAAAAGTCAAGAGGAAAAAAGGAAAATGCCAGACTGCTGTCCAACACAGGACACCCACATAAAACATCATGCAGAATTTACATGCAGAATTTAGCTGCTTAATTCCCCCCGAAAACAAGTTTTCTTAGTATATAAATAAAATTCCTTTCCAGCACAATGACACATGCATATATATGTGCTTTTGTGCATCTTCTATTTTGTTTTCAACCTATTTCTATACATTGAAGTAAAGCCTGTAAAAGTATTTCAATACTGCATAATGTATTATTTATAGTAACAAATAACAATTTCAGACCACCACCAGCCAATACTTATCTACACAAAAAAACAGAATGATTTTATCACACTCTCTCCCTGCCTTCCATGATTTACTAATGCAAATTCCATGTATTTAAATGAAGAGAAACAAATTTGGTTCAAGAAATTACCATGAAATTTCCCTCTCCAGATCTAAATTATACTTCTTCAACCACAAAGTTGGGCTTTTTTGTTATTTGGATCTTATTTCCCAAGTTTTCCCTTGTGCAATAGAAAGCACTGCTGCTAGAACACATCCAACAGGCTGAAATCCATTTTGTTATTCTTTACAAATCTTGGCCTCATCAACACTTTGCCATTTAATTTTCATAGTTGCTCTGTACTACAATCAGCATGCAGTTACTCAGGCTATGTATTCATCATGTCCTAAGAATGTCTTCAGACAAACTAATTTCAGAGGTAATGACAAGAGTAATAAACTGGAGCAGCAGAACTGCATATGCATGATACTCTACCCAAAATAATTAGCTCTGTACCTTATCAATTGATTAATCTGCCCAAACACTGATTTTTCTTCTGCACTGCAAGTTTCAAAGTTCTTCTGAACTCTGTACTTGCACCTCTAACACATCATCCAAGCGTTCTGTAGGGATGCTCAGCATTGGGTAAATACATATATGCGTCATATCTCTTTATAATGGGTCTCAAATTTAGGGTGTGAGATTTTGTTTTGTTTTTCAAGTCTGAAACAAGGATGTCACATGCAACAGTCTGGCAAATTAAGCAAACTTTTTTTTTTTCTTTGATGTAGCAGGTGTAAATTAAAAAGAAAGTCAAAAACACTTGAGGCAAATCAAGTAGACAGAATGGATTTTTCTAAAAAGACTTATTATATGAATAAATGTATAGCAGTAACAGTTACCTGAATTCCTGATCTGCTTCTGTAGCTCTTACAGTTTATTTCCAAAGATTGAAAAGTCTTCCAAAGTGCTACTTTGTACAAGATACTTTCCCCTTACTAAATAACTCTTCTTGGTCCCAACTCTCACCAAACAAACCATTACTGTAATTTCTTAAACAGCCTACACTGCAACATTGCACACTTTTAACTTCATATTAAATCATTAGTTAACAGGCTAGGTCAATCTTGCAACCAATTTGTTACGATTGATTATCTTCAAGAAAATAACATAAATTATTCTAGATTATGCATCTTTTCTTAAAAGGCTTTTTTCCTCCCCACAGTAATTCATCCATTAAGAAAGCCTAATCCCTCCAGGCATAAGGTGTTCCTGACAGCTGAATGAGATGGTCGTGACTTTCCTCCTTGCCCCTCCATGACAATAAAGGTTCCATGTAGCATAACCTTAGAGCCATTCTGTCAGACGGCTCCAAATCCAGCTTCTTTTCCCCAATGGGGGCCAAAAGGAGTGGTGAGGAAAGAGTATTAAGTAGAGGGCAAGGAATCTACAAATTACTCCAGTAATTTGTAGTTCAGCATTTCCTAATGCAAGAGATTTTATTATTATTCTACGATTTATACTAAACAGCTCTCCACACTTTTTCCTCTGCAGATCCATCCAAACATTTCTGAACCCTAGCAACTTTTAAACATACATATCACACCCAAATCCCACATTTCACTTCACTTATGCACCATGCAGAAAAGTCGTTAGTAATCAAACATTTTCTACTCCTCTA
>NW_010588641.1:152921-172463 GCF_000705375.1 Tinamus guttatus | reverse complement strand
CCTGCTTATCCCTAATGTTCTCACTACAGCAAATTATCTTTTGAAAGAGTGAGAAATTATAAAACATTAATTAGCACATTTGTGACAAATTCATAGTTTGCTATTAATTTCTTTCAATGTTCTATACATCGGAAACCCTACCAACCCAACAATTAGCACCGTACAGTTTGAAATTAGAGTTCAGAAAACAATGTGAACTTTTCCTGTGTCTTTTTTTTCCCCACTTCTAACCTTACCCATTTCTTCCCAGATACCTTCCTTTTGCCATGCAGATGCTCTCTTTGATGCTGGTGATCACAGAACACACAACCATGTCTGGCTGTTTCCTTCTCAAGAAACAGCATTTAACCTTTCCTCCTGTTGTCTTTTCCATATTGGTTACATATTTTAAAAACAGGACAGAATAAACATCCTGTATGCTTATGTGTACAATTATTTTATTTTTTTTATCCACATCAATTCAGTAGTATAAATATGCCTATTCAACTTACATCTAGAAGGCACTTTCATAGCTTAGAAATAGAGCTTGCAATTTAAAATAAAATGGGACTAGTCCACTAGACAACCAGCTGAAGTTGCTAATTGCTAGTGTAATGTGCCCAGAGTGAGATTTTCCACTTAGCAAGTAGACAGTTGGCAAATCCTTACCCCAGCTTCTGATTGCAAACGGATTCAAAGCGTAATCCCCGTAAAAGACATTGCAATATTCCAGTCTTTAGGGTAAAGAGATGTTTGGATGACACTGATGGCACAGAAACTCTAGCATTGGTGGCTCTCTTGGAAGAAAAGAACACATTTCTACTACTGGGGTATAGTCATCTTGGGTAGAAAATGTATTTGCATCACAGAGTGAAAATCAGGCTAAAAACCTGCCGCGGAGCTTCAGCACAGCTGCCAGTCTGACTTCTGCCCTGCCTGGTGCTTGTGGAGCTTGTGATGCTGCTCAGCAGAGCAAGCAGCTCGGCCCGCACGAGTGCGAATTTCCTGGGAAACAGCAAGAAGCACCCGCGGGTCCTCGAGTACCTCAATCCATCAGGAGGAGAGAGCCCTGACTGAGCAGGCAGCTTCATGAAGGAAAAATATACCACCCACCTGAAAGGCCACACAATAAAATCCTAATTCTTCACGTTGCAGGGAAGTGACTCCCGGGATGCTCCCTGCGGGTAGAGCAGTTTGCCTCTTAATCTGCTCAACATTGTCAATCAGCCAAGAAGGTCTGTGAGGGGGAAGCGAGAGGAGGAGGTACCAGGGGGCAACCACCTGTTGATGAAGCAGCATGATGATGAAGCATTGCAGCAATCCATGAGGAGAGCGGGCTCGCCAAGGAAGCTCCTGCAGAAACGGGGCTGTCCTGGGGAGGGTGCATAGCCAGGCTGCAAAGTGCCACGAAGTCTTAACCACTGAAAAAACCCATGAGGGATGAAGCTTCATACGATGGCTCAGAAACCAGCTGTGACGCATGCAGTGCTGCGGCTACAAACCTTTAAGTTCTGTACATGAAGGCAGTGTCCTTTATTAAACCCATACATAAAAGCTGGGAAAAATAACCTTCCAAGGAGCGGGAACACCAGGGAAGAGTTTTCCAAAATTACATTTTTTCCAGCTGTACTTTTGCCTAGGAAACATGACGCCGGGCAGAGGATTAAGTCAATTAGAAGGCTAATTCTTCATTTCTGGTTTATTAATTACCAATGTTAAGGTTTTGAGTTGGCTTGAGCCATTTGCAACCTCCCTAGACAGTGTAACGAAGCTTCCATATGTAAGTTTAGAGGTGCCCAAAGCAGCAGCTAATAGACAAACCCAACCCACCTGTCAGCCAAACCCGAGTGCAAATGAATGAATGCACTGAGAATGAAATGAATGCAAATGAAATGAATGCACTAGAAACAGGCCTCTTGCCTAGTTGAACCTGTAATAGATAAGATTCAGGCAATTTTTAGTAATTCTTTATTCTCCCAACTGGCAACAGAAGAGGATTCCTAGGACTTTCAGCTCGGCATGCCCTGCGGCCAGCACTGAGCTGTCTGCAGTGAGAGCACTGCAAATTTTCATTTAGTCATTATACTCTCCTATTAGGATGAGATCTTTTCTTTCGGTGCCCGATTTCCCTCTCATCCCCCACAGCAGAATCCTGCTCTGCTCTGCAAACGCTTGACCGTGTCCGCGTGAACTGAGCGAACCGTGGCAGCTGCTCCCCGTCACCCGCGACACGACGCGCTCGGCACAGATATAAGATCTCAAGGCACCGCCCGGAGGAGCTAATGGCAGGATTTCGAGGGGACAGGTAATCTCCAGTTCTCTTGCAACCTGGTAAAAAGCTGTCGTTCACCCACTAAAATAATGGACCTTTCCCAGCTAGGTGATCTGGTCCCGTTAATTGCTGCGGTTTGCCAGGTACTTTTGCTATCATCAATAATGAAGGAAAGTTTGGCAGGGAGTGCAGGTATCTTTTGTGAGACCAACATGTAACTGGAGGAGGAAAACAGATCCTTTTTGGGGCACAAAAGCCACTGAAGAAATAAGGCTTTTAGAGTAGCTACCAATGCCTATAAAGAGGCAAAATGACTGTGAGGAACTGGAACTTATTACACAAATATAACATCCCTCCAGCTGAAATTGTGAAATACTGTCTATCCCCAAAGGATAAACTCTGAAAAGTCCAACTAATACAAAATGCAAAGGGATATATAGCAGCATGAAGGAAGAGCAGTGTTTTACTGCTGTCTGCGAGACGGCTGTATTAACTAATAATTAATCCATATGTCTCATGAGTCCGATAAAACCATCTCAGTATAACGGTAATGACAAGTGATAGAAATAAATTCCAGAAATAAACTGCAGAGATGCAGCAAAGGCGACAGAACAGCATTACACAACACGCAGGCGATAGGTTGAAGAAACTCCCAGAGCGCGGACAAGGCGGAATTTGTCACCGTGTCAATACGGGAAACCGGCTTTCCAGACAGAGCTGGGAAAAGAAATGTTCCTGCTGGCGAAAGCGTATTCATTAGCGAGAGGCATCAGAGGCCTCTTCCAAGCGCACGGTGAATTCACAGGGGGTGACACCCCCACGAATGGGATTTTGATACATAACAAGGACGTTACAAAGGGCCGATCAAGTCATCTCGGAGTGAATCAACATACGGTGATTCAATTTAAATCAAATGGAAGGAGAAACAGGCATGGGGCTCAAGCTCAGTTTTAAAAGGAGAAGCTTTGGGTAACTATGGTAACTCTTTATTGCAAATGATTGTGCTGAAAAACTTACAAACTTGAACACGAAGGGCTGCAAATTCTTTCATTCGAAAATAAGAGATTATGTAAAACTTGTAGAGCCAGCAGAGAGACTTCAGGAGAAACGGGCCCCAAACGAATAAATATCTCAGAGGGAGTTAATGGTGCAAATGATAAACCCACAACATCTGTTCCAAAAAAGGATGAGGTGGAAAGAGAGAGCTACAACTTAGGAGGAAAAATGTGAAAGGAGAACACGACAGCAACCAGAAATAAATCTGAGCTGAATCTCAGAGGGACAATAATACAGATTTTTCAGACGTATTTTTTTAAAAGGCAACAACTGGGGCTACATGACACTGAAAATGGGACAGAGATGAAAGATAATCTAGAAAGAAATAAAAAGACTCTTTTCTCCATTTTTGAGTCAGGATGAGTAGCAGGTTCATGTGCTGAATGGCAAACACACACCAGCCCCTCGATGCAGACATGAAACAAGAATCACGCGTGTAGGAGGCAATGGCCAAGGAATGGCTATTTGAACAATTAGCTAAGTGAAAAAGCTATCATATATGAAGATAGGGAAAAGAGAAATCTTTCCTTGTTTAGCCTGGGAAAAGAGAGCCAGAGAAGGGGCAGTTGCTGTTAGCTTATTGCCAGGCAGCGCTCATCAGGAAGACCTTGTTACACTGTGTTATACACACCTACAATAAAGTTTATCTTGCAGCCGACTGCTATTGTAATAAAAGAACATATTATTCAGAGCATTTGCCCCCCCCCCTTTTTTTTATTAAATACATTTATCACTGTTTTGTTTTGGAGGGAGGGAGCATTGCATATTATTCCTTATTAAAAATAGCACAAAAAGCAGCACCAACCTACTTCACTCTTGGCTGCTGTGACTGTATATACCCTATTAGGCCCAGGAGCCAGAACACGTACCCTGAACACTGAGCCATTTGCACAGGAGCCTCCTTTTGTGCTTCCCAAATGCACAACAGGGCCGATGCAGAGAGCATCCTCTCGCAGACAGTTCAGTGGAAATTACCCATATCAGAAAATATTTCTGAAGCCAACACAATCTTACAAATATTATGCTAGAATGAAATGACCCAATAGAGTGAGCTACAAGAAAGGTGCACACAGTAAATTAGCTGCCTTGCAAGCAGGGAAGTCGGACGGGCTCTGGCTGAGCCACCTGAAAGTTAAGGAGTCTTGGTTTGGCATGTTGGATTTGAAACATACATTGCCAGGAACTGCAGTTTAAGGAATACCTGATTTTAAGACCAATCACAGCCATAGGATCTACCCAAGCAAGCTATAAAACAGCGATGAACTCCATGTAGGGAATCATAATTTCACACAAAAACACTAACGCAGGAAGTGGTTAAATGCAGTATTCTGCAGCTGAAAGATATCTGATATACTCCAGAAATTACTTGTCCTAACTCAGATCTTTACAATCCACAGATGCATAATTTCTCTAGGATTGTTTAATGAAATATTAAAAAAAAAATCTATTTACAACGAAGAAGAATCACAGAAAGCTTCCCACTTTATGCCGTATAAACGCGTTAGCTAAAATGCTTTTGGGACACAAGCATATAATATTGAAAAACATAATGATAATTGTTCTTCCTAAAATACTCTTGTTGTGCACCCTGCGCATTACGGATTTATTAAAGATTAATCCAATGCTGTGAGGGTTTTTATTTCTGCCACTAGCAGAAGCTCAGTGCAGCCAGGGTGAATGCAGCACTCGGAGCACAAGCAGCAAACCTCAACGCTGCTCTGCGCCTCGCGGAGAGCAACGCGGCGCCGGGCTCGGAGCAGAAGGGCAAACAATTATTTCTAACTAACTAACTCGCATGAACCTGGTCTTATCACTAGCTTCACATCCCTCTGATACTGTGACATGCGCTGCCGTCTTCTGATGGCCACACTTCCGTAAAGACAGGGAGAAACTGGGAGAGGTTCAGGAAAAAAATCCAAAGGATTAATTTGAGGTCTGAAAGAAGCTTCCTGAAAAGGAAATTTAGAGATCAATCTCTTCAGCTTTATCAAAGAAGAGAGTAAAGTATGATAGCATCAGAGCCTATAAGCATACACACAAGAAGATTTCTGATAGCTCTTTAAATTTAGCAGACAAAGTTGTTGCAGGATTAAAAGCTAGACACTGATAACCTATTCAGACTGGAACAGGTTTTTAGCCATGGGAGTAAATTAACAATTAGTGTCACTTACCAAAGGATGTAAAAGTCTCTTCATTGCTTCAGCTCTTTACTCAGGGCTGGGTATCGTGGAAAACATTAACCCAACCATGTAACTCACTCAAAATACACTTTGTCTGAGTTAGTGGGCAACACCAGCAGCAACACTTGCTGCTGAAGAGAGAGCTACGGGTGAGTCTGTCCTGTGAAGAACTGCGGCTGACTCTGCTCAGACATCTGCAATGGCTGAGCAAGTCCTGGCCATGATGGTATCGTGAGCTGGGTACCAGCGAGATGGCCAGCACTGACCAGGAAAGCTTATGGAGATTGGCAATTTTTACAATCTGCACCTGTAATGATAACTTCTGCTTTGCCATTTTATGCATTTTTTTCCCTCTAGCTGTTCACATGCTTGCACTTGCCTCTCTGATGGTCATCAGACATCAGGCTTGATTCCCCTACCAGCTCTTCAGGCCTCTCTGGCTTCTCTATTCTAGGCTAACTGCAAAGAGGTAAGGAGGCCCTAAAGAGGCCTTAAGGCCTTAAAAGAGAGATCTTTGCCCTTTCCCTTCACACCTTACTCATAAAACAACACCAAGAGTGAAGTGGAGATCAGCATGATCCCTTGAACTGCTCTTTGCTAAGGAGACCAGCCTCTCATAGTCTCCTCAAGCTTCTCTTTGCTTGCACAAAAGGAAAGGACTTGATATTGTACCAGCTCCAACAGCTTTCCTAGCCACTTATCGCTCTCAGAGCACAGAAACCCATCAGTTAGCAGCTGCTTAAGGCTCACGTGCTCAGAAGGTGAATCTCCAGCAAAATCAACAGACAGACTGCGACTTTGTGATGCCAAAAGCAGTCAGGGTATTCTCATCCACACACCGGTTCCCGCTGCCAGAGGGATATTCAGCAGCAGACAGAGAGGGTCTCTGCAGGACAGTTCCTGCTAAACTGTGCAAAACACTCCCCTCGGAGCAGCCTTTCTTGCCAGTGTCGCCCAACTGAAATACTCCAGGCATATTTCTGTTTCCTGGGCACACCGTTCACATTACGCTCTAGCTCTTCAATGATTATTAGTTCAGTAATGCAGGAAATGTTAGGGGGTTTTGCTTTTCAGATGAGGCTAAGCCTACCACAGTATTACCAGGTCAGCAATCTTTACCAATTACAGTGCTAAGCTTGTAGTGTAGCAAAGGCCTTGATTAAAGTGCTCGTGGAAGAGGCTGACTTCAGTGAGACACATCTTGGTACACGACTCCTCGAATGCTGCTGCCCGGGGAAGGGAAGTGCTTATTGAGTGACCTCACTGGAGATAAATGAAAAGCTCAGAGGCAAATGATTAAATTTGGATAGATAAATCTTACCTTGCCTTTCAGCAGTTGCATGGAGTAAGGCAGCTGAGGTTTGCAGGGATGGAGACTTGCACAGCCTGAATATTCCCTTTTTCCCCACGAGCTTTTCCAGTCTCATGTTTCCTATAGCTGTAGTGGGACAGACAGTGTTACTTAGGCATTCACCGAAATTCAGACTGTAAAATGTCTTCTTTCTCTTTTGTAAATGGTCTGTACACCATAAACTTGGGATCCAGGTAATGTATCTAATGTGCATTGCTAAAAGAAGCAGGATATCTGCTCAGTAGCCTTAATTGAAACACTCTCAGCAAGATTTTCAGTTCCTTGAGCATGGGGCAGGCACAGAAATGCAAAAGGATAGTGCAGAATCAGTAGAGCTGTATAGGTGCCCATTTACTGCTCTGATCCTACCCATTTTCTTCAGTGAACATCCCAAAACTGGGGCAGCAAGAGCCCTGACAGACCTGAGCGCTATTTTCTGGTCAAGGTGCACAAGCAGATCTTCATTCTCATCCTTTCTGCACCATGCAGCGAAACAGGAAAACATGTGCAGAGCAAAGCACTGGGGCTGAGAGCCCAACACCCACCGTGTCTGACGCTTTGGGTAAGCTCTGGGGTGCCCATCAGCACCTGCAGAACTCCAAGTGCTCCTGGAGTGCATTTTCCAGTTGAGTTTTGACCAAAAGGAATCCAATTTGTGTGCTATGACACCACTCAGCGATGTGAACTGAAGTGCAGCAAATGGGAATGAATGAGAGATTTGCTTCAAAATTGCATCTGCAGCTCAAGTTTTCAAACAAATGTTTCCTCATGGTTGACCCAGAGCTTAAAAAAAACAACCAACCAACCAACCAAGCTCCCTTCCTCACCCTCCAAAAAAAACACATAACACTGAATTGAAGCAAAACTTTCAAGGTTATAAAATCAGGTCTTGTCTTGAAGGCTACTTGATAGATACTAAAAGACTGACGTGAGCCTTAACAACAGAAGTTACTGGAACACCACAGTGAAAAGCATGCTAGCCCTGCCCCAATTTGCTGGCCCACTGCTGAAAAACAGCAATGTTTTAGGGAATAAAGCGAGTTTATATGAAAAAAAAAAAAAAGCCTTCAGAAATCTTACAGGGAGGAGCAGATACAAATTAATCCATCAAGGGAACAATCTCAGCTTTGCTAATACATGGAGAATCTTCCACCTGGTTGAAAAGAAACGCAATTTATTTAAGGATGGCTGTTTGTGTTTCTGGATTCAGCTAAGGAAGAAGTTCCTCTGAAAAGGCAATTTGCAGAGGTTGTGGTTCTGCTCTCTCAAATTTACTGCTGCTGGGAAAGTTGATATAGAAAAAAAAAGAATCAGATACTGAACTAGCTGTAGAATTGCATTTCAAAATAGATATAGGAGTATTTTGGTCACTAGCAATATGACCTCATATTTAAACTCGGCAGCCTTAAAGATGTCCTTTTTTCTTAATTTAATTTTAAAATTTATTTCCAAAGCATTTTTTGAAATTATACCATTATTCCAGTTCTACTGGCTTTGATCTGCATTGGCACAGATCTGAAATTTTCAGAAATACTCCATTCTCAGCTAGCCAGAGCCTTGTTATATATTAGGATATATAGCCAACTTCAGAAAATAAAACCTTACAACCTTCAGAGACCGACTGCAGGGCTTGACAGTTGCATCTGAGGCCAAGTTTTCCAAAACACTCAGCCTCTCTGCTGAATATCCATTACACTTCCATAAGAAAAGTGCTTACAGGGTTCATGCAGCAAACAAGCTCCTCAGAAAACCTACACTGTGATTACGCAGAACTGGTCCAAGTTAGTGACTGGAATCAAAGTGAAGGATGTGGGACACTGATGGATGAGGGGCACTGCGTGGAGTAAATAATCTGAGCCAGAATTTGCTGCCTGGAGTCCTATGTAAAACTGGTGTGATAGCAAAGGGACACTAGGGAAGGATGAGGTGCAAGAATGAAGAGATGACCAAGGTGTCCAGGCGCCTCACAGCAGCTCAGGGAGCACAGAGGGTGAGAAGGGAGCATAACGGGCAGTAATGATAGAAACTTGAGCTGATGAGAATTGAAGGAATAAAACCAGATGAGATTCCAGCGAAAACTTGTGCCAGGAGGCCTCATACTGTTCCCGTGAGCTGCAGCGACCCTCTCCTGTGGCACATGCATTTGCGTATAGGGAAACATTGACATTTCACACAACTATTTGGGAAAAATGACTGAGACAAAGCAGTGTTATTCCATCACCAGAAACAGAAGCATGAGGCCAGGCTGCAGGCCGTGGCTTCTCCTCTTTGTCTTTGTGCTCAATGCCTGTGGTCAGGAGCTTCCCTGTATTGTGCTGGCCTGGACTCTGACCAATTGCTCCTTTGAACAGGCAGCTACTGTGCGGTTCGAACTCCAAATGCGAGATTAACATGCTGCTGCAATCAAAAGGGAAGCAAAACATGTCATTAGTTGCCTTTCACTGCTCTATCCCAGGGACATTGCCAGAAAGCCCGAGCTATGCAGAGCCTTTGGAATCAAAAGCTCCGTTCGTTGTCTTCCGCTGAGGATGCCCTAATGACGATGCTCTCATTGCCAGGTTGATGGTTAAGGCTCCTCGAGTGCTTGCAGGTGACCACACTTTGTATGGATCAGTAAAACTAAAAACTACCGGGGAGTTTTTCTCTGCATTGGGAAACTCCTCTAAAGCGCTGATCGCATGAGCTACTTGGCACTAAAATAACCATTGCCGATATGAGTCAGCGCAAGCGAGGAGAGACGGGTTCTCCTCGCCTGCCCGAGCTCCTGCACGGGCGAGGACGGGGACTGCGGCACAGGAACAGCCCCGTGGCCACGGGACACGCAGCGGGCCCTGAGCAGCAGCACAAGGAGCGCTGCGCCCCTCTGGGTGCCCCACGTCAGACTCAAAGCTACGACATAGCCCAGAGTCTCTCTTCGGGGACTGGCCTCAAGAGCATCAGTTATTATTTGCTCCAGTTTAAACGCTTAAACATTTTCCTGTATGTCTGTTGTCATTCACATATGTTGATTTTACTGTGCAGTGAGGTGCCTCCTGTATTATAATTGAAAGGTTTAAAAGATCATTACCAGCAGAGGATATGGCCTAACACTTTCAAGAGAGAAATTATCTTCTATCAAGCTACAGGCTCTTCAAAGCTGTAATCTATCCACATATTCTACAGCAGAAGGTAACAGTCTTGCTACATGGGGTCTGAAATCAAACTCGGCTTATTTAGTCCTAAAATAAGTTTTATCAAAGTATCCCATCCCACCATAAAAACAGACAAAAAGATCCAAATTTCAATCACCATATAAAATTGTAAAGACTCACCGGAGACTTTGTGTGGCAAATGTGGGATAATGTTCTGTTGTACTGCAACATGAAAAGGATTAAAACCAAGAACAGAAATGGAAGTTTAAAATTTTAGAACTGCTAGAAAACTGCATAAGCTGATTTACTTCGTGTAGCACCTGTTGGAAAAATTTTCCGGAAATCACACATGGAAAATAATTCATCCACATTGAACAGAAAGTTTTGTCTTTCAGCAGATTTCTGAATTTTTCCTCAAAGGAATATTCCTTCTCCTTCTTTTGCTGTGTAATGGGAGATATTTTGAATAGAAATGTGCCTGTTCATAAAGGCAAGTTATACACAGATGAAAACCTCATAGCTGGTAGTATCCCCCGCTTTCAGTGCAGCCACTTGCCTGCACTACAATCTCCCCATGTGCCGCATTTACCATCTTTCCCAGTGATTTGTCCAGCTTCTGTTTACAGAAGGAAAAACCGAACCAGGATACAGTTTTCCTAGGAGGCCGCTTGGGCCGCCATGACGGGCAGCCCACAGGCTGCGCGTGATCTCGGGAGCGCAAATGCAGGTCCCACTGCTGCCAAATTCACACCCAAGTCTGGTCATGGTACTGTGAAGGGTGAGAAAGTTAAAAACAGACTTACCTAACTAAAATGAGAATGTGCAAAGACAGAACCACTTTCCCGGGAAGGAAAAATCTGGGCCTCGGATCACCAGAACAGACGGAGAAGAGGCAGTCTCCTAGCACGCATGAAGCAAAATGGTGCCAGCAGCTCGTCTTCAGACCCAAACACCGCCGATGTCGATGACGACAGCTTGGTAGCCAGAACTGTGAAAGATATTACACACAACCCTACCTAGCAATGGAAGGGGGAAAAATCCCTTTCGAAAAAAAGTTTCGAATCGTCTCCAGCAGCAAAGTCTTCTAGGCAAAATTCAAATAGGAATGATGAGCAGGGAAATGCTAAGAGAGCAGTTGACAGAAACCCAGCAGGCGCAAGAAGATAAATTTCTGCTATTGCTGAAAGAGTTCCTGCAGCTTTAAAACTCACCCGAACATGGCACAGGGCAACAGAGAAAATACCAGCATTAATACCTTTCTGTCTAGATTAAACTGCCTCTTCATGGCTCCAGCTGCCAAATTCATAGGAAATGGCAGGACAGGCACGCTCGAAAGCGCAGCATCTGATTTTCCCTGAAAGTTGCCACCACCTGGATGCATAATGGAGAGGGGCACCTGAAGCTGTTCTGGCTGCTGAAACAAATAAAAGAGAATCCCCTGTGAACAACTGCAAGAAATGCTGATAGCTCGGGGTAACAAAGCCAAGATCCCTGGGCCTGGGCCCTAGAGAAGACGAGGTCAGAGAACAGGGTGCAGAGACACAGCTCCATCGAGGCGGCCGCTTTGGGACATCTCTAGCAGAAGGGCCCGCACGGTGGTTACGCCGCTAGTCCAAGGCTCACTCTGAAACCACTTAAAGCTCTGGCACAGATGGACGTTTTTCAGACATATACTAGGTGGAGATGCTTGTGTATTGCCATATGGATATGCAGGATATATATATATATATTGCTGTTGGTTTATAAACTACAGTAAACTAGAGTGTGCTTTATCATCTCCAGCTACGGTTTCTGTATTTGGAGCAAGTTTTAGGTTTGTGTTTAGCTCAAAAGGGGGATTACTTTTGCTTGTGGAGTTGCCCAAAGCTGGTGAATGAGACCTTGACAGTACTGCCTAGGAATGTGCTTGTTTTGCTCAGCTATATTCAGTTTTCAGTGATTAATTGCTTGTAGAAAACATATATACATGTATATCTGTGTGTGTACATGTATAAAAATATACATACACATATAGACGTACCACTGAGGGGGGTGCAGAGCGGTACCCGCAGTTCCTGCCCTCCCAAGGCTGCTGAATCACGCGACAGGCAGCCAGCTCGTCCTCACTCGTAGCTGTTTGGTCCTGCACATTCGAATTCGGCAGGAACACCGCATGGCAAGAAGATCAATATGGCTGGTATATTTTTGTCTCCTGAAAAACAACATATTTTGAACGATTTTTAATTCAGATTTGAGCAAGTAATAGCTATTCCTGTAAGCTATTGGCATTCTAATAGCAGCAGATCTGGCTACGGACTGGTGCTGTGGGAGCACTGTAATATAATATATAAAAATAATATATATGCATAACTGACATATATATGAAAAACCATATATGCAGTAACTATATGCATATATATTCTTTTGCTTTGCCACAAACAAAATCCATTTAGACCTCTCTGCTGTGCAGTGTAACACTATCACATGGAGACATTTAAACCATAAAAGAAAAACTTTGTTTTTCACTCTCAGACATCAGATCTACCCTAAACTATTTCTCCTAGAACTCACTGAGGATTGTGTGGGCAAAAGCAGAACTAATACTTTTCACTAAAGCTGTCTTGGCATGTGGCATGACGAGACTCAGTTTTCACTTATAATTTTACCAAACTTCATGCAATTAGTCTGAAAGTTTTCATGTTCCTTGTCTTCTGCAGGGTAAGGTTTACACAGCTAGAGCAAGGAGAAATATACTACTTGGCTCATTTTAAAAATAAATTCCCACCAAAGGTAAAACCTAACATCAGTCTCCTGTTGGTTTTAGAACATGGAGGCTGCAGAGCAAAGGTGAAGGTCTCGTAGTCACAACAGCTCCCTAATCTCGAGTTGTACTAATTTTCAATGCATAAAACATTGCAGAAACAGAAGTCAGACTGGTCACTCAAGGCATTCCCATATAATTTGTGTGCACAGAAATTACCTTTTTATTAGGCGTTTCCCCAAGAAATGTTTTCATTTATTTTGAATAGAATAAATGGATTGCACATTGCAGAAAAAAAAAACCCAACAACAACAACGAAAAAGAAAACAAACAAAAAATCCCACACCTGTTCTGTTTTCTCATAAGCAAAATAAAATAAAACCAGCCTGCGGTATCCTCTCACCTTTCCTTTTATCACTATTGCGCCTCCCTGACACCAGCATTTAAATCTAAACAAGCTCGAGCAGGGAAAGAGAGCAGAAAACACGAACCCCTCAAAGCTAAAGAGGGGAAAGAGAGCAGAAAACACGACCTCCTTGGGAGCCTCATTGAAGGGAGAGCCCAGAGCAGCCACAGATGGAGGTGGGACATCACGGGGACAAGCCGAGCAGCGACCACCAAGTCCTTCCCACACGGAGCTGGTGTCGGGGAGCTGGAACAGGCCCAAGCCTGGGAGCAACACGAGCGAGAGCGGCACAGGCTTGTTCTGCTCCCAGGTCAAAGCCAAGCTAAAAGAGTTTCTGTCACAGTTCTTGAAGTCTCAGAGCTATTTCAGTTGTCTGATTCTTTGAAGTCACTGCTCTTTTTCACTTAAATTCTTTCATGATAGTGATCAATTTATTATTGCACTTTGTATCATTAATCTATCTTTGAAAAGCGAGACTAAATCCTAAATCTGTCAGGACAGGCCCAGACAGGATTTGTGATTACAAGGCCAGTCAGTAGCGCACAGGAAGAAATGTAAAGATGAGGACGTGACCAAGCAATGGAAAAGGCATTTGGCAGATGAGAAACAGAAGGCTTGATTTAAGTTGGCCCTCTGAAGCTTTTACTCACATTTGCAAAGTCTTCTAATAAAAAGTAAAAACAGTTTGTGTTTTATTATGTTTATTCCTGATTTTTATTTACAAAGAGGTCTCCAAGAATTGCTAAAAAGGGACTAAATGAGAGCTATGAAAAGAACAGGCGCCTGGATGAATATGCTGATTAGATTAATAGATATTACTAAGAAATTAAGAACTTATAGTTCTTGATGGTGTGTAGTCTATCCCTTATGTGCGTCAGGAAGCTGGTACTGTAACACTATCAGCAAGAAACCACTTGCAAATCCTGCTCTTACATTTCTGAAATAACAGCTACTCTGAATCACCTCTCTGATTTTGCTCACGCTGACAGTCCATAACCCTTGGGCTCCTCTCGCAGACCTTGAAGCCACCAGCACAGTTCCTGAGGCAAAGTAGCACAAGATGACACAGGCCATAGGCAGATAAAACACATCAAGAATGTCCTGACAATATCTGAAGCTCCGTATGTCCCTTCCCTCACCTTACAGATCATCCACAAGAAAATGGTGAAGGACTTGAGTTACTGCTATGGCCAGGCTAACTAGTCTAAACTTGACAAGGGATCATACCCTTAACTGCAAAAATTAAAAGCCCAAGTTGCCATAAGGCAATCCAAATCAGCCTCTCCCTTCAGGGTTAATAGCTTCTCTAAGGGAGGGCTTAATACCAGGAAAAAAAAAAAAGAAAAAAGAAGAATATATGTTTATATATAAATAGAGCAGAAAACAAGGATCCAAGCTAAACACCTGCAACAAGAATCAATGGGCAGAAATTGGCTGTGGCAAAATAAAAACTGGAATAAGGTTCTGCCACAGCCTTCCAATAGGAGCTATTTGGCAACCTGCAGCAGGGCACGGTACCAGGCAGGACACAGCAACGTGCGGCTTCAAATCTGAAGGGGCAAAACTGCAAACTTCCTTACAGAGTGGGATTTTAGATGCCTCTTAAACTCCTTTGAGAGTCTGGATACAATTTTTGAAAAGGACTTGAGAGTTTGTCAGATGATTAAGTGAGGTATTTCAAAGTAACTGACTACTCAGAATCTTATAAATTTCATCTTACGACCATTTTCATACTCATCAGCTGGAAAGTCCAGCACAGATTTCCTAACGTTTTGGTGCTCCCTTAAGTAAGAGTCTAGCCAGGTTACATTATGTAACATTAAATTCACTTATAGTTTTCTACTGATAGAATATTGGTCAGGTTGTCCTTCTGTTACAAAACACCAAGCCAATAAACATGAATTCACCTTTTAGCTGTTTGCATTTGACCTGGGCATGAATATTCTGCTTGGCAAACCCTCTGGAGTACTTGAGATCAAATACGAAATGCTGCGCTGTCGATGTACCTTGAGGTGGTGTGTAAAAGTAAGTCATGGGACAGCTGCCTTTACCAAAGCTCCTCTCTTCATTTCAGCATCGAGGGGTTTGCAAGGTTACACCTGCTTAAGAAAAGAAAAAGTTTGTCTTCTGAAATAAAGAAATTTCTGAAAGTGGAAATGACACCTGCTGACCTCCTCTGGCTGTTGCAGAGGTTTGCACGCAGCTTCTCTGTGGGAACAAACCATTTTGCTGCACAACCCTCAGCACACGACAAAACATTCCAAACATGCAAACAAAAATCCAGGGCCACATGCTCCACCTGAGGTCTAGGAACTTTCCTTGTTCCTCCATATTCCTTTATATTCACATTCATTCAGATAATAAAATAATTCCCAGGGGAGATAAAGAAGTCAGATGATTACCAATGTCATTATAAAGACGAAAACATGTTTTTGAGCAGGAAGAGCAGTGTTTCAAGGAGAAATTGTGAAAAGAAATGAATTACTTCGTAGAATATAAATGCTGTTTCCTGCCAGGCATAGTAGCTGAGCTGCCCTAAGCTCAGAGCTTACTGAGCATTAAAGCATTTGGCTTAATGAGGCAAGACGTCCACTCTCACAACACACTCTGAAAGGAAGGTTTGGGTTGGTAACTTGCATTCACTATTTCCAAATAAAGAATTTGCTTACTTAAACATTGCCAGGGAGGTGTTCTGCAAACGCACTGAACACAGAGCAAGAGCTGAGATCCAGCCGTGCTGGCTGCCTACGGATGCACCATTTGGGGTGGTTTTCTGCCTTAGATAAGGGGGATGGAATATGTGGTACTTAATAGCTCCTCCCTGCCACAGGGCTTTTAGCTAAAAACAGGCAATTGGGACCATGAAACGCATTAAAAAGTTTCCTCTCCCTTCTCAGATTGGCAGGGGTGGAATTTGGTCTGCCAACAAGTAGAAGAAACAGATAAACCAGGTTCAGCCACACTTGATTTTTTCCCGTTTTCAGTACACTATTTTAGATAGCCTGTACTATTTTCCAGGAATTACTTGGGAGAAGCTACATTTCATGAGGCGTCTCTATTTTCAGATTTGTGAAATTTTATTAAAACCAACACGAATAAATGAATTCTGAAAATCCGAAAACCTTACTTCCCCTCACAGGAGTAAATAAGAAATTCTATAGGTTTCAAGAGAAAAATTACAGCAGAGGGGACCTCTTTATCCATTCTTCTAATGTCTTGTGGGAAAGAAAGGTTGAGCAGATCTCTACAGCAACTGATGTGAACAGGTAAGAGATTCACTAACTTTCAGGTTAAAATGGTACCTACTGAAGTTTGGAAAGAAAGATAATCCAAAAACAGACTGTAAAACCTCTCCCTGGTGCAGAATAAGCCCTGAAGATTTGTCACAGGACACGTCACTGGACTTTAAGTTAAATCGTAGCCTAATCGGGTCTTTAGCTCTTAGCAGCCCTTTTCCAAAAGTCCTCCGTGGCATGTATGGGAAAATGGGCAGTTTCGAAGGAAAAATCCTCTTTCTCAGGGCAATGTCCTTGGCGTTGGGGAGGAATCACTGCCTTGCTAAGAGCAGCAGCTGGGTGGTTGCATATTTTCCATCGCTCTGAATGGGCTATTGCCCCTGTCACCCAGGTACCTCTCTCTGTGCTGAGCCAGCCTTTGTGGAGCTCGCTGTGGTGGGCAAGGCCACCTGGCAAACGTCCTGGTCAGGGTGCCTGCTCTGTGAGCAAAAAGACATTTAAAAGGAGTTAAAAAAATAAAAAACATACAGGTCAGATCCGTAAGGATCAGATGGCAGGAGAGGAAAGGTGCAAGTGCTGCCCAAATCCCAGAACGAAGGCTAGGAGCAGATTTCTCACCCTGCTTTGCACAGCAGCTCTCCCCCAAAGCACCGTTTAATCCTTCTGATTTTCCCCCTTGGTCCATGACCTGCCTCGCATGAAATCTATGTACGACTGAAAGGACTTGCTTATCAAAAGGGATGAGAGTGAGATATACCCACGGAGACGAGAAAAGGAGAGAAACTTGGAAGAATAATAAGGATAACATGGAAAAGCCCTTCAGATGACTGGAATAACAGAAATATACAGAACAGAATAACAGAAATAAAATATATTCAGGGAAAAAATGTAACAGCAAAATCACTTCAGACAAAAACTACTTACTAAAAGTGACTAATAGGTAGTGTGTAGTAGCCTACAAACCTGCCATTTAGTCTTTACTCCTGAGAAAGTATTCAAATAAAACCAGATCAACATCACAATCAACCTTATTTACTTATCTTCCAGTGTTATCCACATGGAGAACTGTTCAAGATAAGGACCAGATTATTGGTTGTCTATCTGTCAAACTAAATCAGATTATAATAGCACATGAATTTTAAGCAGAACAATTATTCCTACACCCACTTCGCTGCTCCTTGGTGATGTTCTGAGCTCAGGGTTCAGAAGAACACAGATAAATCTCCAGCACAGGCTAAGCAAGAGGGAAAACAGACCCTTGCAGTGAGGAACTACCCACCTGCCCACATCTGCAAAGGAGCTCAGCAAATCTCTCCGGCTCCCTCTGATTTATTCAAGATTATTTGTAAGGTTTACGTGCTCTCACTCTGTGCTCTGGGATGTTTTGCACTCATCTGGTCATCACTGTGTTGCTGGTAACAGACAACTCCAGTCTCTTTGCAGGCCAAGGGAAAAGAGCCATTTTCGACAGAAACGATGGCAGATCCATGAAAGACTCACATCTTTTTTAGGGTTGACACAGAACCAACTTTAAAATATTTCTTTCATCAGTAAACTTACAGCTCTACAAAAAATGAAACAGAAAAAAAGGAAAAACACGATAAATAAAATCATAAAAAGGCGATCCTGAGCTTCAATATAACTGTATGATAAAATAACCACACTCTGCACAGCGATCAGAAGCAAGGATTAATTTAAATGTCCCCCTTTTCCTGCTCCCTCTCCCCCTCCTAGCATCCGAGGACACTACCTCGTCCTACTTCTGCAAGCTCTTTCTTGTAAGATTGATTTATGGGAGCAATTTTCTTCCATTTGCATTTCTATGAAATGTGGGGACCCTGCAGCAGAGCAGAAGCTCATGCTAAAAATCAAAAGGCTTCATAAAATCAGTGAAGCCACGTAAGAGTACCCATGGTGGGCACCGGGCACACCGCGCCGCGCGATGGGGACCGGCTGGAGCAGAGCAGCCCTGCGGTACGCTGGGATCGCCTCTCTTCACTGGGAAGCAGATGAAAGATGACTCTGAATTTTTATACCACTACAGGATGAAAAGAAATTCACCTTGGATTCGGGTAAATAGCATGGGCAAAGAGAGACAGGCAACGGATTTCTCTGTGGAAGTCATTTTTCTCATGAATTTATTATTCTGATTGTTCTGTGGGTTCCTGTTAATGCAAATTAATGATTCATGATTGCTTTAAACTTTTGCACTGTTAACTTACTGGATCAGTAACAAGGAATTTACAGCTTCCTCTAGGGAAAGCAGAAGAAACAAGACCCACCAGCATCTACATGGAGGCTTTATGCATTTTATATTTTGTTTTGGTTTTTGGGCACTTCCTATGGGCAAACCATGAATAATTACCCGGACAAATCTTTATACAACATACCAGGTCTCCAGGTACTGATAATAAAAGTGAACATAAAAGACCTCATCTAAAAGCTATAAGTTTTTTTTTTTTTTTAATGGAACTCGGCTGCAAGCTCTGTACATAGGTTTGCTTATAAGTAAGGGGAAAAATGTTATTTAAAATATGGGCACATCAGCAGCTACCTGCAGTGCAAGATGAGTTGAACTGAACCCCTGTTCCTACGGCTGTGATCTCACTGCAAGACACAGATCTGGTGTCACCGGTGCTCCCACCGGAGCACGCAGCTCTCTGCAGCGTCACCGGAGCTGCCGCGGTCCCACGTGGAGTTCACGCTGCCTCGCGCATCTGCAACGAACTCGGGAAAAGGGAAACATGGGAATCTTCTGTAGGGCTCACGCAGCCTGAGAGAAGCTGCTTATAACAAGCCTGTTTTACAGCTAAGCAAAGGACATCCCTGTAAAGCCTTCCTATCTGCTTCTTCCACAAGTAGTAAATACACATGATCTCTTCTTTTTTTAATGTAGACAAATGTTCCTGGACTTTCACTTTAGAGGGGAATGATGAAACTCTTAGGATGGAAATGCATCTGGCAGCACAGCATGGATAGGGCAATTATTAAAAAAGCTTCCAAAAAACTCCAGGAATCAACACCATCCTGAGACTAGATTTTAGGGTCTTTTGAAAGTTCGTTAGTACAGATTTAAGATCATGATTAGACATTTAGTTTACAGCTGGGTCCTAGCTAAAAGGGTATAAAATTCCACTCCACTATTTGCAGAGAAGCTGCAGCAGCAAGAGTTCAAGAACAGCAATGACCTT